>CM037786.1:14079994-14129994 GCA_021229015.1 Solen grandis | reverse complement strand
TCATAATTAAAATTGAGGGGTGGGGCCAGACCCCTGGGTGACCCATGTGAACATCAAAAATGTACCATTCAATCCATCTGATTATAAGGGACAAGAATATATATGGTTTATGGGTGAGGATCTCAATAATTTTTTTAATAAAGCTCAGAAGTAAAACTGACGGGGGAGGGGCCAGCTCCCTTTGTGACCCCCACCCCTCCCGGGGACATTAAAGAAGTACCATACAATATGTTTTCAACATTGTAACATTGTAGATAATGCTTAAACTATTACTGTATTTGAAAGAAATTATTATACATAGACTACATATGATTATAAAATTGACACGACTGTTACATGTATACATTGTATGCATTGACAGTTGTGCACATTGACAAGAACTGCCAATTGATTAATGTTAATAATTGTAATAATGTCTTCTATATTCACTATTCATACTCAAAGGCAAACATCACTAAATACATGACAAAGCACAGTGATTCATCAGGTTCTAAATTCTTATAATTTGGAATACAAAAGAATGAATTAAATGAAAAAGTTTTCAACTGACCAGCATTGACCATTTTTGTAGTATTGACTGGGCCAGTATTTATCTTTAAATAAGAGCCAAAATAAGTAAATGCTGAAGAATCATGAAAAGTCTTTGAAATAAGACTTCCTTATAAGTTCTTTATAGAATAGCTTTTACCGGGTATTGGTATATCTGGATGCCTTGACTTCAGGTGTGAAATCAGACGCTGCTTTCTGGAGAGATGCAACCTACAGACATCACAAACCCACAAGTCATCTGAAAGAAAATAAAAAAACATGGCAGATCCACATAAACTAATATCCCTAGATTCCAACACATTTTACTTGACAAACTTGAGATAATATAGTATTATTCACTTATGTAAAGCATATGGATTTTGTTTATAAAGGAAGCAAGTACTGTGGGGTCAAGACTCATTGGTTTAATTTTTTAGATAGTTTTAAAGTAAAAACTATTTTGTTTGGTTATGTGAAAAAAACATTATTTCAGTCATTTGGAGACTTATTTCATCTTCAGACAGATATAGTGCTGCCATACTGCAGTTCCATGCCTTAGACATGTGACATTATATCACACCCAGTCACATTATCCTGACACCAGGCCAACCAGTCCAGGAACTACTCATATATGCCTAGTGAAAAGCTCGGGAGTAATACCAGCACCATTTTTTACAACTGTGGTACATTGCAACTGGGGAGTGTACCCACAAAAAATTGTAACTTACGTAATTTACATACTTGTATATAAAAATTCTGTTTAAAATGAAACAGCAATCCTAGATAAGCAAAGACAAAGAAGTTCTGTGGACTGATCTGATATTTAAACTGTTTTCATGATACATTATTGGGGTTTATGAATTCTATGGCCATGTTTTATTAATTTCTATATCTTTGTCAAAACATGTCATTATCATATAAACATAGGACAATGATAACTAAGAAATTGAAAAATGGTGACGTTGCTTTGTAAGATTATCTAAGATCAGAGAATTACCTAAATTTATTGTAAAATCTAATGTGGCTTCTTGGTAAGATAAATTGATGTTGATACTGTTCCACAAAACTCTTATTGCATAAATTAAAAAATGGCCCTTACTTGCAGTTGCATCAGCTGTACCCTCATGTGGAAGATCCATTATATAGGGATGAGCATTGCGCTGTTCATATTGTGAAACCTGAAAAAAAAGTCATACATTGTCCAGTTTCAAGTTAACAATAGAAACTACTGTAATTAACTAATTAAAACCACAACAAAAGTTTAACAGGTGTGGAGTAAGTCAGTCTAAACTTATTAATTATAACTTTTACGTCGATTGGGAAACAAGTTCTTACAACTTATACTAATCCCTCTCGACGATTCCTGGGTTGGACCAGTACCTTTACATTTCAATTTATTTTGTTTTTTTTTTTTCATAAAAGAAGATAATGCATTATACTATTCATTGTTATATGCTTAGTTTTAAGAATAAATATTTTAAAAAAAAATTTCATCGCATATAATCATGGACATATATACTAGATGTAATGAAAATTCCACGATAAAATCAAACACCTATTAACATATCATTTGATGATGTGTAATTATGTTAATGTAGGTATGATCATTTCTAAGCATACTTAAGATTTTTTAAGTCATGAATGAATCGAATATATTGAAGGGCATGTGTGTGTGTGAAATGAAAATATATGATATAAAAAAATAACAAGAATTTACTTGAAATATGTTTGTAAAATATAATAAAAAGTAAAATAACACAAATATGTTAAATATTTACAGGATTAATATAACAACTGAATAGACGAGGAAAACTCATTTCTTACACAGAGATTAACCATGGCTTTATGTTTATTGAAATATAAATGAACCAAAAATATATGACTTGGTATTACTTATAGGACATGTGCAATGATTTTTGTTTGGGAAAATACTTACAAATAAATATTAATAAATATAGAATAGCCTTAACAAAATTTAGAATTACAATCTTCGCACGACCTATAAAAAAAAAATTTGGGGGTGAAACATCTTGGGAGGAAACGACTAGGGAGGAAACGACTTGGGGGTGAAAAGTCTGACAACCAAATCTTCTACAATTTTGAAATAATCTATATCTACAATTTAAGTAAAGAATATTAAGAAGTAAATTATAAGATAAAAGTGCTTTAGACTAACAATAACATTATTTATAGATATCCATATGAAAACTGCATGAAGGAAATAACTATTATTTTTTTATTATTATATTTAAATAACAACTGATTGTATTGGAATGAATAACTACAAAAACAATGTTTGATATAGTCAAAAATACTATAAATGTTTCAATACTCAGAACAATAAATTTATATAAAGAAAATAAATTTAAAACATCACTTACCTTTGAGTCCAATGTCCAATTCCCCAATTCAAGATGATCACTTTTTCAGAAAAAGTACCGAAATAATTCACTCGTTTTGATTGTAACAATATCGGTTTAAGCAAAGTACCTGACTATATTGTAAGACAGTACTTAAGAACAATGTCTTCTAAATCCCCTCAGTGTGCATATATCTATAAAGTCATTAACCAATCAGAAACCCAAATAAGAATTAATTTTATACTCTTTACTCTATTGGCTGATGACCACTTCTTACATAATATTGCATAATAAGGCCATACTGCACCTGGCTCTTCCTCCAAGAGGGCCATAAAACCATAAATCACAATAACCTGGGGCAACATCAGCCATACATCACAAGGACAAAATTCCATTGAACTGATAAGCCCTGCACCTGGTCCTTCCTCAAAGGTTGGGTGACACAGCAGGAATCCAGCAGCATCAACCATAAATCACATAATATTGCATAATAAGGCCATACTGCACCTGGCTCTTCCTCCAAGAGGGCCATAAAACCATAAATCACAATAGCCTGGGGCAACATCAGCCATTCATCACAAGGTCAAAATTCCATTGAACTGATAAGCCCTGCACCTGGTCCTTCCTCAAAGGTTGGGTGACACAGCAGGGATCCAGCAGCATCAACCATAAATCACAATTTGTACTGATCAGCATGAGGTCATTCTTACAGTAATTATTTCCTTTCTTTTGTCCTGTCTTTTAAAATTTAACAAAAAAATTATCACCATAATCTAGAAAAATCAATTATTATTTATTAATTTTTATACATCAAAACTCTATTTCATATACAATTTTTTTTTTTTTTTTTTTTTGGTATAGTTTGATTGAGTTAATTTTCTTTACATTGGTCTTACACAAAACTTTCTTTCATTTCCACATCACAGATGTTTCTTCTTAAAAAGGTATGTTATCCCAATAGGATAATATAAAACTAAATATTCTTTTCTTTGATCTTATACAATACTACTTCACTTTTTTTCCATTCATAAATTTACATATCTATAACCAAATCTATCCAAAGATAATGAGTAAATTCTTGTATTCCAATCATTTCTTTCCATTCAGGCAATCTCATTTAAAGCATTCATTTTTCCATTCTGGCAATCTCATTTAAAGTATTCGTGTTTCTTCTTCCTCAACATTAGGATTTCATTTTTTTTTAATGATTTATTACTTTTGTTCATTATCTCACACACAACCCAATATAAATATAGTACTGTACCCAAAGAACTAGAGGAGTAACCACTGGTTAACAAAGATAAAGAGGAGTAACCACTTTTTTTTTTCTTTTTTTTTTAATTAACTATTTAAAGACCAACAGCCATGTAGCCAAAGGCGGCTAGGCATTATGCGCGGTCTTTTAATTTTGAATTTCAAATGAATTGATTTTGAAAAATATTTACTTTAATAAATAAGTAATAATAACTGCCAAAATAATCCCAAAATTAGTGAAAAGGTCTTGTAAATGTTCTAATTTGAATTTTGATAGCTTTTAAAGCTAGCAAGGATAATTTCCTTTGAAAAATATTTTAGCTAAAATTTCCTTGAAAAATATAGCCAAAAATGGAGAACGGAGATATCCGGGTGTACATTTATATTGTGTCCCCGTTGGACTATTTGTCCAACAGGGCTCATATAAGGTAATTTGATTTGACTTTATTATGTGGACCAGAGGGACCTCCAACAGCTAGAGAGAGCTGTTTTGGGGGTAGGTTTATATTATAGATAGAGGATAGTATTCAGTAAAGAGAGAGTGAGTACGGACTTAATCGGGACTATGTACACCCTTCTATGTCTAAATCCGGTTGCCAGAGAAGAAAAAAAAAGAAGGGAATTTCCCGATTGAATTTGGATAGCTAAAATCCGCTAGCAAGGATATTTATCCTTGGTGAAATAATGTGCCAAAGTGCCTTAAGATAAGTTCTAATTTAGAACTTGCATATCGGCATTTTATTTTATTAGAAGTTGAAAAAAGTTATACCGGATGTTTATTTTCTGAACTTCCGGTACAGTTTTGATTGATGGGAAATTTTCTGATTATTTTATTTTCTTATCTGGTTTGAATTATATACAATATATTAATCCAATTTTGTCGAATACTCAACGAATAAATATTTTTTACAAAATAAAAATCGCAATATAAAAAAAAATCACTCACCGTGCATTTATTTTGCCCAATAAGCAACAGGCCGGAGATAGCCGAATGCCAAGTGCGAATTTGATTGGTCAGTCAATTCAAGCGCGCAAATATAAACAACAAACATGGCAGACACTTGTCAAAATACTACATCATATCTACGTCTAACGGACATTTTGAGAGACAAACTATGTTTGCTATCGTGTACTGGGAAGACTGTACCTTTACAGTCATTTCCCTCACATCCATCGTGCAGCCACGAAAGGATTTCTTACAGTATGCCGTCGGCGAGAAGATCCGTGCCATGTACCAACGTAAAGAATACGGGGCCATCATATACGAACTTGGAGGTTAGAATTTTATCTTAGAATTTCAGCTCAGAAATCTTTCATATCGCTAATTCAATCACCTCATAGTTTTTTGTAATATATCATATAAACTTTAAGGGCACTGCAACTGACTATTTTCTACATTAAGATATATTTACATATCCTGTTACTTCCATTATCGACAAAAAAAAATCAGAATGATTAAGCCGTTTTACTCTTCAGATCTTATTTATCGTATTGCAAATCATATCGGTAGCCAACATTGTTGTTTTGTTTTTGTGTGAGAAAAGACTGTCCTGTAGCCAAAAACTGACCATTTTCCAAAAAAAATATCCCCCTATGTGATTGAATTTTTCCAGGAAATAATTAACAAATTTTTTTTTTTTAAAAAAAAAGTTGATCATTTATGTTTTTATTGTTTTGATCAATGTTTTTTTTTTTTTTAGATAGGGTCATTATGTATTTTACTATAAATTTTGAAATTTAAAAGTGACTTACATTTCCCCATCATAGTCATACTCGTAAGCACTGTACAAACTTTCTGGCTGCCATTTTGTATGGCTTTAATTGGCTATAATTAATGTAATTCAAAATCTGAAAAAATCTTGCTGTTATCTAAATATTTCAGTTATCTTGAATAATGAAATCAATTTCTAATTTAATTTCTTCATTTTAATTATGAAAATATTTGATTTTAAGTTTTAAAAAATATATATTTAAAAAATTTTTTAAAATTCCTTTTTTTTTTAGTTTTACTTTAGGAAAAGAAAAAATCTTCTCCTTAAAATATTAAGACCATTAAATGGAGTATACATTTGTATTAAGGAGCATAAAAAATGCATCTATGAAATTTCTGCTTCTCTGTTAATCATTTTCAATCCCAGAAAATCATTAATTGCCTCAAAGTAAGGATACTAATTAGGCATAAACTTATAAAAAGTTTTTATTTTCAGATTTCTAAGAGAATTTTTGTGTGTGTGTTTTTCAGAGACACGGACTGGTTTGACGAGCAAACTTGGGAGGAACTTTGTCATCAACACAGACAGTAAGATAGCCTAATCTTTACCCATATCCCCTCTCTCATTTTAGTCAACCCTCCCCCAACCAACCTTTTATTTGTTTGTTTTTTTTTTGGGGGGGGGGGACATATATATATATTTTTTTTCTTCTGTGAGCTAAGATGAAACTTTTCTACCATAATTCCCCCCATGGCCGGGGGGGGGGGGGTCTCTTGAGTTAAGGGCCTGACCCCAGTGGTAATAAAACCAATAATTACCAATTAATTACCAAAGCACAACAAGACAGGAAATGATTGCATAATATTACATGACATATCCCACCCATCCAATCAATGCAGGAAGTGATTGCATAATCTTACTCATGTCACCTAGACATGCTGCATAATTATACTACCCCTTGATTAATAGAGTGAGAATCACTGAAGCCTGACAAAACTTAAGCTGATCTCTAAAAGGCATTATACTGATAATCTGTAACTGTGTACCATAAATGATACAAAACCCCTAACTGATTTTGTCATTTTATTTTTGAGAGCAAAAAAAAGTGTGTGTTTGAAAGAATATAATTTGAAATACATAATGAATTACTACTAGTTTGTTGATGCACTGTATTACTTTTAAGGATGTTTAAATCTTTACATTCAACCTCTTTCTACTTTATTCAAAATGAATACACAGAGATTGTACTGGTAAAAGCCTGTGGTAAATATTGTTAAAAAGTAGAGGAAAAAAAGAAAAAAAACATTTAATGAGATAATTATTTCACGATTAATAGGAATTATTTTTTGTTGGATTAATTTTGAGGATTCTTTCCAATTATGATTTGACTACACAGTGTAGCAGAAAAACAGCAAAATTAACTCTTTAACAGTCTGTAGTTATTTATACCAGCTGTAACTTAAACTATGACAATTTTTTCTTATATTAAACTAATATGTGCAATAATGTGTAAATGATTTAGCAATCTTTGGCTTAACAATTCTTTACATTCTATATATTATATACAATGACTGGACTTTAAAGGAGAAAACAGTTGTTTTTAATTCTTTTTAACTTACTTTTTTACTATGTAAAATGTGAAATTTATCAATTTACAAATTTATTTAATAATTTAACACATACTGTCTGTAACATATTGTTGGTACAATCATGGGGACTTGTCTTAAAATCTGCATCATTATATTGTCAAATAAATATGTTAAAAAAATGAACTTCTGCCAAAGCATTCAGAATTTAATTATCACTATGTGAAGAAAGTACCTACAATTTAACTTTGATACATGAACTTGAATTACTTTTAAAAGCTTAACAAAATATGAAAATAAGTCTTTGCACTCTTTACTTCCTTAACCTGATATATGTGATACTGATATGAGAAAAACAATGATGCGACTTGGATTTGAACCTACAACCTCAGTTTCATAGCAGATTGCAACTATTTTAGCCTGTTTATGGATATAATTTTATAAAAGTTCCAGAACCTGAAATCATATAAAATTTATCTATTCCTATCAATCTAAGTAAAAGAGTTTGGCATGATCATGAATGTAATTGTGTTCTTATTATTTACAGTAATTTCTGGCTTGGAATGTGAGGCACCAACCTCTGTCAACACTAACAGCACGTCAGAGACTGAATGCTCTACAAGCAAACCAGTGAGAAGACAATCAACAAAGAGAAGTCTTGAAAGTGAAGGTTTGTTTTGTTAAATTATAGTTTTCTTAAATAAATTATGAAAAAAGTATGAAGCAGTTACATGTAAATGAGATTTCTCAAGAAAAACTTTCCAGAAAAATGAACAAACCTGATTTAAAAAAATCAGATAAAGGGGGTTGTTCAAGCCAATAAGATGTGCATGAGTTAATTATAAGGATTTTAATTTGTGTTTGTAATAAAAATTAAGAAAAGCTTTAAAACCACCACTCAATAAAGAGTCTTTTCATTTAGAGTTGTTTGGGAAACAAGTCCTTACAACTAATACTAACTAAATCCATCTTGATGGTTCCTGGAATGGACCAGTACTTAACATCTGGGAATGTCATGAAATATCCTTGCTCTCGCCCAGTTCAAACCAAACTTTTTGTGTCCATTGGCTGGTATAAGACCATGGCAGCCGTCAATTTTCTGTGGTTGAATCATTACTTGGGAAGGTTTTTAATCAAAGCCTTGATGATACTAGTTCTTTGTCTATTTTTATTTTCAGTTTTTTTTTTAATCTTTTAGTTTCAGAATCAGAAGCTATGGCCACTCTGAAGAGAAGACGTTTATCTAGGGTTCCTCTTGGTTTGTCTTCCAACACACCACCACACCAGACACCCACACCACTGCTGCAACAGACACCCAGGCCACAACCAACACCGACAATGCAACAGACACCCACACCACTGCTGCAACAGACACCCAGGCCACAACCAACACCGACAATTGCAACAGACACCCACACCAATGCTGCAACAGACACCCACACCACAACCACAATTAACACCCACACTGCAACAGACACCCCCCCCCCCCACAATTAACACCCACACTGCAACAGACAGCAACGCCACAACCACAATTAACACCCACACTGCAACAGACACCAACGCCACAACCACAACCAACACCCATTCTGCAACAGACCGCCACACCACTACAAGTACACATACCCTCTCTACCACCACACAAACCTACTCAACCCTCACTACACACCCCGCAAACATACACATCGTTTTGGGATGACTGCCCAGAGGTGATGCCTAGCGCAAGTCTTCAAATGGTGCCATGCGGAAGCAACAACGTAAGTACTTCACAGAAATAACACAGAATACAATATGTATAAGCTAAAGGATATTTTAATTTATTTAGCTTAATGTTTAAATATTATACCAATTTGTTGATTGATATTTTAATTTTGAGAAAAATAAACTTTTTTTTTTATTTTTGGCTGATTATAAAAAATTGTTTTTTTAAACAACATTTTTTTCTTTCAGGGTGACTACCAGGTAACCAGTCTTGAATGTTGTCATTCCTGCTGTGCTGAACTGAAAGACTTGAAGCATCAATTTCAGCTGATATCCCAAGAGGTGAATTTTTTATTTCAGTTTATAAGGGTAATCACCATCTGACCTATTTCATAAACACTGCATCTGGCTTCTAAAATATTTGCTCTTATTTATCTTCATTTATGTGTCAAATGATCATGGCCATTGTCAATCAGTCTTTCAAATGTACTTCTTTCCCCTAACAGATAACATGAAAAAAGTCCTTGTTACTAACATGATCCAATGTCTGTCGCCAATAAATAATAAATTTCCAGGCCATGCCTACCGGGTACTACTTGACTGAAAAAATAGCACATATGCTCTTAAGGTGATCCTCTACAAAGACTCTTAAATTATTTTTAAAAAAAGAAGTGGGGCTAGCCTTTCCTGTATAATGTTGGAAACTTCATATGTTACTGACCAGATTTGATGTTTGGACAACTGTTTCTTTGTTGAAATATGCATTTTCTTTATTTAAAGATCCACACTCTGCGCATCAGATTGGACCATGTAGAATCTGCAGCATCACATGCACCAATTCAGTCAAGGCAAGCAGCAGCATCACCTGCAGCATCACCTGCACCAGCATCACCTGCACGTGCCCCACTACAACCAGTGACACCAGGCACTCCAACACATGTAAGTTAGATAACTAACTTTTATTTTTGATGTTTGTAACCAGCTGACAAATAAATCAAGAAACAAACAGACCATTTCACTTGGAAATGAGATTTTAAACCTATGTAACAAAATGAGCACTCCTTGAACATCTTATCTTCCTTCTGGTGTCTAATCCCAAATTTTGTTAAATGGGAAATAAACATACATTTTAGATTTTTTCGCCTTTCACTGGTCATGTTAAATCAGTAAATAGTATTGCTCAATAAGTCCATAATACAAATTCTAAATGATGTATTGAATCTGATATCGAGAGAGACTCTTAGCTATCTATGGTATGAGAGGCCAATTTTTGTGCGCTTTCTGAAAATGAATAATATTTGTAAATGATATAAATTTAACACATATTTAATTCATATTGAGACAGATTGGCCTGTATTTCTCACATAGAAACATATAATCTCAATACCTGCAGGTGGTGATTGTTAAAGGAAAAATAATCTAGTTACATTTATTATGATTTTAGGAGCATATGGCTAGTGCTGTTGGAGCGGAGATGAGGCAGCCAAAGGTGTTGGCAATTGTGATGAAGGCCACCTTCTCTCACACGGAGTTGTTGGAGTGTTCATTGAAAGGTCTCCATACAAACAAGAAGTCAGGACCCCGACCTGGCCTTCCTGTAGGGGGAAGAAATATTCTTGTGAAAATTAAGGCTCCACTAACAATGGAGACCAAGGAGGTCTTTCCTAAAACCTTTTAAAAAAAAATTCCTTTTTTTTTTAAATTTTATCTTAAATTAGATCAGTAACACTCTATTTTTAATTCATTTAATTCATATTTTCATACATGTAAAAAATCTAATATTATTAGACGAAATATACAAGATATATATAGTGTAAATGTATTAAGTTGTGTTTGTATATATTGTTAGATTATTTAGATGCTTATATGTTTGTTGACATGTTGATATTTTTTCAAATGTATATAAACAAAATTTTATTTAAATTTTAATATGTGCTTTGTTTTCATTTCATAATTATTTTCTCAATATATTTATTTCATAATTTATTTCCTCAATATATTTGCAAAATATGAGGAAAATCTCTAGGTTTAAACTTTTGTGTGTAAAATGTAAATGTATTAAGTAATGTATATTGTTCTATAATTTAAATGCTCTTAAAAAAAAGAGCTTTTGTTTCATATTGAAAAGGGTTTTCATAAATAAGAATGGTCTAGTTTCTTCTCCTTTCTATTTCACACTTTATTTATTTTTCTCCTTATTTCTTGTCACATAAGTCTTGTTGTTTAAAATGTATGATGTAAAGAAATGTCACACTTGTCAGTGCTGTATTATATGTAAATACATTTGCTTTACTATAAGAATTTCTTACATTTTATTCTTATAAATATTGTTATTAAAATGTATATATGTTATTCTTGTTCTATTCTAATAAATATAAATTGAACACTTTTTGCTCAGATTAATAATTGCTTCATTAAAAAAAAAAGCCGTATTCAAAAGCTGTGCTATTTTAGCCATGAAGATTAGGTTCCTTTTCTCAAAAAAGCTGCCTTTTCAAATTTTACCCTATTATAATAGAGGCTCTGGCAACGATAAAAACATTTTAAAGGTTAAACATTTTAAGGCTATGCAAAAGGTGACTTTTTTGCAAACAAAAGGAAACGAATATAAAAAGGAAAAACGCAGCTTTGGCAAAGGTCTTTACTAAACACAGCTTTTGTGAAGGTCTTCACAAAAGCTGTACTTTTTTGGGCCAATACCAACGAGGCTAGGCAAAACGTGGCTTTTGCGAAGGTAAAAATGAAAAACGCAGCATTTGCAAAGGTTTGCTAAATGCAGCTTTTGTGAAGCCCATCACAAATGCTGTGTTTTTTTCACTTTTCAAAAAAGCTTCACAAAAGCTGCGTTTCTTATGGGCCATTACCGCAGGCTTTTAGCTTTACATTTAGTATAGCTAAAAGCGCACAATAAGTACAGCTTTTGCGATTCTTTTTTGGCACGGGTAGCCCCGCCCCTGGCGGCCATTTTTTTTACGGATCGGAATAATTTTAGCAACTTTGGTAGAGGTTGACCCAAGAAACATCTGTACCAATTTATTTTAAAATCTGGCCAGTAGTTTTGAAGAAGATGATTTTTAAAGTTTTCATTTTTTTTTCTTTTTGTTGCCATGGCAACCAGAGTTCTACATGGATCAAGTTTATTTTAGCAACTTTTGTGAAGGTTCACCTAAGGATCATCCCTGCCAAGTTTAATCAAATTCTGTCCAGTGGTTTCAGAGGAGATGTTGTTTAAAGGTTTCTCTATATACATATAAGGCAAATAAGCCCCGCCCCTGGCGGCCATGTTTTTTCAATGGACGGGAATAATTTTAGCAACTTTGCTAGAGGTTGACCCAAGGAACATCTGTACCAAATTATTTTGAAATCTGGCCAGTAGTTTTGAAGGAGATGATTTTTAAAGTTTTCAAATTATTTTTCTTTTTGTAGCCATGGCAACCAGAGTTCTTCATGGATCAACTTTATTTTAGCAACTTTTGTAGAGCCTCACCCAAGGAACATTCCTGCCAAGTTTCATTAAATTCTGTCCAGCGGTTTCAGAGGAGATGTCGTTTAAAGCAAATTGTTGACGACGCACCATGCCGGACGCCGGACGATCACAAAAGCTTACCTTGAGCACTTTGTGCTCAGGTGAGCTAAAAACTGACTTGTTCAGATATTATGGTATCAAGAAATTGAAGATATTTCCTATCATATAAAGGAATAAAAATAGTTCAGACACTTAAGCCAGAGTCAATAAAACTGATCAAATGGTACAAAGATTACCAAAATGTTTCCTTGGAACTGAAAAATCAATATACTTCTAGCTCAAATCATCCTATGCAATCATCCAAATTTCTCAATTTTTGCACCCACTTTTTCCTGTAGCATTAAAGACTTTAAATGTGTAGGCACGCAACAGAAAATAAATCCAGTCCTCTGAGTAAATAAAATAACATGCAACATAGAATCCGGGCGTGCCATAAAGATCAATTAATGTCCGTGAAAACAAGTTTGATATAATAAACTAAGGCAGGAAAGGCAAGAGTAATTGATTTTTTACGCTATGTAAGAAATGTCTGAGATTCATTTACCGGTGTTTATTTCTTGACAACAATGTCCCATTAACTACGTTGTTACATTATACCATACTAAAAACAGTAAACATTTATATCAGAGATAAACTAATTTGAAATTTATCACTTGTTGATTTGTCAAGAAATTACTGCTGCTGTTATTCTTTACTGGCTAGTGCTGCCACACTTCACCTCGGATTTTTGTGCCTGGATGTGTTGCTTTATTTAGAACATGGTAAAGTTCAATCACAAAACAAATAACCAGATAAAAATGTGCTTTTCTAATGAAAAAATAAAAACATCTAAACATCCAGAATGCTTTGTCTCAGTAATTACTTTTTGTGCTGAAATCAATTTCCTTTCAAACAACCAGAACCTGCAGGAATGTGATCCAATCTGCTGTGTCGCAACCTTTTTTTTCTAATTTGTAAGCTACTGCAAGATCATAGGAAAAAAATCAAACAAGAAACAAACACCACACTAATATTCATCAATGAGCATCAACAACTTACAATGAGAGTCCAATCCTAATTATGGTTTAAAACTTAAGTAAGACTGGTTTAGGATTGCTGCAATTAAAGACAAGTGACTGAGAATAATGATTATCTCTAGGTGCCTTTAATACCCTGGCTTGGTCCTCTATTTTCTCTTATGTCAGACTATCATCAGACTCACCATTAATAGACAGAAACTCTCATGTTCAAATAGTTTTCAATATTCATGCAAGCATGATACGGCATACAGCCAGAAATGGACAAGCGTGATTGGCAAGTCCAGTAAACGCAACAGACAATTTCTGATCTTGTATCTGGGAATCAGGAACTCAAGTCAGGTACCAGTCAATATTTACACGCAGTGTTTTTAGCCATCAGGACAGTAAATCATCCAGAAAAATGTCTCATCCTCTCACCATATCAATTAAAAGACCTTGACAATGCCACAGTTTCTGTTCATGCACAATTGATTCTATCTGTAACTGGACAATTCCATTACTATCAAGTTAATCTCCTTTCTTTTCCACAATTTTCCCTTTTCCTTTTCTTCTAAAAGAACACTCCTCTGTTTTTTAGAGTACTGACCAGACATGTATTCCTCTTGCCAATATACATAGATAATTTCGCCTGCCTCAGAAATCTTAATGCGATATCCGGACTTCATGTACGTGATCGGAATTGGAGATAAAACATTTGTCAATCAAGGTTTTGTCATTATCAGATCGTCCTCATCTCAGCCAAGCCTAATTGAGAATTCAATTCACTTACCAAATCAAATGATACGACAGTTAGTCTACTTCGAGCCTTATATCTGATTCTAGTGGACTGGGGGATTGACTTCAATCTCAGCATTGTGTTGAGGACCATGCTGTCGCATGCTGGAATGAAAATCACAATGAAAAAGAAATAATGTTTGTTTTCTGTGTTAGGTTAACCCTTTCCCTCATATAGACTCATTTTGATGCACTCAATAGGTACCACATAAAGCCTGATCTGCAGAAAACCACAGTTAAACCTTACCAAATTTAATTAAAAAATCCTCATTTCCAGACCAGTGAGGAGCAGCGAACAGCATAAAACCTGATCAGCCTGCGAGTTACTCGTAGGCTGATCTGATTTTATGTTGTTCGCATAGGTCTTTTCATGGTTTCCTCTATGAGGGAAAGGGTCAACTGCCCCACTGATAGTATTTCAATCATGTGAAGACTATGGGCAATGTCAACTTGTACTTTCTGTTGAGAATGAAAAGTGGGCGGAGTCAAATGACAAAGTTACTCAGTTGAATAGATAATTGCATGTATGTTGCTTATATCAAAAAGCATTTTTACAAAAAAAGTTAAAAACATATCTATGTTAACTAGGATTTTCCCACCTTGTCCATAGTGACAATAAATTAGTTTCTCTATAGCAGGGAACCCAAGTAATCAAGCTAAAGTGATATATTAGACTATCCATATGACATTTGACATTTTTCTATTTTCATATTATAATTTCTAAATCAAACATTCCCAAGGTCTGCTTCAACCAATTTTATAATAACATTCTCAAATATAATGATCACCCCTCATATACCAGGGATCAAACCAACCACTTGCCAGTCTCAATCTGATCTGGTTTTTAATCAGTTCTTTCAAAAAATTAATATTTACAGAATTCTGAAGACTGGGGCTGGTTCAAGTTTATCTTTTTTTCCAAAGGGGGAGAGCTTCATTTTTATATGTCACAAGGGACTTAATTTCTAAGATTCATTGAACTTTCATTAATCTAAACTATCTGCAGAACAATAAATAATTGATATCAACCATAAAAATATCTAAAATCAAATTTGATTCTGCATCAAAATGGTGTTTCATTATTCCTTAAACAGGAGTCGATTGATATCTCAGCTCCTACATAGCCAAAGAAGGCAAGGTTTTGTTTGATAGTCCCAGCGTACTAGGTTTAATTCCCTGCTGGCAAGAGCCACCGGTTCCTGATACGTTTTTTTTAATTGCTGAACAATGTTTTGTGTTCCTCCATGCCTATCTTTTCATGACATAATTTTTCAAAGGAAAAGAAAATATTTAAATATAGATATGTCTCTAGCCTTTTCTTAACATTATCTATCATAATGACACTCATGATGTCATCATGTTTTCTGATATTCAGTTTAATGTTTTACAATTTATCTGTGAAGTGTCATACTGTAACTACATAAAATCTGCGCAATTATACACATACTTGCCGTTTTGGTATCTACACTTTTTCTGCTAGCATTAATAAGAATAGCATTTGAGTATGGGAACAAAGGTTGTTAACCCTTTCCCTCATAGAGGACACCATGAAAAGACCTATGCGAACAGCATAAAACCAGATCAGTCTGCAAGTAACTCGCAGGCTGATCAGGTTTTATGCTGTTCGCTGCTCCTCAGTGGTCTGGAAATGAGGATTTTGTAATTGAATTTGGTAAGGTTTAACTGTGGTTTTCTGCCGATCAGGCTTTATGTGATACCTATTGAGGGCGTCAAAATGAGTCTATATGAGGGAAAGGGTTAAACTGATAACACCATATTGTTATTTGCCAGTTACCTACCATAATGTAGATCTTTGATTTAAGTATGCTGAAATAACCTTCACAAGTCAATACAAAAACAAATCGGTGCAAAAGTAATTTATGGGACCATGTCAAAATGCAGTCAAATTCTTGTATGCAGATTTCCAATGTTTTACTGCATGACTATAAGTGAAGAGGCAAGTACCAGTAGAGCAGCGAAACTGGTATAACTTCATCTTCCCACAATGGCAGAGAACCATGCAAATAACAATAGTCCTTCAGCCCGATTCTTTGACACTTGCTTCCAAGATTTCTTTGTTTTCTTATAGTTTTGTTTATAAAAAATCCTGGACGGACAGTATTAATCAGTCATTTGGGACAGTTATAGTTTATCCTGCAGTAGACACATGGCATGATACCACATCCTGGTGCTGTTATGTCTACAAGTCCTGAATAACCCATAGGTCCTGAGAGCAAAAAACAAGGGAAATATACCAGGGATTTTTTTAAATAACTTTGGACTATGTCATAGCAAGGGATTGGACCCACCACCTCACATTTAAAAGGTAAATACTCCAACCACTTGGCCAAAGGACAGGAATTGCATGCAATAATGGAAGAGATAATGGTCAGAAGCTATTCAAAATCAAGATAAATAAGAAGTAGAAATAATCCTTTACAACCATAACAGAACATCTGCTCCAAAAGTAAATTATATCACACAAAAAATAACCATTAAAGTTCATTTCCAATGTGAATGCCAGCTGATTTTGTTTTCCAAAATAATCAATTAAGTAATAAAACCCTATAAACTAATGGTATATTAAACAACTTAAATTTGTAATCATGCAATTTCTAACTGTAAAATTCTTGGAATTTAAGCCTCATAAAATAATTCAAAGTCATATTTGAACATTCTGCATCTGGTAATGTCTTGCTTGCCGTTCAATTAAAGGTTTATTGAGGCGTAAGCTTTACCTAGTTTCAATGAAAAATGTCAACTAAAGGTCACGATATTTCCTGAATTTTAGTACATATTTGTTTAAAAGATAAACAAAACATAAATATCTATGTATGGAACATTATCTCCCTAACACAAGGTTTTATCAGGAATTTATCTGGAAAGTGGTTTTATCAGGGAGATAAATATATTTTGAGAAATCCTGACTGAAATAGAGTGACACTTCTGCAATTTTCTTAATGGTAAACTGTTATAGAAGAAAAGTATTTTACGTAAGGCTATTTATATCATTATTCATGTGCAGTTATCTGGGAATGTTAACATCCATTCAACTCTTTAACCCTTTCCCTCATAGAGGATACCATGAAAAGACCTATGCGAACAGCATAAAACCAGATCAGCCTGCGAGTAACTCGCAGGCTGATCAGGTTTTATGCTGTTCGCTGCTCCTCAGTAGTCTGGAAATGAGGATTTTGTAATTAAATTTGGTAAGGTTTAACTGTGGTTTTCTGCAGATCAGGCTTTATGTGGTACCTACTGAGTGCGTCAAAATGAGTCTATATGAGGAAAAGGGTTAACTCATGCATATTCATGTATAAATCTCTATGAATATTAATTTACTGAAATTTACATGGATTGATGTGGATTTTTTTCTTTGTTGAATCATGGCTACAATATTGCAAGAGCAAACAAAGATGACCCTGACGAGGACAACTTCAATGTATCAAAATGAGGTACTTAATCATAAAGAAAACTGCAACCTGGATTGGAGTAAAGTCACTAATTTCACAGTACATTTGATACTGCCTTTATATGTCAGTAACTTCAGCAAAATATGTGCAAGTCCTGGCTCAATGTCTACCAACAATACCGTGAAATGCCATGTATGCATTTTTTTAACTAATATTTCATTTCTGAAAGAGGCTCGGGAATGCAACTCCATGTTTTCGTATTTTCCCAAACTTTCCCCCCAACCACTAAGAAGCCATATAAGTGGAGTCTATTTGTATATTTCATGTTCAAAATTGATATTAAGCATAAAAAAAAAAATTAGTCTTGTTTCTGGTTCATGGCTGGAAAAAAAATGCATCGGTCGGTTGGCTGCTTTTTTTTTTTTTGAAAGCTTAGATCTAATGTGGAAAATGTAAAATGCTACATGCCAATTTACCTTTTACTTTATTTTGTGCAATACCAGACAGCTTTATTGAAAATAAAAATCTTTCTAGTTTGTACTAAACATCAGTCCATACAGCTCAATTGAGAACTTGATTGCCAGTACATGGACACAGTATATTTCTTAGAAAGCACATGCTGGGTGCAATAAAAAAAAATAAAAATGGAGGAGTCAGGCACCAGTGTCATTTTATCCAATCAACACACATTTTTAAGCCTCCCTAATTATGAATAAATGCGGAATACTCGGATAATATCGCTTACAATATCTGTTTACATTTAACATGCTCTCTACCGACTTGCGTTTATCAGCGGTGAGATACTATCATTTTCGGGTGAAAGTAGATGATTGCAAAAGTAATGTGTGATGGACTGATTAATGTCTATTATGAAATCATATGGAAGGTTACAAGTATATTAAAAGTGTGTTGAGGATCCCTCCAATTGACTATTGTTACAACCCATCTTAAGACTTGTTTGTTACATTTCAGACGTAGTAATCATTTACAAAAGTAAGTTGAAATTCGAAACTTATCCATAGTCTCCAAAGTTATAGTTAGTAACCTGTTTAACCCTTTCCCTCATAGAGGACACCATGAAAAGACCTATGCGAACAGCATAAAACCAGATCAGCCTGCAAGTAACTCGCAGGCTGATCAGGTTTTATGTTGTTCGCTGCCCCTCAGTGGTCTGGAAATGAGGATTTTGTAATTAAATTTGGTAAGGTTTAACTGTGGCTTTCTGCAGATCAGGCTTTATGTGATACCTATTGAGGGCGTCAAAATGAGTCTAATATATGAGGGAAAGGGTTAAATAAACAAAGAAAAGGTGATATAAAATCATAGATTGAGATATTGTTGTTTTTTTTTGTTGTTGCTGTTGTTTTGTCTAGGTCTCACAAAAAAAAATGGGTTGGGGGGTAAAATAATGGGTCGGTCTGGTAACCAGAAACAAACCTTTTTTTTTTTTTTACGCCTTAAAACTTGATCATATGTACTTGCCTGTAAAATGTTGTCTGTTTGTGATTTCTATCATGGTTTTGTATAATAAATGATTACAAAATCGTTGTTCTCTTTTCATATTTGTGTTTACATTTTCTTACACTTCAGCCGGAAATCATGTTCTGCATGCGCATATATGTGCTTTACATAATCACTATTGGACGACATACAAATGCGATAACTGTGACCGCCCCTAAATAAACTTTGACAGAGATGTTTGGTTCATGATAATTGTGTACTTCAAATACCCTTTGCTACGAGACTTATGAAAAACAAACTAGAAGGTGTCGGTAGTTCCAGATTATCACTCAAACTATCTGCTTTATCAATTACGGTAACAATGCAAATGTATGTGGAGGTGTAAAAATAATCGCTGTATTAATTACACTTGATTTGCAGAAGCAGTAGAACATTTCCAACTGCTTTTAGTTGCAGGAGCTGAAATTGTAGGATATCAGGAAGTTTTCTGAAGGGTAGAGGAGACATCGAGAACCGAGAGAAAGAACGCATGTCAGTTAAAGAAAAGGCACAAATAGAAAAGAGGACAGCAGCCCAGAAACAATATTATAAATCAAAGTGAACTCAAACTAAGCAAGATGAGTGGTTCAGCAAGTATCGAAGAAGGCTATTATGTTCCGTATGTAGACAATTCACTGACCTGTCTGAACCTATATCTACCCTTGTAAAAGGGATCAGAGAAAACTATAGACAAGAAACATTAGAATATCATGGTGGTAGTGCCGAAAAACCAAACATGCTTTGGAAAACACAAGGCACAATTACAGAGAGAGCAAAAAGAATTTTCCATAAGTATGAAGAAGCTTGATGAGAAAAATAGAAATGAAAAATGATTTGCATTTTTTCCACGGCAAGTTTAACTGTACCTCTTTGCGTGGATCCATGCAATGCAATTCTGCACTAACTAGTGGAATATGTTACACAGACATTTAAATCATAACTGTAACCACTTATAATGTGTTATTGTTTGTTAACACGTTTTCTTTTACCATTATTTTGCAGTGGAAACATAAATTTTAAGCATGAAAAAATATCTGTGACATTTTACGTACATGAAGATCTACTCCTGTAAAAAGAAACAAGAGGGCCATGAAAGCCCTGATCGCTCACCTAAAAAACATTGCCCTCAATGCCAATGATTCTATTACGAGTCATACTGAATACATAATCTATGCAAGGTACAGCAAGATCATCTAAATTCAACACAAAAACTGTACCTACCATCCAAACTTTAAAGGTCATAGCTCTAATAAGTCTATATAAAATCAAGTGACACCAGGGCCATGATTTGAACAGACTTGGATGAAGTTCACAAGTAAACATCTTATCTCCAGGCTTTGAAAATTCTGAGACCTTTTGAAGGTTTTCCTATACAAGTCTATGTAAAATCAAGTGACCTCTAGGACAGGGCCAATTTTGACCTCAGGGCCATGATTTTATCAAAACTGGTAGATGTTCACTAGGCCAAATATCTAATCTCTCAGGCCTTGACGTTTCTGATATCAGATAAGAAATTTTTTCTAGTTTTTTCCTAAATAAGTCTATGTAAAATCAGGTAACCCCTTGGGCGGGCCAATTTTGGCCCCGGTGTCATGGTTTGAACAAAATTGGTTGAGGGCTACTAGGCCATGTTACAAACCAAATATCTAAACTCCAGGCCTTGTGGTCTCTGACAAGAGGGTTTTTCTAGGTTTTCTTTATATAAGTCTATGTAAAATCAAAGTGACCCCTGGGGCGAGGCCAATTTCGACCCCAGGGTCATGATTTGAAGAAACTTGGTAATGGTCCATAAGACAATGCCACATACCAAATATCTAAGCTCTAGACCTTGCAGTTTTGGAGAAGAAGATTTTTAAATTATTTCACTTTAAAAATCTATTTTTAGCTCCTGTGACCCAGATATGCAATGGACCAGAACCATTTGAACAACTGTGGCAGAGCTTCATGCAAGTAACATCCCAGGCAATTTTCATCAAATTTGGCCAAGTGGTTTAGGATGAAATGTTTAAGTAAATTGTTGACGCCGGATGCCGAACAAAAGGCAATCACATTAGCTCCCCATGAGCACGTTGTGCTCAGGTGAGCTAAAAAGTAGCACTTTGTATGACATTGTATATAATTGACCTAAAATAGTCAACACATCATTTTGCATGATGGCGAGTTGGGTTCCTCCCAGAACATTTCTTAAATTTGAAATGGAAAGGCAAACATAGTAGTATCTTAAATAATCAAATACAATGTCAATTTCTAAACATATGCAACAACAGAATGTATACATCAGGTTCGCTAGTACTGAAGAAAGAGAATGACCTACTTAGGTATGCAGCTTTATGAATGAAAGGTTCATGACCCTAACTCCAGATTATTATGATTGTAACAAACAGGAAGCGATTTCTACTTACCCCTGTAGCAACAGTATATGGAGTTTTTGTCGTCCTATGACTACTTCAATAACTTCAGAAATGCTGGGTTTAGAATTATAGCTTTTCATGTTAATCCTGTCACTGTCTCTCAGCACATTGTGCACTTTGATTACATACCTGGATACTTTAATTGATATTGTTTTTTATACTTCACTAAGGACGAGTAATATCATTGCAGGACAAGTGATTCTTAGTCAAATTTGCTCAAAAAACCATGTCTTTTAAGCAACATTTTGTCTTAAATGACCATTTCATATTCCCCCATCCACCCCCGCAAGAATTTACTCTGCGCAACCAACGACTGCTAATTAGCACTCACGGCCAACTAAAACAAACACATATTCCAGGCCTTTCCACAGACACAACAAGCGCCCCGGGGCCAGGGCGCCTGAATTTTGAAATCAGAGTCACCGGGGCGCCTAAAATCTCAATCAGAATCACCGGGGCGTCTGAATTTGTCTGCTTACCAAATCATACCTTGCCTCGGTAACAGAGACCCACGCTTTCGCGTCTTGTCTCGCAACTTCCAAGCATGACACCAGTACACACACCTACACGATGCTGTCAGACAGTGTCGTGTATATGATGCTTATCAGTACCCTCCAAAGTGTGAAGACAGTGGCCTAAGGAAACAAGTTGAGGGTTGAAAGTGAAACTATGCTAGGTACATAAGAACATACCAGCACTTAGCATTGTTTTGCTCTTAACCCTCGATGTTTACGCGCCATATGTCGAAGTCAAGTTGGTTTAGTATGCGGAGTACAGTCCAGATATCGGTTTTGCATTTAACGATGAAATATGCAAGTCACAATACATCAAACATATTTCCAACTGATAGAAATATTATTTGAAATGAATGTTTGGCAATCGTGCATAAAAACGTGATGAATCATGAAAATCTGAGTAAAGGAGGAACGCATGTACTTTGATCGAATTACAAAGACATAAACGTAACCCATGGTTATAGCATTAAGGGGAAAAAAAAAACCCTTCCCCCACGTTATTTCATGAATTCAATGCAAGTTGAAACCTATCATTTATATCTATTCTCTTTTTTTCTTCTGCAGTCACAGACACAACATTTATTAATGAAACTACTCATCATAAACATCGTATTACAGCTCAGGTTAAAGATGCTTATTTTGTGTGTTCACTCAATAAATGATAATATCATAGAGGTATTTAATATGGATTGAATTATGCATAAAAAAGGTGCACCTATTACTTCGTTAATATGGTAATGAATTTTCAACTATGCTTATGTAAGTAAATTATATGCTCGCCAAACTCTTCAGAAACGAAATGAAACTTAAGTTGTAAAGATTTTTTTTTCAAAACACAAGAGTCAAGTAAAAAAATAAATCAGATTGAGCAGTCCCTTTCGAAAATATCTGTAGAATTAGAACTGTGTTTATAAGAAATATGATATGGCTGTAACGCAAGTGAGTCAACTTGTTGAAGATTATGCGTGAAATTGTGAGCAAAACACTTTTGTACGAAAACTTTGAATTCCAGAGTTCATTCTAGGATTGCCATGCAAAGGGCCAGTGGCCCCTGCCAATTTTGAAAGAGGGCCACCTGTAATTTGCATTGAGCCATACTTAGGTTTTTGGCAAACAAAGAAAAGACAAAAATTGTTTACTAACTACATGTGTATTATTTTCTATGAGTCTATTCTGCTTTCAGTCATTATCACATGAAGGATGCAGGTTCACAAGAATGATGACAGGATATAGTCAATAGCATTTAACATTACAGTTCAATATGAAGACCTTAAAGTAAATACTCAAAAGTCCAAATTAAACTGGCTTATTAAAAATGGTAACTCAAAATCATCAACTGTCTTTGAGTCATATCTTAACAAAATTACCAACTTGTTGCAGTTTTTCAAATTTAAAAATCAAGTGACTTATTTTCTCCCAGAATGACATGCTGGATTGAACAGTCTTCTAGATTTTGCATCCCTCCAATTGGTAATGGCTGATTGAAAGTCAAAGTCTTTGATTTCTGGTCCCTCAGTGAGATTGATGAGAAGGTATTGCAGCCTGAGTGCTCGTGCGAAAATTATTAGTGCCGTGCGTCATAATGTTGGTTTTATTATGTTTGATACACAAAGATCATGAGATCGTTCTTTTTGTCGTATTCTAGCCAGTGATACTGCGATTTTGATAACCATTCACTTTGAAAAATTTTTTCATTTAGGTTTTTGATTTATCATTACTTGGTTCAGTCGAGACTTCAGCAGAATTGGAAGTGGATGGGGTACTTTCAATTGTACTTTCATTGCAATTACCACCGGACTGTTCTTTTTCTTTTAAATTATCCACACCAGGACCGCTTTCTCTGCTCGATTCCACAATATCATGGCCCGGCTCAGCAATCTTCGATTTTTTACCGAAGAAATCGCCGATATTTTTTTATTTCGACATGTTTTGGGTGCATTCTTTTTGTTATACGCGTAGCAGTTCTTTCTGTTGCAATTTAAAAAATAACTTATCCTTTATTTGTTTGTGAGTTAGGTACAGAAAATTATATCAATGAAAATGCCAATTTATATTATATTATTAGTCAGTGCACACTAATCTTCTTGCAGGTTTATCAGAATTGGCAGAACAAAATTACAAAGCCGTAGTGACGTAAGCAAACGAGTTCCCACTACGTTTGTATAACTCGGCAATGTCCGGTATAAACCTGAACTCTGGTGACCGTGAAATTGTGGAATCAAGCATTTATCGAGTTTTCCGATGTTAAAGTCGATATAATTTGTTGAGAATTAATTGTCACGTCTTAGTTTATATACATTTTTATCTGTTATTTCTTGTAAATTAAAATTAAGGATTGGCGTACATAGTGTTAAGAATAGCGCCGTCGGTAAAACCTGTGCGCCAGATGGTCGCGTGCACTTTTCTGAAAGGGGCCATTTTAATATTTAGTGGGCCACTGGCGCAAAAGCGCAGCCTAGAATGAACTCTGGAATTCAAATAAAATTCAAATCACGAAATAAAATTCATATAACAAGTTGACTTTTACCCAATTAGCTAATATATATATTCTCCCCCTTCTGTTATATAAGTAAATGGAGAGGAACATTATCTACCAGTCAAGTAATAACTTTCAATTTATTAATAACAGCATTTAAAGTGAAAATTAAATAAAATATATATGTTGTTGTTTTTTTCAATGAACCAGTAATGGTAATAAAAAAGTCACTAAAATCATGAATAAGTCAATGCCACCCAGCGTCCCCCTAGACAGACTTTGAAAGGTGCGAAAATGGGGGACTTCGGCACTAATCAAGATTAATTGGCGCCAATATGTAACGATGGCAAACTGACACTTCCCGTTGTGTACCGGGTACTATGATGTTCACATGACATTCGGTACTCGAAAATGTATATAAATTCAAATGAAAAGGTAAGCAATCGTCATTGTGCGTTATCTTCCGAAAATTACGTCAATTTCTTCTCCGCTCTTTTGGATAAATTATTAGTGCTGGATTATCTGATTCGATATTGTGATTGTGCATGATTAAACTTGAAAAGTGTTGCAATGGCTGCCCCACGGGGTAAAAAGAGACCTTTCCCTGACTCTGGAACTATCACAAGGTTTTTTAGTCCAAGGACTGTGGAAGTTCCGTGTTCAAATGAGACTGAGAGTGTTAGTGCACGTGACAATAAAGGTGATCGTGTTTCGGAGCCTCCTGCCAAGATTCAAAGACTTCCAGACAGGAAAGAGAGGCTTTCTGGTTTCGACCCAGCATGGGAACGGTGTCACAAAAGCAAAAGACGTGCGCTGGCTGTCCCATGACAAGGCAACAACAACACTGAGGAAGTGTCTTCCATCTGTCTACGCTAGTTTGGAGAGGGAGGCATCAGAACGAAATGACGTGAAAGCTGTCGGCCTGTCCGTCTTCACCCAAGACTTCAGGTTTGTGTTGTCTATTCACATGATGTGCGACATATTGCCACACCTGTCCAAGGCCATGCAAACCCGAGACGCGGTGTTTACGACTGTAAAGCCACTGGTCCGCGGAACACTGGCTGTCCTGCGAGGCCTAAGAAGTGAGCCCGGTGAGCTCTACAGATCCGCCGTCAGCCGAATTGAACAACTCAGCAACGACGGCTTCAAGGTAAAGATACCAAGCGACGGACAGATTAAGGACTACCGCGCAACTGTCTACAAACCATTCCTTGAAGCTGTGATCAGAAACGTTGAGGACAGATTCCCTGACCTACCCCTTCTCCAGAAATTTCAAGTATTCAGCGCCAGAGACATGCCTGACGGAGATATAGGAACTTGTGGAAAGCCCTGTACTACACCTAGTCACATTATCCTGACACTGGGCCAACCAGTCTTGGAATTACCCTTATATACTCCAAACAATTCTATTAAATATGCGAAACAATAGTAATGAGTTGTTGTTATATTCTATTCCTAATTTGATTCATTCCCTTCTCATCCCATTGGCCATGAAAGGAACAAAGAAGGAAAGAAAAAGCATATACAAAACAAAACAACAACAACAACTTTACACGAAAAGCATTTAATTTTCTTAGAGGACATTTGTCTATATACTTTTAATCTGTATCAGCATCGAGTTAAATAACAGTAATTTTTATAAAACGTGAACTGTGTTCAGCCAGAGTGACGCAACTTAAACACGCGGGAGCCTGGCATATTTTCAACACAGTTCAATGTCATTTCCGGTAAAATGATACTCAAAGATACCGTCTCCGAGTAAGATAAAAGAATACGGTAATGTGCATTTCAAACATAGAAAGAAAACTGGTAAATGACATTACAAACAAAAGCATTAGGTTAGTGCGAGAGTTAAACCGGAACCGTTAAAATGTGTAATGTTCGTCGACGGACATTATGACGTTGGCGAGAAGTGAGCATACATAACACTTTCATTAACAACCTGAAAAAAAATAAAATAAAAAAAAAGAAAGAACAAAAAAGAAAAAAAAAGAAACAGAAGAAGTCTAAAAAAAACTTGTCTCAATATAAATAATGGTTATAGTTACGAAAATGATTATCATTCTTAACGTTGGGTTGATATACATCCCCGGAAATATTGAGTTACCGGGGCGCCTTACCAAAATCCTGTGGAAAGCCCTGATATTCAGCAAACACTATTTACCAAAGGGCATGATGAAGCAATCAACTGGGTACCAATTTTTGCTTGACTGACCCCACCTTACTGACCTTTTGTTCACTATATGGGTTTTTCCATACATTGTCTAAAAATACTTTAGCCATTTGCAACAAATAGACAATAGAAATGACTCGAAAAATGCCACATCTTCTTTACTCCAAGGCGTCTCTTTGAATTAAATAGCCGCTTGTTAACTAAAATGTTTTAAATGATAAACAATTTAAACCAAACAAAAGAATGTAGTCACCGCAACTTAAATCCAAGATAAATAAATATTACCTTTTAATATCATTTACACATTTTCAATTCTGTAATCAATAATATTATGTTAACATGTCAAAACTGAAAGTGCTGACTACATGAACGACTGAATATGATCAAGCTAGAGTGCTCGAAAAATTGCCTTGAATTAGGTGTTGGAGAAACACAAGATTCGGTCGATTATCAAGCCCAAAGCTAACTTTTAGAGGACTATGAAAGTAATGTAAATGGAGACGGGAACAGGCAACGTCTATTGCCTTGGAGTGAAGATATTAATGACCAAAAAGAACGCTTTAAATTTTCATGATTATATACTTTTTAGTGCATTATTTTTAATCTACAAATAATAATAAAAAATTTGTTAAAAGATTCAGTTGTTTATTTCTTCTGTTTCTTAATAACATACAGTAAATCAACAACATAAAACTCATAAACATTGACACACACTATTATATTGATAATTCAATAAATTAATGGAGAAAGAAAGAAGGTTGAATTCACCAGCAAATGCACACACTCATATCAATAAATGAATCATTATTTTCACACTATATCATGAAAATCAAAAGAAAGTTATTTTATTAGAGACCCCTTCGTAAGAGACCACTTTTATAATTTCCAATGGGTGATCACTTAAAACAAGTTTGACTGTATTTAAAAGTTTATAGATTCCTTGCCTCAATTAAAATGATAAACAAATGGAAAGTTGTTGTTTTTTTGGTGGGGGTGGGGACTAAATTAGGGACTTTTCCATCACCAAAATCATTTCCAAAATCCTTAATTGTGGTTCATTGTATGTTGTAAGC
Organism: Solen grandis; assembly: GCA_021229015.1. Taxonomy (NCBI): domain Eukaryota; kingdom Metazoa; phylum Mollusca; class Bivalvia; order Adapedonta; family Solenidae; genus Solen; species Solen grandis. The sequence goes on along the minus strand of CM037786.1, from coordinate 14,101,973 downwards.
TGTACTTGTTGATATGATCACAGTATTGTATATTGTAGATAATCCGTAATATAAAGATCAGGCGAGATTTTATAACCACTTCTTTACCGAAGGTCCATCATAGATGATACACATCCATGATTTGTTACAAACTGAGCGTTCCAAAATATTCAAGCTTATTTGGCATATCTGTATTATTGCATCTTTAAATCTCACTGATTGTCATGGATAGTAATTAACAACTCATGTCAAATGAATATTCCTGAAATAAAATGTGACCTTACAATATATAATAAACAAATATTCTCTATTTCACGACACCTCTTGGCATTAAACCTCTACCAAATGAAAGTATCAATGGCCCAAAGCACCGATAATTAACACATGAAATTCTGTTCATTTCTTGATTTCAATTTTGTATCTCTTGCTTTGCAATTATAAGACACATCTCAAAATAATGGAAGATTTTAAATTTACATGGAAAATAGCTAGATGCCACCACAGGGAAGCAAAATTGGTTTTAATCTTTTCTTGATGTTACCCTTCAATGCTGATCACAATTATTTGTTTGGATAATTATCGTAAACTTGGCAACATTATTTGGATAATAATTGCAGTACTGGAACCATTGCTTTTAGATATTAAGACAAAATGTGTTTTTTTCTAAGTTAATAAAAGATGGATTATGTATCAGAGGAACAGAACTGGAAACATACTCAATAATGCATCTGTCTAGTAATTCGCTGATAAAGCAGGTTGTATTTGGAACCATGATTTGAAAAGCTTAAGCACTGCCTTCGCATATGGTGGAAAAGCAACACCCAAATTCCCTTGAAGATTGTTTATGTTTGTTTTTGTTTGATGTCTCAATGACAGTATTTAAGTCATGGAGACTATGTCTATTTTGAGGCAATCATATATAGCCCTGCCAATCTGCAGTAACATGCAATAGATGCGGCATGATACCACATCCAGTCACATTATCCTGACACTGGGCAAACAACCCCTGGAACTATCCTCATGCCCTGAGCACTGAGCTAGGGCGCTATACCAGTACCATTTTTTTACAACTTTGATATGTTTCGCCCGGAAATCAAACCCATGTCTTGGGCAGATACTTTTTAAACCACACACTCACCAAAACCCATCCTTTGAAGGTTGAATTATGCCCTTGCCCTAAAAAGGAGTCGGACAATTTACTGCCAATTGTTATCAAAACTTACCAAAGACCTAATAACCTAACAGAGATCTCCAATTCTAACATAAGTGAAGAGCTCTAGTTAAGTTAAGTGTACCATCATTTCTCATATCAATTAATTATACGGAGTTTCTCATTTATTGCAATTAAAACAAATAATATATGATTGCAGATCTCTTATGAGTGATACTGTAAGCCTCTGTAAGTTAAGCGTAACTGTGACATCTTGTTCAAATCCAGTTCACCTCTTTTTTTCGTCTCGAGAAAAAACATTAATTTGGACCATTTTATACCTCAGTTAAATAGGCTTTGAATTTTCACATTGAGAAAAATGTCAAATGTCCCTACTCAGCAGTTGACACTAACAATGTACCAAGATCCTGAGGACACCAAAAATTGGGAAGGGACTCCAGAATTGATGTCCATGCCAGGGTTTCCTTCAGGACACTTACTTTTTTACTGAAAGTAAATTGACTTGACTATATGAGTTTACCGTCGCTTTGACAGTATTTCAGTCATATAGTGACGTCCAGCTAAGTACAGGTGGAGGAAGACCCCGAAAGCACAGAGGCATCCGGGTAGAACCGACCTACTGCAAGCTAGCTGGAAGGCTTCATCACATGGATATCTGAATGACCCTGCCAGGATTCTAACCCATGTGGTGAGGGGCTGAGTGGGTGTTTAAGTCAGTTACTTTACCCTCTCGGCCACGGAGGAAAAGTAAACTGAACAGCCACATTTGTTGTTAAATAAACCAATGTAATCTTCTTCATAAATTGTTTTTATTAGTAAACCTCTTTGATAAATTACAACTTTTCAAGCAATGGTTGTGCAAAGAAAGCCATCCTATATCTGAGTAATGTGACATGAACTCTGAATTTTCAGAAGAGATTTCTAAATTTCAAAGCAGGCGTTCTGTTGGAATACCTGGCTAAAGCTGCTATTGACAAATTTGCATGGTCCACATGGTTTCACCCAAGGCCATAGGAAGAGCCAATGATGCACTGGGTAGCATCCTCAAAACTATACAAGGCGCCATACAACTTATTAAGCTACTGTTATCTGAACTCTGCCAAGAGTATCCATCAATTATGACATCAATATTATGCATCAACAGATTTTTTAAGCGAACATATTTTATTGAGATGTTGTTGGGGGAGGGGGAGAAGCATAGGAGGAGCTGTCTGATCTCAAGGTCCATTCTGTTTCCCATAAAAACATGTTTATATGAGGAGGGCAGGGCCACATCCAGAAATTTTCAACTGGGGGTGGGGGGCACACAATCTGATTGTGATGTCAGTACTAGGAGGTGCAGGAACATGCTCCCACGAAAAATAAAAATTGTTTCTAGTGTGATGGAGATGCATTTTGTATGGTATCTGGAGAGGAAAACTGTGTAATATAAGGTAGTCACACACATCCATAAATAGGCAAAAATTACTATAAAATGCCTGAAACTGGGGGTTGTGGGTTTGAATCCCAGTAGTTGTTAAACTTTTTCTTTCTATTCTACTTTTGGTCATTATACCTGTATCACTCTGATCAGGTTTAGAAAGAAAGAAAAAATATTTTTTTTAGGTATTAATTGGATAAAATATGCAAAATTTTATAACAAAATATATGGTACCTGGTATATTGAAGGACTAAAAAAATCAAAACCACTTGGTAAATAGGGTTAGATATCGTTATTCACGAAACGGTCCGATAACAATACCGGTATGACGAAACGATACCGGTATTTTATCGATACTGATACTATGATTGCCATCAGTTTACCATATCAAAGCCTTTGCTGCAAATAAGCACTAATAAGGTAAATCATGTACTATAATGTGTTCTATTTATATTAACCAGTCTTATGTTGTAAAGTATACCTTTGAGACTTTTTTTGTTATGTTGTGTTTAGTTTCACCTTTTTCAACAATATACATATCAAATTATATAATTGTCCTTACACATTGTACATTAAATTATTTTTTTATTCTTTTTTTTTTTTTTTTCAAGGAACAATAACGGAATATTTTGGTGCAGGAAAAAAAATAAAAGGAAAAACTGTTTTGATATTTTAATAGCTGAAGACAAAAAGTAAATGATAACATATGCTTAATGAAACAGACAAGTGATAATTATGATTCGAATTATCAAATTTACACATCTCATAACAACATTTTGAATAGTATTTGTATTGACTAGATTTGACTTTAAACACATTTAAGTTGAACTTAAAAGTATACAGTTACTCTTTCGCACATAGAATATTGAAAGATTGAAAAAGAAACCTCAACTAAAAGAACTTAAATCTCTTCATCATCATAAAAGTTCAGCAAGTCAGCTTCTTGAACAACAACCATTACAAACTACTTTGCCACCGTTAATTTATTTAAAATAAAAGGTCCAAACTTTGAATTTTTCATACGGTTTCCAACACCGACCATTTCGGTCGTAAAAAAAAACAGTAACTCTTATGTATTGTGTGCATTTCTATGACTTCGATTTCACTTTTGGAGAAGGGGTGCAAAATACACAAGCTTTCAGTTTTTTTCTAGTTTTTCCAGCTTTACCCCACCCACTAAGAAGTAATATCGGCGTTTGGCAAAGTCTGTACCAGTGTACGATTTTATCATTTTAAATCGGTATTAAAGTTTCATCGTATATTTCCCTGCCAGAAATGTGTTGTCTGGTTGTGATTTCTATAACATAATTGTGAAATAAATGCTATCGAAATCATTGTTCTCGTATTCATATTCATATTATGATTACATTGTTGTGACCCTCCCGGAACTACTTTATAATTAATTGATGACATACAGCCAAATGTGATGTTCGCATCGTCATTACTAGGCCAACAATGATTGCCATCAAGTTATGATTATATTGTTTTTATTATATTCAGACGATATTCTAGCTATTAAGTTTCATTTTAGACAGAACTGTTTGGGTTAAGAAAATTGTGTTCTTCAAATTCCAATTGGAAAGGGACTTGTGACAAACAAACAACAATGTGTCAACATTTGAAGATTACTCAAACAATTGGTCATAATTAAAATCAACGTAACAATGCAAATTAAATGTTGATACTAGAGGTGTGAATAATAATTTTTGTATGATTGACTTGCGGAAGCAGTAGAACTATCTTTTACCTGTAGCTCTATCAAACGTCCACAAACACCCACGTCTAAACAAAAATGGCGGCCTGCTCTAGTGCATATTATCATTATTTTAAATAGTGTAATAAATAATTATTATTTTTTAAATTTTAGGACTAATTGTCAATCCTTCATCAGTAAGTATTTTATAAATGAAAATGTTAATTTGTGAAATTTGAATTGTCCTACGACTTGCTCTATATGTCAAGTCAGTGCTGCTGTAACATGCTTTGGATCCTTATATTTTGTTCACGGTTAGTTATGTGTTTTAAGGCCATTTTTTTGCAGAAAGCCAAACTCAAACCTTACCAAATTTAATTGTAAAATCCTCATTACCAGACCCCTGAGGAGCAGCGAACAGCATAAAACCTGATCAGCCTGCGAGCTCGCAGGCTGATCTGGTTTTATGCGAACACTCGCAGGCTGATAAGGTTTTATGCTGTTCGCATAGGTCTTTTCATGGTATCCTCTATGAGGGAAAGGGTTAAGTTACTTTTAATTGTTTGACCCATTTATTTGGCTTTGTATATTTCAATCAAACTTGACACTTGTACTAGCCATAACATAGATAAGTCTTTGATTTTTTACCCTTTACTTATATTTAGATAGTAAGAGAAATAACTTTAAACTGTCAAATGTTTATAAAAATGTGTCTGTAAAATGTCATATTTCTTTTTTAGGTTCCCGGTTATCCATCTTTCTTCAAAATTGTCTATGATGATGAACCTGGAGTGGTATATACACCTGAGCTGCTGGAGGACTATAAAAGGGACTGGCTAGAGATCCTGTTGTAAATAAAGTGAGATAAATGACCGATTCTCTTAACACTAAAATTTAAAAAAAAAAAATTGTTAGCATTCACTGTGAATACTGTGCTTTATGGACATGGAAATTGTTACTATAAGGTTGTTATAGGATTGGTATCAACTTTAAAATTGAATTATTGTGTTCCTCTTAAAATGTTCTTTGAATTGGTGTATAACATGTGCATATTTGTTTGAAATTAAATGGGAATAGTCATCCTACAGATATCTGACAGACACAATCCCATTGTGGTATCATTATAGTGCTTGGAACTTCTTACTTAATTGTGCTAAAGTCAAATACTTAACAGCATTGTTTTTCTCTAAAAATTCTCTTTAATATGATTTATTTATTTTCCCTACTCTACAGGGAGTAAATAGGCATGCTGTATTATAATTGCCAATTCAGATTATGACTCTAAATAACTTCCGTAAACATAATTGTTGAGAAGTGTTTTGATTATCAAAGATGAAATATTCCGTTATCATCTGCTAGATGAGTTATCGGAAATTTTAACAGTGTTAAAACTTAAACAAGAGCATGGCATTGGACGTCTTGTGACTTAACCTACCCTGGCCGTCCACCTGAAACATTACCAAATGCATGATCTAGAAATGAAAAAAAAATACTCGTGCTAGAAGTAAAAAGCAAATGAAAATATATAACCAAAACGATATCAATACACCAAAAAGAATACATGTCATTGTACACCTTGAATTAAATATGAAACATTTTACCTTGAAATGAAATGGACTCGGTTTTCTGGAACATTCTTTCACGTGGAGCACGTGACAACAACTAAATTCAAAGTGCTCAAGGTACTTGAGAGACTGCCGGCGAGATTTAGGTAAAAAAAAAAAAAAAATGTTTGTTTCCACTATCATCTCAGAAAACAAAAGGGTCGGTAGGTCCGCTTAACTTTTTATTTAAATTTTTACTTTTACCTTACTCTTTAGAGGATGTGACGAAAAACAGCGTTTTGCAATCTAGTCCACGTTTGTGTACCCGTAATTTGTGATATCGTTCTACTCTCAGTTTGGCGATATCTCCTACGGCGTGACAATCAGTACCGACACTAGCATGTCGCGATGAGCGGCTCATTGATGGGACTATTTACAACCGTCATAACCCAAATGCTAGGAAAAAAAAAAGTCGGTCGGTCGGGTTAATAGTAGAAACAAGTAACTTTTTTATTACGCCTAAAGCTAAATTTTGTCACTTTATTTTGCGAGTATGCGGGCGAAAAAATCGCAACTTTTCGTCGCTATTAATTATCTCTTACTTTTACCTTGACCTTTCGCATTGATGTTTGTATATTTCTCCTTGTTGCCTCACCAATACTAGCAAAACGATGCATTTCATTGTCACTTATTTCAAAAATCTAAAAATAAAATGCTCTTATTTTGTATTCTACACGTATTAGATTTTTATCCTTTGGACATTGAGATTTATGCATGGCGCTAAAAGAATATAATATTCTCGATTGCTTTTGATTTTTAAGTTAAACATTCCCAAAGTTAAAATTTAGTACATAGTGTATCATTTTCTGAAGGGTAATTTTCCCAAACCAGTCCCGTGGAATTCATTATTAAGGAATAAGGATCTCTCTCCCTTTCTCTCTCCCTTACTATTACAGACATTTTTTTCCTTCTTGCTTACTCGAAATCATTAGTCAGCTTGCTGCTGATAATCAGTCATCTATAATTGACATCAAAATTCTGTACTTCAAATACATCAAAAGGTAGAAACTTTTGTGGGATTCATATCTGATTCAATATTAATATGTTTTTAAATTCAGTGCAGTTATTTAATTTTCTTAATCAGAACGGGGTAATTTAATCTTGCATGCATTACATGTCAACCTTATCAAATAAATATAACGTTTTATAATGTATTACCTAATCTCGCGTGATGCTAGCGCGTGCGTGCAACTTGACTTCTTATTTGGATAACAATGCAGAAACAATTTTCTGATTTTATATAAGCATTTATTAATGGAAAATTTAAACGAACGGAATAATTTGTTTCGAAAATCAATCAAAGCTCACGGCTGATGTTTGGATATTTAGTGTCTACAATTTACGAATGTGGTTGATTGTTCTACAGGACTTATTTTATTCAATTATATTGATGGGGAAAAACAAGTTTTTTACAGGCTCATCCTAATTATGCAAATAAGGACACGAAAATAACTACATACTTTAAGTTTCATCTATATTTTTTCACACGCTTCAATCGAATACAATAAAAATACGCTCATTTTGGGAGCAAGAAAATTTTAAAAAAAATCCTTTATATCGTCCGTCTCTACATGAGTGTTTTACAAGAATTTGTGTTACTTACAGTATTACATACTTCTATTTTCAAGAGTTAACAATATCCGCTTTTCTTCTCTTTTTTTTTTTTTTTTTTTTTTTTGTGCAAAGTGTATATGTAACTTTGGGATAAAATGACATGACTGTGACTAAGTCTACTGTTGCGAATCCTACTGACGGTAAATTATGTTTCTAAACCTGTTCACCAGTAATTTTCAAAACCCCTTAAAGTTTTATGTCACAAAAGTAGTAATAAATACTCATGAACTGACAGAAATGGATTAAAACGGCTAGTTTACACAAAGCATCGACGGAATGAAATATCTAAGTCAAGTTATGTCCAAGTATTTTATTGGCATAAACAATTTAATTTACATGCATAAACAAATACATGTTCATCACCAACTTCATCTGTCTGAAAAGTACAATAAAATACAGCCTAAGTAACAAACAACAACAATACCTTAAATCAGAACTGAAAAGAAATTTAAAGGAGCACCTGCGTTTCCTTAAAGTTAGTTCAAATCTAAGGAAAACATATGTATCTTAATATATATTTTTAAGATGTACGTTGAATACCACCTCTGAACATATAAAAACAACACAAGGCAGTGGACATTGACAAAATAAATACGGAGGCTTATTATGGACATAGAAAATAGCACAACGATAACCAAAGGGAAGGGGATTCACCTCGCGACATATATACAGATCCTAGTACATGATATTTAAGTGTCCTTGTGATTTTTAAACAAGGAATGACACATGCCTGTCAGACCTAAGACCTCTATTACAAAAATTCCCCGGTGACGGTATTGTTAAATTCCTCTGCGGGAGTGGGAGGTCGTGGGTTCGATCTCCGACCGCGACATACTAAAGTCAGTATAAGTAGTACTGGTAGCTCCCTGCTTGGGGTTAATGAAATATACGAGCACATGTAATTCTAGGACTTGTTAGCTCGATGTCAGGATAATGTTATTGGGAGAGGTAACATACGACATGTCTACGGCGTGATCCTACAACATTGAATCACCCAACAAATAAACAAACGATACTGGCTAATGAGAAGCAACCGTGCAAACAATTCTGTAGAACTATGTGCATCTGACAAGACATGTGGTAAGGGGCAAAAGAAACAAAATAAAAATACAAACAAACAAAAATACAAGAGCTGTCCAAAGACAGCGCGCTTCATTTTTCTCAGTATAAGTGACAAATAATGTAAACTGTTATTGTTTATAGTATAAGCATATAGAATAAAACTTGCATAGAAAACATTATACCAAATTTCAAGAGAATATGACATTTTCTAGAAATTATCAAGTTGAAAAGGGGCTTTTCTATACAGAAATGAATTTAAGAGTAATTGATCGTTTCATACTTTTACAGTGATCAAGTATTCGAAGATTAAAGTGAAAAGTTTGGACAGTTTTTGAGAAATTGTTCTCAACAAAAAACTTTATCAACACAAAAAAAAATGAAGTCGAAAAGGGGGCATAACTGTGCCAAAATGAATTTTAGGGTTACCTGCTCTTTATAAATTTGTTCTCCTTTTGATAGTGAACAAGTATAACAAGTTTGAAGTGAAAATGTTGAACAGTTTTGGAGATATTGACCAGAACATATAACTTAACCAACCCAGAAAGTTATATATCATAAAAGGACAATTACTGAGCCTAAATATGCTAAACCAACCCTGAAAAGTTTATGTATGAAAAAAAGGTCCATAACTGTGTAAAAATGATTTTAGGGTTACCTGCCTTTTTGAAATGGGCTCCTTTGAGAGTAAACAAGTATTTCAAGTTTGAAGTGAATATGTTTGACGGTTTTAGAGAAATGAGCCTGAACTAAAAATTAAACCAACGACGATGTCGACGCAGACGACATGGTCACGACAATAACTTGAAAAAGTGGAGTTTGGGACGTAATCCTTGTGATATATCAGCATATTACTATGTTATAGTAAACAGCATCAAAATGTTAATCTTAATTGCAGTCCAATAGTAGTATTGTCTGGCAACATTAATATTCTTTCTTCGGCAATTGTCGGTTTCCGAAGTAGAGCAATATGGTACATCATGTACAGATATTACTTAGAAGCACATGTGTATCATACGTCCTACTAGCCTCAATGATTTTGTTCTAGAGTTCGAAGCTGAAGGATGTGGCTTCGAATCTAGCTCAGACCATATATCTTTTTATATCCTTTTTTATGAACTTTGACCACTGTGATTAATAATGTGCCACATGCTAATCACACTAAGCGCGATTATCGAGCTAATTTTGAAAACTTACGCTGGTTTACTCAATGCTCGACTGCATATAGGATTAAACATTTGATAATTTAATAAACAATCTTTGAATCAATTAAATAAAAAAAAAGTATTCATCTATCCACTCAAACTGCAAATAATAAAAGAAAAAAAAGAGTAGTGAGAAGAATTTTGCATTGGATTTTTTTTGTCCGCATCAGGGATTCGAACCTGCAACCCCGTGATAACAAGACCGCCCGCCGAACTTACCACTTGAGCCATTCGGACCTATTTGAAGTATCATACCAACCATTTAAAACAAATTTTGATTTGTAAAAAAATCCTGAAACAAATGAAGCACGTCACGGTGATTAATTAGTCTCTGATGTTGCCACACAATAGTTGATAGGCTATGTTTTCATAAGACAACCATGCAGTGTGTTTCTTTACTTAGGTATTGTTTATTACTTCGACAAAGGAAAGCATGCACGCTTCCACTTTCTCATGCTTATTTTATGTTGCCTGGTATTCTTTTCATAAAGGGAAGATGTTTTAAGTGTGAGAAACGCCTTAAACTATCTAACACTCTATAGTAAAACACATTTTGGCCCTATGGGCATCTATGTATCTTTTCGGCCACTGACTTACCAACTTGGAAGGACATGTATTAGCTACTGAGATCAGATGTTCATAATGCAATTTTAAGGAGTTTGGAATCATGCATGTTGTTAATCATTTGACTAAGGTCTATGCAACTTTATTCAAGTGCAAAGTGCTTTCTGTGGAAATATTTAAGTACATATATTCCAATGTCTCCAACATAATTCTTCTGACTGCATTTCACGACTGGATAAAGTGGTTTTTAAAATGTGCTTCAGTAAGAGGGTAAATACTTTCATGTCTTGTGATAAGATACATTTTCATAAAACGGCTTTACATCAGGAATCGATTGTTTCAACTGTTTGACCCTCGTAAAATGCTTTAAAGCAACACCAACATTATATCAGATGAGAGGGATACGCCATCTTAATGCTCCATTGATATGACGTTTCAGACTTAAGTCTGCATGAGACAGGTATTTATGTCATAGGCGACTGGCATGGTACCACACCTAGTCACATTATTCAGTCACCGTAAACTACCCTGAAACGCCGCAAATTATGCCTATGCCGGCCTACGGTGTACTCGCCGGTCCAGGCAGCAATATTATACTATCGAGCTAGAAAGCAACTTTTTACTGCCGCACCGCTGACGTAATAGTCAAGCAGATTCCTTCTCAGTCGGTCGTAGAAAGATGAATAGATCAGATTACCGGGATCAGGCTCTTGGAAATTTCTTTGAACGCTGGGAAATCTGGACTGGGTTAGTAGACTACCGGAAGTACGTGTTGCTAGACCGTGCTGGACTGGTAGGCGCATAATTGGGCAGATTCGATTGGAGTATCCCCTTTGTTGAAGCCATTTTTTCGTTGTTGATGCTGAACCAAATAGACATGATCAGTCATCACATGAGTAAGAGTATCTAGCTTCCTATTTCACATGAATGGGGAATCTGAATATTTCTAATATCAGATTTGATAACATTTCCCAGTTATGAACGTAAGTACTTCGATATATAATTTCCCTTTACGTCACAGTATAACTTTCTGTTCACTTGGCTAACGGCGATTTTTGGCATTTTTGGAAATGCTAATACTTATTTTTTTTTTATATTATTGTTGCTTATCATTAGAATTCCCTTCAGAACGATCCTAATATTAAAGCCTATGGGGTGACGTAACAGACCCGGGGACCGATGTTTAATGTATTTTGGCAGATGGATTTGAGTGCTACATTTCAATGTAAAAATGTTTCTCAGTTAGTTTGTTGGTTTGCATGCTCTAAAAAAGACTATATCTCTAGAAATAACACTAATACTCACGTATCTGTCACACGTTGCCTTTTGGTTTCAAGATCGAAAGACTACATCTTTGAGGAATATTCTGTGTTTGGGGTTGTCCTGCAAAAGGATAATTTTGTAAGAAGTCCGCGATACATATTTTATTAGACTGGCACCGGAACTACAGTCTTACATATCGGGAAATAAAAAAGGCATTTTTGATTTGCATAATAATCGAAGCTGAATTAATGCACTGTATCACTCCGCGCAATTACAGAACTACATGTACTGAATTACGGTCATGATTTCATTAGGTTTGCTACTTTTGAATGGAATCTCTTCTCCTGATCATTATCAAAAGTCAAAACGCTCAATGCACTGAAAAAAACTGACGGAAGGGTTATCACGAAATTAAAGATCAAGATCAACTGACCTACTAATAATTAGAGTTGCAGGAAAATGTGTGGAGTATTGGCCATCTTTTGCCTCAATTGAGTTTAACCCTGCTGAATAGCTATTAAATCCTGTCCTAACCTCTGAGCGTTTTATAAGCGGAGTGTGTCCTTATAGTAAGAGTTGTCTAATTCTTATACACATTTAAACAATTTCTCAATCGATAGCTATGTGTCCCATTTGTTTCAGGTGGAATTTTTGTTAGGATTAGAAAATTTTTATACCTTATATGCCATTTATACATAAAATAAGTTTTGTTGGATATATTTTGTTAAATGTTATTGTTGGGGAGATTAAGTAACGTGTCATTTTGTGTTGTAAACATTTCCCGTACACTTTCCAATTCGTATATATTTCTTTGACATATATTATTTCGGCGAAACTGATGCTTTGCATAGACTTTTTCTTGTGATAATCTATATCCTATGCAATAATTGCCGTCAGTATGGGCAATTTCTGACACGGCTATCCTATACCTACACATCTACACATGCAAATATATTATTCAACCGGAACTTTCATCATGGGCAATGACCATGACGTGCCACGGGGATCGAACCCACAGTCTCGAGGATACGGGACATTTCACAAATTCCAGCTAGAAGGCCGAGTGACGCACGGGGGATTCGAATCTGCAGCGTCGAGGGGCTATGTGATAGTAACTCAACAAATATAATTAGTGGACCTAGGAGGCATTAGCTCTTTCTGTGTCATCATTACATCAGTTGCTTTTATTCTCAGATGAGGTCACCTAAAATGTAATCTTCGTTTAATTAAATAATTCTTACAGTAATACAATGCTTTGATAAATATGTGCTTCGTGTTGTAATCTCTACCAAGCACGTGAAACAGATATTAGAATTAGAACATCAGAAAAGCAAATTTAAATTTTGTTAAGTAAAAGAAGTACAGTCGTTGGATAAAATGCTGTAAATATAAAGCACAATTAAGGCATTTTGGTATAAAAGAGCTTTTAGCGTGATATGTAACAGTGACTCAAAACTATACGGCGCCTTGTAATTGAACGAGCATTATCTAATTTTGAAACACGATGTATAGCATACATATTATGTTATTAAAATGTAAGATAATTAAAAAAAGGTTGATGATGAAAATAACAATAAAAAATCATTTTAAATAAAGGTTGATGATAAAAATAACAATAAACAATCATTATCTTACGGTTAAACTACATGGAGGAAATAATACATTTGACCAAAGTTATTACACTGATTACTAATTTGAACAGTGATGTGTTATTTAACACTTTTGTTCACTGAGTGTTTTTGTTAACGGAAGTTCCACATGTACAATTTGCATATAGTTTACTTTTCATTTTCCTCTGTCAGACATAATCAGTTGTTACAGATCGTGTGCAATCAGGGTTTCGATGATGAAAGTGTAGCTATTATGTCTTTCAGAGATAAGTTTTGTCTCAATTTGAATATAAGTTACTTTCGAAATGAATACACATCATATAGGTCACTGAATACATATTATGCTTTATATCCAAAAAAAAAAGAAAAAAAAAAGGAAAATGTATTTCAGAAAGAACTGCTGATGCATTTAACGAAAGCCTGAGTGCCTTCAGTCTTTTGAAACTGGGTATCTATTTATGTTTCAAAATGTGTGACCTGGTATCTCTATAAAGAAAATAACATGTCGCAGTCATGATCGAATGGTTAGCGTCGACTCTATTCTCTTTACTACATTTCCAATATAAGAGTTGTCTTTATCAGAACTACAAAACAGCTGTTACTGATGTCTAAGGCACAAACAAGAGACAAAAAATAGTTCTGTTTCAATTTGTAACAACTGCCGGCTATTGGATGACGTGTGATTGTATTCCTACGTTGTAATTTGCCATTTGACCCTGTTCTGACGCGACGGATGTGACAATTAAGGTGGACACGAGCTTACTTCGTAGTTTGTAATCATCCTGTAATTTAGTTTATGTGACACTAACAACCGTCAAGGAAGAAACCATGAACACCAAGGAGGTCCGAATGGTCGAATGTTGGGAGAATTAACGACAACACAGCAGAACCGCTGACAGATTGTGCCGTCCTAAGCACCACTCTGTCTTTTTCTATTGCCTTTATTGATAAGGAAAATGTTTCAGATATTGTCGTCAAAACAGCTTTATCGGTGTGTATAGTGCTTTAACGCTTCATAGCACGCATTAGAGTATACACTGTTTCTCTTGATCAAATAAAGTTACTTGAGCAGGAGAGTTTGGCTGATAACTTGTTGCTAAATCAAGAAATGAAAACAGAAACATTTTTCTCCAAAAATACACTTTATATCCTAATATTTTTTCTTACTTCTAAATTTCACCGATATACATCGTTTACATACTCTTCTTCGCACGTGGGCACTGTTATATCTATTTTCGAAATGAATCAGATTTTTTTTTACTGATTCTTTCGAGATGAATATAACTGGCCCCAAATCTCCGTAAAAATTAGAAAATGAATTTTAATGGGTAACTTACGGTTGACGAAAGCAGTAAACGAAGATTTATTGTAGACTAATAACCGTTACATCATATCAGCATTTAACGCGTTCTTTCGTTTGCCAAGAAAACAAATTCATAACTTTAACTAGAATGTTGTGCGAATTGGAATAATCAGTGTGGTTAATATGTTCTTTACACTTCGAATCCATGTTATAAGTTGTACCATTGAAGAAGAAGAAGAAGAAAGCTACTCTTGGTCCTGACTGGTTTGTAGCTATCTAAACGCAGTTTTGACCTACTAAGGAATGATGACGTAAGACGATGCAAATGGAATTTCATTGATTTTCATTGGTAGATATTCCTATACTGACGATAAAAGGGTTACACACCATTGTTTGTTGAAATTAAAACTAGCTGAAATATATACTTCATTTTAATGAAATAAGTTTAATGTGTTTCTTTGATAAATAAGTATATTACTGTTTTCTCTTTTGATGCACATTGAGGCCTGTTTTGGACTGAACGTTAAATTCAATATATCATATGTTTTTATGTTGACTTTCTAGAGGGAAATAATTAGTTCATCGTATAAGCGTTCTACATTCTTCATAAGTTTAATCCTCATCAACGCCACATACCTTTTGAAAAAGATATTTCTTGGTTTTGTGTGTGTGTGTGTGTGTGTGTTTTCTTTCTTTCTTTTTCTTTTTTGCTTAAAATCATACCAGTCTGTGATTTTAGTCGCATATTTACTTAAATTAGTTAAATGTCGACCGAGCAGAAAACATTAAAACAATACATTATTGAGTTTTATATATAGCTCCATGTGGATTGTTGTTGTAGCGCTGCTGAAGTTTACTTATGTGACGTACAAACTCCACCGCAGTAGTTACGTGTCGTAACGTGACATACTTCTATTATCACATATATGGAGGCATTCAGGTAGAACCACCGACAAATTGGAAGCCAGCTGAAAATCGTTTTATTAGATCATGCTCGTATACTTAATACAAAACACAGCCAGAATACATAAATACATATATTTAACAACGATACCATACACATTGCTGTTGTTCTGACTTATTCGTAAATGCATGAAAACGTTTGTGACCTGAAGTTCTTATAATACCTAATGATACTTTTTAATTATCATTCATATTGACAATATTTCCTTCTTTACAAGTAATTGGGAAGCGATTTGCATCTACATATATTGTAACTTTCTTCTTCGGGTTGTAGAAGTTCTTCTGGAATATCAATACTTCTGAAATGAACAATTATATTAAACACATTCTCGCACATTATGCTCAAGCTTTTCATACCCAGCATGTTATATTTCCTCAAAGGGACACTTATTAAACAGATTAAGAATGACTCACTTTGGTACAAACATAATAATCTAAGAAACAAAAACATAATAATCTAAGAAACAAAAACAACAGCAAAAAAACAACAACAAAAAACAACAACAACAAAAAACCCTCCCCCCAAAAAACCACCACCAACAACAACAAAAAAAAAAAGAAACCAACAACACACAAACAAAAAACAAACACACATATGTCAATTTGTATAGTATATAGTATATAAACAGAAATTAACGTCCCTTCCTCAGTCCTATATCTTTACCTGACCAAGACTTTTCTTTGATACTCTCTTTAAGCGTTTTTTTAAATCAATTGACGACAGCCACAGTCACTTATTTCGATTATGCGTCAACGTGTCCCAGTCTTATCTTGCTCCCACAGACGCTTTCATTTCGCCTGAATCACAAAGAGACAGGAAGTTTCAGCGATTCGCGTCATACCGGGGATTGTTACTTTCCTCGTTCATCTACATTATCCCTTTCTCTTAATTCTGTTTCACGTGTCTAGATGTCGAAACAGACATCTGCCCGGGAGCTTATTGCCAAAAAACAGCTTGGGACTCTAACGGAGGCGCCAGTGATACACTGTTTGGACACTAGTCTGAACTGATTTACCAACCCACAAAATAGAACTTTGCAGCATTCTTTAATTAGAACACAACTGAGACTTGCACAAGATTTAGAGAATCCTTTAATTTTACACGGTGCAAATATTTTTTTAAATGCTTTTCGACTATAACACTATATTAAACGAATGAAAATTTGCTTGTGCCAAATGGTTATTTAAGACTGAAGCTAAACTTGCACAGGAAACGGTATAATATGTGGGATTCTCGTTTGGACTGAGAATGGCATGATCTTGATGTATCCGAGTGTCCAAACGGGCGGCCAAATATCGTCGGATCGACCAAGGATCGAGGGCGGGTTGCACTGGTGAAAGCTCAGCCATAACCACTACCACGCTGTGTGGTCACACATTTCATTTAATATACATATCTTAGGTATTCGATGGGGCAAATGTTTTTCATGACCTTCCCAGGCGCAAAGTACTGGTCCAACCCGGCAACTGTCGAGTGAGATTAAACAAGTTATAGGAACTTGTTTCCCAAACGACGTAAAATAAATAAGTTCAAACTAAACAGTCAGAAAGACATTTTCACGACTGGCGAATACATATGGAAGATAATACATTTTGGAAAAATATAATACATTTAAAATAGCGAATGCCTAGATGCATATATTCTTTTACAACTGAGTATATAACGTCAAAGATTTTGTTGCTTGCATTCTAAATTACATTTAACGCTTCTTGTCTGAACCTATGAACTAATGCAACAAAACAGTTTATTTGATTTCCAAATTACCTCGGTAAGATAGTGCCTTGTGAAGTTTTGTTTGATTATTGGCATTTTCTGAGGCATTTTGCAGCGCCCAGAAAATTTGACATTCATTTCAGACGCCTCAGCATTTCGAAATATTGTTCCGGAAGACAAACTGTGCACATAATTTACATAACTATCTTTAAACTTGTTAAATTTTGGGTTATTTTGTATTACGGGCTATACAGATTGTCTTCTTAAATCGTTTTGCTAATAAAGAAGTGGAAACAAAAATTACGATTGTAAAACTTTCACGCCGCCAAAGAAATCTTACGCGAAGCAAGAATAATCAGTTGCCTGCAGTCTGAATATAGATCTTATTACCGTCCCCTACTTCCTATTTCAGAATATTAATACTCCATATAAACGTTTATTTTTGTGTTTTGTTTAACATTTCTGATCCTATTTACAACACGAGACGTGGTCAGCATTTACTTTTGTTCGGAAACGACAGCAGTGTCTAAGTTCAGAGTCATTTCCAAGCAGATAACGTTATTTTAAGGAACTTTTGTTTTTATCTGACGTCTATGTATGATTACTTTACAAATGCGTGTGGATGCCAGATAGTTTCGGATATTTTTTTTTCAGCAAGATCGTCAATGCTTTATGACTACTTAAATTTTCCGTGCGTTGTGCAAATGGCTATTGCTGATTGGTTGAATACCTAATTCAACTGGCATTTTTTTTAAATTATTGACGCCGCGGAAAACGCGGTGTCAGTGTGGCAGATAACTAAAATAATGGCAAACAACACCTCATAAGGTTTCAAGTACTCTATTCTCTGTACAAAATTTGTAGAAATTCTTCGCGACAGATTTTATACTATAATCATTCATGTAAATATATATATATCAATTTTCCTCAAACTATCTCCCCCCTTAAAAAAAGTGATATTTTTACAGTTTTAAACATAACAGAACTTCTATGAGATCAACTGGTTTTAAATTTTGCATAAGGACTTGAGATAAAATCACAAACTTTAATAAGAAATAAAATAAGTATCAGTAAGATTTATTTTGAGTAATCTGCCCTTGAATATGGCATAAAAGTACTAAAATATCACATTCAGGGGCAGAAAACTCAAACAGTAGGTCGATGACCCCCATTTGCCCCATAAAAATGTTTCTTTTATGATTCTCTATAATCATGCAAAGTTTAAAAAAAATCTATTGAACAGTTTAAATTTTCCTTCATTGTCTATATAGAAAATGTAGCAGATTGCTACATACGCCCTTAATAAGCGAAAAAAAAGTCTAATTATTCTTGAATAATTATAACACAGTAAAGTCAGAACAAATAATGATGGGCAATTTCTCAAAAGTTATCAAGTGAAGTGTTCAGTTTTAATGCACTGCATCGCTGCTTAATGACATATATGCACTTTTGAGGTTTAACATTGATACAACAAATAATTTGAGAGATATTGCCCAAGTTCTTGAAAAAACTTAAGTTCAATCTCAGGCTCAAATTTGAGTATCATATTTAAAAATGCATTTTAAAGCTAATGGACATAATTTGAGTATAAGTATGAAATTCATACTTAAGTACCATTTTAATTTTCGAGAACACGGGGCATGGTTCAAACAAAAAATTCGATAAGAAAAATAGCGAAGGGGAATAACTAAAAATATGAAGTGAAGAGTTAAAGTTCATATGCACTGCACTTGCACTCAACGAAATGTAACCACATATGAAAATAAACGTTGATACCTCAAATACTGTTAGAGGTATGAGCCAAACAAAAATTCAATACGAAAAAAAAAAGCAAAGGGGAATAACTGAAATATGAAGATCAGAGTTAAAGTTCCTATATCCTGCACTTCTACTCGTGACAAAAGATCGGACAGACGGACGGACAACGCCAGATCTATATCCCTCCGTTTGGCGTATGATAATAAAATTTAAAAATGAACGACATTACTGAACGAAATTTGCACGAAAATGTGAAATAGCCGAAAATATCATCCTTTCCTTTTTTAATATAACCATTATATATGATATGAGTCGACCCATTTAAGTTCAAGCCCCTGTGGATTTACACACACTGTTTATAAGCCACTTCTCTTAACCAAAAGGCCTACAGCTGAAGATATTTGGCAAATTGGTATGAATCAATATTTAGACCCGATGTTTGTAGATAATACTTTCCACACGTATTAAAATATTCTAAAATGGCGTTGCTTTATTTAAGTCATGCTTCAATAACATGCGCGGCGTCTTTATTGCTTTGCATCAAAATAAGTATTGTTTTTTTGTTTTTTATTTTTTCGAAAAAGGGTTAAAGGTTTTTTCTCTTTTCAACTTTTTTTT
The DNA here is from genome assembly GCA_021229015.1 of Solen grandis. NCBI lineage: Eukaryota > Metazoa > Mollusca > Bivalvia > Adapedonta > Solenidae > Solen > Solen grandis. Next base: position 14,082,435 of record CM037786.1, on the reverse strand, counting down.
TTTTTTTTTTTTTTTGTGAATGAAAAAAGAAATGTTATATTTTGAACACTAGTGGAATTATAAACGGGGTTTATTTTTGTTACTATACTACTTATTTATTGATGGGACTTCAATCTCCCGTGCTGCAACTTTCATATTGGCTCAGCTGTCAATGTTACAAGGAAAGTAAGAGTTACAAGACCTGAATTAGGCATCGGCTAAAAAAAATCTGGTGAAAAAGATTTGACCAGAACCCATTTTGATCAGAATCTATCTCGGCATTCAATGTCACAGTGACCTTGACCTATGACCTAGTTACCCCTAAATCAAAAGGGGTCATTAACTGGTCATGCACAATCTCCATACTAAGTTTGAAGTTCCTATGCCCAGGTGTTCTTAAGTTATTGATCGGAAATTGTTTGGTCACCATTTTAACATAAAATCCCAGTAAATCAAGGTCACTGTGACCTTGACCTTTGCCATGTGACCTAGAACGCCAAAAATCAATACGGTTCATCTACTGATTGGAAACTTGGTCACCATTTTCAAAATCAAGCCCAGTAAATCAAGGTCACTGTGACCTTGACCTTTAACCTAGTGACTCCAAAAACAATAGGGTTCATCTACTGGTCTTGCCTTTTTTCAAATTTGTCAGTTAAATTATGTGGATAACAAGCATTTTCATATAATTATCTTGAAAAATAGCCAGTTAACCTAAGTGAATATGTGATTGGCAGTAGTGGGCACTAACGGACAGTCTAGTCCTGTTAAGATACCTAAGTGGATAACTTGAAAATTTTCTTATTGCCAGATAATAACTGAATATGTTACAATTTTTCAAAAAAGTTTCGACTTGGCTAAAGGGATAAGTGGCTGGCAGAAATATGCCACCATAGATTATAAAAGAAACACTCTTCCTTTCTCCTATCAACTATTTGTTTGTTTGTTGTTGTTTTTTTGATGAATAAAAAAATAAATGTAATATTTTGAACACTAGTGGAATTATAAATGGGGCTTAATTTTTGTTACTGTACTACTTATTTATTGATGGGACTTCAATCTCCCGTGCTGCAACTTTCATATTGGCTCAGCTGTCAATGTTACAAGGAAAGTAAGAGTTACAAGACCTGAAGTAGGCATCGTCATAGAATCATTTTGTTTAGTTTAGCTTCAGTAAATAGTTTTCTACTCGTGCTTTACATGTGTTCAAAGTACATGTAATATTGTAGTACTTCAGTTAAAATATTTAACACTTAATGTTTTCCAGTTTTAACTGATATTCCGTACATTCATTGGTTGTAGGGGCCTCCGTGGCCGAGAGGTAAAAGTCTCTGACTCACTCACTCAGCCCCTCACCGCGTGGGTTCGAATCCCGGCAGAGGTTATTCGGATTTTCGGACTGGCTTGCGGTAGGTCGGTGGTCCTACCCGGATGCCTCCGTGCATTCGGGGTCTTCCCCCAACTGTAATTAGCTGGGCGTCGCTATATGACGGATATTCTGTCGGTAAACTGTACAATGCACTTAAAAACGGTCATGCGATACTATTGAATATTATATTACTTTTTGTACGAAAATAAAGTATATAGTTACCCCTGTTACACAACTGTTAGTAATGTTACACTTCCCTTCCAACAAAGGACCATTTCATGATAGAAATCAAGCAATCTTCTTATACCTATGTTTCAATGTTTATGTCTATTATTGATTATAGTTGATATTTACACAGTTAGTAAAGAATTATGGCCCTTGAATGATAGACTAATCCAGATTCTACATAGCTTAAATTATGACAGACACGTTATGAGCATTTTTCCCCAAACTTAATCAATTTTAATAACATCTCAATCTTTGCGTCTTTATTCAAGTATGTATATGATACTTAGGGGATCTATATCGGTCCACGATGGTCCTCTTGTTTGAAAATGATCAAACATTTTAAATGGATTAATACGGATAATTAAATTATATACTGTAAACAAAAGCTGAACAACAATTATTGTTTCGTATATACATATAATCAAAGGTACCCGGCACGTTACTGCCCATTAAAAAAAATCAATGACCTTATATATAATAAGAAGGTAGGTAACTTCTTCCACTTGGTCTTATTTTGCGTGGAAGGGATGAATAAAGACATTCAGGTACAAAAAAACATCCCCCTGCCAAAGGAATCGCGCTACAAAACAGTTCACGAAGTCACGTTTGGTCGGAAGAGGTCTGACCGACGAAATCTCGCCAATCACTCCCGTGTAAAATTAAAGAAAAACTAAAGCTACAATATCAGCATTGAATTGTATGTAATACTAATTTATATACATAATTATAGTTGTACATTGAATAATTATGACAAAATAGTACTTCTGGAGCCGTATTCATAAAGCTCCTTAGGAAAAAATCCCTTAGTTTCAAAGATTTCCCTTAAAATAACATAGATTTCCCTTAATTATTATGAATTTCCTAT
>CM037786.1:14065308-14079894 GCA_021229015.1 Solen grandis | reverse complement strand
CAAATCATCAGCATACACCATTGTCCGGATATATATTCTTGTTTTTTGTATGCAAAATTGTAGAAATAAATTTAATTTTCATTTTGTTTTGTTTTGTTTTAGATTTCTTTTAATCAAATCACTTCTTGCAAATATGTACATACAATAAACAAGTATTATACACCACATACACACTTTGTTAATCTAAATATGTAGATCACTACATGTAAAATTTGTGACATACTAAAATCCAAGCGAGATATTGGAAATTTCATTTGACTCTTAAAATTTGTTTTTGACTCTTGAAAATCTGACCCCAAGAGTCAATGACTCTTGGGTTTCAAAGACTAAGGACAGCCCTGCTGAAATACTATATTTTATTATGCCATGCAGACTATATGGATTTCAACTGTAAAATGCATGAGCAAAAAGAGGAGACATTGATTAGACATCTCAGGAGCTGTCTGTTGTTGGTCTGCTCCATTTGCAAAGTGTCAAAACACGTCTATTTAATATAAAGGGTTAAAGTACATTGTAAAAATATATATATATATATATACACAGTCGAAACTTTTTACCTCGACATTCAGGAAATCATCATTTTTATATTGACATATGAATTTACATGTACCTGGAACCATGTAAACAATCATTCATGAAATGCATATGTATTTGACAAAATTTGTCTATAAAGGCCCTAGATGCCTAATAAAATCTTGTCTTATATGTTATAGTCTAATGTGAGTTTTTTTTTAAGTTGATGATACAAGTTTCTTTCGGTATATTCGCTGCTAATACTGCCAAATAGCGTCGACTTAAGATCACAAGTTCACACTTTATATGATTTAGTTAAGCTATATGATTGCATCTAGCATTAATCTGTTTATTTCTGCAACAAATGAATGTTGTAATTGACACTAATTGCGGTGGTTGGGGAAACAATCTACAAAAGTGTGAAAACTTTCTGCGACAATACTGAATATTTGCACGTCTGCGAGGGTGTTGGCATGTGTCGAGATAAACACATAGAGTCTGGTGAGAATTTACCCATCGGGACCACAGAAAAAAACGTTGGCATTTAAAAAATGTTGAGATACATAATGTTGAGATAAGAATGAATTTTATAGATATTTTAATAGAAAAAAAAATTGTGACTTTCAAAGTATGTCGAAAATACAAAATGTCAAGACTCGCGATGTTGACATAACGAGTTTCAACTGTATATCATGCTTACATCCTTTTCTTTTGCAAAACTAGAAACACTGAGTTAAGAACTGTAGCTGGAATTATGTTGAAGAATAGTCATACGTCCATTCCTTTCACTATCTCTGAATTGATAACCACAATTAATGCTTTTCCAAATCCTCTTGAAAGTGAAACCAGCAGCTTACGTAAAGTTGCCTGGTGACTAAGGAATAGAAATCCTTTTTAAAAAGAATTTTGAGTAGAATACTGACCTTTCATTGTGTTCCCCTAATTCATTTAAAAAAAAAAATAATAAGATTTGAAACGATGAATAACCTCCACTTTGACACAACAAAATGAAAAGATATTGAACTTATCATTAAACTGGATTAAACATGTGATTCATTATAGCCCCAACTTCTGTATGTGATGCACTAGTATAAATTATTTAACGAGCATGCTGCCCGGTGTTCCAGCCTGCATACCTGTAAGACCAGCCTGTGATGGCGTACAACACGACCGTTGCAGATACCTGCTTGTCACACACACCACCACACGTGTGTCGCAGTATATCCTCTACATACAGCTGCAGTTTGTCCGCACTCAGGCTCTGTAACACACAACATGCAAAACTCACCTACTTACACATTATTTAATTGCTACTTATTTTTTAAACAAGAGCTGTCCCAAGACAGCACACTCCACTCTTCTGAGTGCTGGATATTATAATGTTAGCTGTTACTATTTTAAGTGTTAACATAAAAAAAAGATTTGCCATGAGGTACTGAGCCCAAACACAAGTGGGAAGTTTCAATCCCCTAGTTTTAGTACTTCCTGAGATAAGCGTTTGAAAAACATTAAACCTAAAACAACCCATGATTCAAGACAATCAGACTTTAATTTTGAGTGAACAGTAAAAAAAAACATTTAAGTTAAAAGGGGCATAACTGTGCAAAATTAATTTAAAGAGTTACATGGCCTTTTGAAATCCTATCCAACTTTGAAAGTGAATCAATTTTTGGAAATTAACCTTAATTAATCTTGGAAACCTTAACCAATACAGAAAAAAAAATAGGTTGAACAAGAGCTCCGCTGACAGCGGGGCAATATACGCCCGAAGGTATGTATTGTCAGGGAATATCCTAAGACAAAAAGGATAAGCACAAACATGTATATATAAAGTATTATTTCAACAAGAAGGATTGGCAATGTTAATCTTCAAGGGCTTTATTATAACAGTGGCACCAGTTAAGATATTTGACCTTGAATTGTGACCTTGACCTTGAACCTAGCCATCTGAAACCTATGTTCTGCACATCCTCTTACTGTGGGTGATACTTCTGCCATTTTCCATTTACATCCAGCGGGTCAAAAGATACAGAGCGGACACAAATATACTTACTTTGCTCCAGTTAAGATATTTGACCTTGAATTGTGACCTTGACCTTGAACCTAGCCATCTGAAACCTATGTTCTGCACATCCTCTTACTGTGGGTGATACTTCTGCCAAATAGTTTCCATTTACATCCAGCAGGTCAAAAGATACAGAGCGGACACAAAAATACTAATTTTGCACCAGTTAAGATATTTGACCTTGAATTGTGACCTTGACCTTGAACCTAGCCATCTGAAACCTATGTTCTGCACATCCTCTCACTCTGGGTGATACTTCTGCCAAATAGTTTTCATTTATATTAAGTGGTTCAAAAGATACAGAGCGGACACGAAATTGCTAACGGACGGACGGACAGACGGACGGACAGACGGACGGACGGACAGACGGACGGACGGACGACCAGCGGCATAACATAATACAGCCCTTCGGGCGTATAAAAAGGGGTATAACTATGCAAAAGTAAATGGATTCCCCTTCTGATATTGAACAAGTATTCCAAGTTTGGAGTGAATATGTTTGACACATTTTGAAAAAAATGACCTTAACAAAAAAAAACTTAACTAGCCCAGAACATTTTAAGTTGAAAATGGAAATAATTGTGTGCCAAAATGAATTTTAGTGTTACCTGCCCTTTTGAAATAGGTTCCCTTACTGATAGTTAACAAGAATTCCAAGTTTAAAGTGAATATGTTTGATAATTTTAGGGAAAAAATCTTAATCAATTCTGAAAATTCTAAGTTGAGAAGGGGCTATAACTATGCCAAAATAATGTTTAGGGCTACCTGATCTTTTTAAATGGGTTCCTATTTCAACTTCAAACACCTAATCCAAGTTTGATGTGAATATGGTGGATAGTTTTTGAGAATCTGAGCGTAACAAAAAACTGAAAAAAGCCAAGAAAAAGGGCCATAACTGTGCCAAAATCATTTTCAAGTTACCTACCCTTTTGAAATAGGTTCCTTAATTGATAATGAACAAGCGTACCAAGTTTGAAAGTATGTTTGATGGTTATGCCAATTCTGGAGAAATGGACTGAACGAAAACCTAAACCAATCCAAAGCCAACACCCAAGAGAGGGTCATAACAAGATCATTAGCTCCATTTTTTTTCTTCGAGAAGTGAAGCTAAAAAAGAGAAAAAAATCTCTTTGTCTGACCTGGTAAAATCATTTATCATGTTTAACATAAGACATTACTGTTTAGGGTACAGTATTTAAAGTCACACTACGTTTAGCTTATCACAAATGCAGGAAAACACCGAGTACAAATAGGCACCTAGGTAGAACCAATGTCTTGACAAAAGCCTATAGGAATGCTTCATCACATGAAAACTTCAAGTGACCAGACATACATAACACACCAGACTTGGACTGAACCCACAGCTGTAAGGAGCTAAGCCTGCTACTTCAACCATATTGCGATAGAGGCCCTTTTGTATTGTACTACACTATTTTTTTTTTTTTTTCTCTCAATTACTTTAGGTAACTTGACTGACTTGAAAATGACGCTTAACATTTATGAATTTCCTTAACAACAAATAAAGATCACACATACATTTTTTATGAAGGTTGAATAGTCCACCTCAGGTAACTGAGGCAACACACAGGTCAGGGAGGTTATCCTGAAACACAGGTCACTGACCATCTCCTCTCTATTGTAGTATGGCACACACATAAACGACTCTGAAAACCATGCAAACATGGAAAATAAAACCAATTTCAACTTATTTTTTATCCTGATTCAGGGAGAAGTTAATATTACTTTTACATATCTCTCTAAATAGTTCTTACCAGCAATAGCCTTGGGATACTCTTACTTCAAGTGAATTCAAACTCACAACTGAAGGATCCAGTATCATAACCCTTTCCCTCATAGAGGATACCATGAAAAGACCTATGCGAACAGCATAAAACCAGATCAGCCTGCGAGTAACTCACAGGCTGATCAGGTTTTATGCTGTTCGCTGCTCCTCAGTGGTCTGGAAATGAGGATTTTGTAAATAAATTTGGTAAGGTTTAACTGTGGTTTTCTGCAGATCAGGCTTTATGTGGTACCTATTGAGTGCGTCAAAATGAGTCTATATGAGGGAAAGGGATAAGCTCTACCTTAAGCTCACATCTCTCACAAGGAATGAAATGAAAAAATCAACTACATGGACAATATCATTAGAACCACATAATTAGGTTCTAAGGGTGAAATTTCATTGAAATATGCCTACACGGCCAAATTATGTGATTCAAGCAACAATGTACATGGATTAGCATTTGAATTCAATTGTCATGAAGCACAGAAAGATCAGGAGAATCAGTTTTCAGGTTTTCATATGGTAGAGGATTCATTCATAATAGAATTTTGCAGGTGCTCAGTTCACTCATCTGGACTGGCTGATTTTTATAAAGCTAATTCAAAATAAAAGTAAATTAAGGAGCAATCTTGGTAGCCATAGAACATCTGTGCCAAAATATTTTAAAATCTGGCAGTAGTTTTAGAGCAGAAGTTTTTTTAAAGTTTTCACTATATAAAGGCAAATTAGCCCTGCCCCTGGCAGCCATGTTCTTTTTATGGATCAGAATGATGTTAGCAATCATGGTAAAGGGTTACCCAAGGAACATCTGTACTAAAACATTTTGAAATCTGGCCAGTAGTTTTGAAGGAGATGATTTTTTAAAGTTTTCTTACTTTTTTTCTTTCCATTGCCATGGCAACCAGAGTTCTATATGGATCAAGTTTATTTTAGCAACTTTTGTGAAGGTTCACCCAAGGATCATCCCTGACAAGTCTAATCAAATTCTGTCCAGCAGTTTCAGAGAAGATGTCATTTAAAGTTTTCACTATGTACATATAAGGCAAATTAGCCTTGCCCTGCCTGGCAGCCATGTTTTTTTTATGGATCAAAATAATTTTAGCTATTTTGGTAGATAGTTACTCAAGGAACATCTGTACTAAAACATTTTGAAATATGGCCAGTAGTTTTGAAGGAAATGATTTTTAAAATTTTCATTTTTTTTTTCTTTCTCTTGCCATGGCAACTAGAGTTCTACATGGATTAAGTTTATTTTAGCAACTTTTGTGAAGATTCACACAAGGATCATCCCTACCAAGTTTAATCAAATTATGTCCAGAGGTTTCAGAGAAGATGTCATTTAAAGTTTTCCCCTTTGTACATATAAGGCAAATTAGACCCGCCCCTGGAGGACATGTTTTTTTACAGATTAGAATAATTTTAGTAATCTTGGTAGACAGTTTATACCCAAGGAACATCTGTACCAAAACATTTTGAAATCTGGCCAGTAGTTTTGAAGGAGATGATTTTTAAAGTTTTCATATTTTTTTTCTTTATGTTGTCATGGCAACCAGAGTTCTACATGGATCAAGTTTATTTTAGCAACTTTTGTGAAGGTTCACTCAAGGATCATCCCTGCCAAGTTTAACCAAATTCTGTTTCAGAGAAGATGTAGTTTAAAGCAAATTGTTGACGACACACGATGGACGCAGGGTGATAACAAAAGCTCACCATGAGCACGTTGTACTCAGGTGAGCTAAAAATGACATATTTGAAAGCAATGGGTTAAAACAGTCTGTGACATACCTGGACAGGGGTCACTGGACCATTTACACATCTTGGCATGGGCATCTACCAAATTATTATGCAGTCCCTTACAGCTGTCTTTATCTGGAAGAATATTAAATAATGTACTTCAAGAATCAGGAATGCAAACAACATTATTTCTTGATCATTATAATTATAGAAAGTTGTAATCAAGAAACCATCACCCCTCCTACTCACGATTGTCTGTTTTATTTATACATATAACACTGAATTACTTTAACTACATGTACATTACATAATTGGAAATATGTATTTTATGGCCTATTTAATTCATTGTTAATGAAAGATAGAATTTTATTTCTTTCTCCCCACAAAATGTTCAGGAACAACAATGGAAATAGAATTTAAAAAAAAATGAATGTTATATGACAAGTAAATTTGATTTCCACTATCTATTAATAATGATACAAACAGAAGTACATTAAATCACAAAAAATATTTTGAGCAGAACCAATAAAGGTTAAATAATTACGTTGCTGAGCCCAGATCTGAACACAGATTTGAAAAAGGAGATGGGAGAAACATTACCCTTTGAAATCAGTGGTTTCAAATTCTGAAAATATAAACAGGGTTCCCATTGAGTTTTTGAAACTGGGGGTACAATTGCTGTTTTTCCTTAACTTTGTTCCCTTGCATATAGAGAGTCCCTACAATTTTTGGGGTATTTGGCAAATTTTTGAGGTAAAAACCCCATGATGGTCATCTAAAGGGGGTAAATAGGAATGCTAAATCAACAGGTAATGAGTCAAATGAAACTGGTTCTACTTACACAACTGGGTATCCACAGACTTTGGGAGTTGACCACTCAAGTGTTGGCGGCAGTTGATACACTGCAGCATGTCTGTGTCAGAGTTCTGCCAGCCATATCTTGCACACACCAGGGGGGACAAGTCCAGGGGCTTGGCAAACCATGTCAGTGGGTCTTGTGTTAAGGAAAATCTAACATATTTATTCATTTTCAATTCTTTAAAAGCTTCTTCCAATTTTACTTTTACTCCTTTTTCATTTGTATGTGGGGTGATAAAGCACACCAATAACTTATGTAAGCAGCTGAATACGATACACTGACATAGTGTATTACCAAACAGTGCCTTTACCAATGGTACTAAATTTTCTAAACAAAGCAAGTAACATGCTAGCCATGGTCCAGTGGTAGTCCTCATTAACTTAGGATTCAAAGGATGTGAGACTGCTCAAAACTGAGAGCAAGAATTTTTCAAGACTTTCCTGAACTCAAAGTACTGAATCATAAAGAACAATCAATATTTGTTGAAATGTTTGGTAGTTATACATGACCAGGCTTTTTTTCCTTTTTTATCAGGGGCTATCAGAGGCCCCTTCCTCTCTGAAAAAGTTTTAGAATCCATGCAGTTTTCCCCCAAATAGCATCTTAACCTCAGGATTTTTCTTTCCCCTATGAATAAAAGTGATATTTTCTCCAAAATGTGATATTAAGGCCGGTATCCAGTCAAAACGGACCCAAGTAAAAACGGACCCAAGTTAAAACGGTGCCAAATTGGTCAAAACGGCCCCAACTGGGTGAGAAGATCGGTCAAAACGGCCCCATATAAACGGCCCCATTATATATAGTGCAGCTCACTCTCTTCAGCTACGGCCTTTCGGTACCGTTTCGCTGTTATTCCTATAGGGTATGTTAATAAAATAGCATTGTCTTCAATACGTAAGGAGAAATCATATATTTCAAACGGAGTGATAATGAAATGATAATATATCGTTAAATATTTATTTTAAATAATTACAGAACTAAGAATCTTTTAATGAACTATTTTTAATTTTTTAAAAATATTACAACGTTACATTGTCTTTCATAAAATCACAGAAATGATGATGGCATGATGGTGACGATACACTGGCCTGCTACAGAACAAACACGGAGTGTTAGACATACTAACCACACTATGCCTAGTTCAGTTTTCCTATATAAATTACGACTAAACCACAAACTTAATATGTCCACACAGAATATAACCGAACAACATGCATTATGACGAATTTAACTCTGAGAAATATATATATATGTTGCAGCGAGAGTAAACCGTGAAAACAGCGGTTTCTATTGATCTCTCCTAATTAATTACATCATAACGATAGATTTAGCACATTTCCTTTATTTATTCACACTTTTATATCTTTACGTACCTTTAATTAGTGTTCTCAACACAAACGCCGACAATTAAATTTTATTCCGTAGTGTGGATTTTTGTAGCAATAATTTAATCATCACATTAAAACTGACATCTCAATTACCATTAAATTTCAACAGTTTCAATTATTTATAAATTTATGAATTCTTCAAAGGATTAACCTAATGATCATTTATTTATCATGAAACAAACCGTAGTAGATGTTTGTATCAATAATTTAATCTCTTTATATCAATAATATAATCTCATTAAAACGGTTTATAACATATTTCTGTTGACTTCGAAGTTCTTAACAAATCATCCTTATATTTATACAATAATTTACAACAAATTTTACATGGGGTTCGTTTTAACCAAAGTGGCACCGTTTTGACTATAAATGGCACCGTTTTGACTATTTTGAATAAGGATGGGTCCGTTTTGACTCTTTTATGGGTCCGTTTTGACCAATTTGGCACCGTTTCAACTTGGGTCCGTTTTTACTTGGGTCCGTTTTGACTGGTAACCTTAAGGCCCCTTTCCCAACATCTAAAAAAAGGCCTGCATGATTTATATCACTAAAACAACTTTACCAATCCTGAATAAAAAGGATATTGAATATGTTTCAACTCTTTCATAAAACAAAGTTTTATTTCTCGCCTCTGATGGGGGGTCAGCTGCCTTTGATATTGACCCTTCTCTGAAATATAAAGAATCACATTGATTATAAAAGGAATAATACTATAAAACTACATGTAAAACTCACAACTTAGCAATACTAAAATCCTGAGGTTAAGCGCCAAACTTCCAGTACTTGACTATGAAGTTTATTTAGACATTAAACCGTGTGTGGGTTGAATCCTCTACTTGATTTGCTCAGCTAATGTTCTGGCAGTCATGGGTTTGAGTCCAGCACTTGTTACACTTTTTCACTGGACTGTCTCCTAGCTAAGTGACACCATGACACCGATTGTTATCATTTACAAATTTGAAAATTTGTTGGGCATATGGAATCTAATTTCGTACATACTCAAAATGTTTTATACACTCTTTATTATGTAAAATCATATCAAACTTTTGACGCCACATATGTGGGGAAATAATCGCGAATACACATTATAATACACCTGACTCAAAACGGTTGATAGAAATCAATACAGAAATACATTTAAATGTAAAATGTCATACTTTCTTTCTTGGATTTGCTGTGGTTTCGCGCTTATGTTACTTATAAACGACGAAAATAATTTGTTGATTCTGTCCGGCGTTGAAATGTCCGCCATTATTACAAATATTGAGTTTAGGTTGCGGCATTTGCGGATTTTTCATGGGTGGACGCTATTTTCATTAACATTATTTTTTTTTGTCTTGAACAGTCAATTTAAAAAATTACAACAACAACAAAGGTCTTGGACTTTAAAAACTGATGTCAAATTAATGATGATTTTAGGTAAAAATAATTTTGAATTTATTTTTAACGTTAGTTGATTTACCTGTGACGTTGATTATAAAAACTATCGAACAATTAATGAAAAAGCTCAAATGATCTCGGGGAAAATACTTAATAATAATAATTCTTAAATTTATATTTTATAAATAATAATAAGCAGTATGAGAGTAACGTGTTCATATTAAACGGCAGTAATGGTTATTTATTTCAGTTACTGGCGGCTTTAATTTTTTTGTCAATCATATATTTTTGACAAACAATATAAATTGTTTCATTGCTTAATGAAGAGTATGCCTATGTTTCTTCTCAGCTAATAAAATATTATAACATAGAATCAATATTGTCAAACTGACGAAGGATTTATTTAGGATTTAAATTAGTTTGCTGTCGTAAGTTTACTCTAGGCTGAGAGAACCATATAACACTATCTTGCTTTTTGCAAGAATTACTTAGAAAATATCAGATTTGTTTGTTGAGTTTTGCGTTAAGGTCAGATTATCTTCTACACCCATGATGGAAGCTATGGCTTTAAAACTTGATTGCAATTATGCATTCTTCTTCTATGTGAGTCGGATCATACAAATATGGTGGCATATTTCTGCCAATCACATATTCACTTATTTTAACTGGATATCATGCCTTTTTCCAGATAATTATGTGAAAAAATGCTTGTTATCCACATAATTTAACTGACTAACTTGAAAAAAGGCGAGATATCCAGTTATCTTAAGTGAATATATGGCTGGCAGTAGTGGGCACTAACAGGCAGTTTTATTCTGTTAAGATACCTAAGAGGATAACACGAAAGTTTTCTACTTGCCAGATACTAACTGACTATGTGACAATTTTTCAGAAAAGTTTCGACATAGCTAAGTGGATAAGTGGCTGGCAGAAATATGCCACCATATACAAAGCATAAAATTTGACTCAATTTAAAAGCTGGTAAAACTATTTACAGCGACTTTTATGGTTTTATGGGTAGGAGGCTACGGGTAGGAGGCTGTCAGTCGCTTGCGGAACGGCAGCTGTGGCTGTGGCAGGCAACCTGTTCGAGCAAGCAATGGTTCTAGGAAAGAAGCTATTGATATATAGCGGGCTTGTGATGCGCTGCTGTGTGAAACGAGCTCTTGATCTGGAGTCGCCTCTCAATTACTCCTCTTTATTTATGTCGACCAGTGGATGCGATAGAGCATAAATTATGTAGTCTTGCTTCTCGCCTGTGCTGGAGGGTGTCCCATTCAAGCCTTCTTAGCAGGTCTGTCATGCATCCTAGCTGGAGGTCTAGACGTGTAGTCATTGGCGACAAACCTAGCTGCCCTCCGCTGCATCTGTTCCAATGTATGAATGTGGGACTGCAGATGAGGGTCCCATACTGTACATGCATACTCAAGGACTGGACGTATTAATTAACGTGACGTGGCTAGCCAGTCTTTACCGTTGGTGAGCAATCTCTGAGGTTTCTCGGGTTCTGTTTCCTTTTTCTGCCACACTCTGTATGTGCTTGTCCCATGTTAGGTTTTAAGATACAGTAACACCAGCATTATAATCTGACTATGGGCTGGAAGAACCATAATTCTTATTTTGCTTTTAACAAGAATTATGACCCTTTTTACATTTATAAAATGTCAGATTTCTTGGTTGAATTTATGTTTAGTTCAGTTTTTCGCCTCAAATGTCATAGATATTGCTTCGAAACTTGGAACACTTATTTACCGTCATAAGTTGACTCTTGGCCGCAAGAACCATAACTTATGACGCTTTTATACCTGTATCTGATTTGTTGGCTAAGTTTTGCGTTTAGGTCAGGTTTTCTTCTTCTGAATCTGAATCTAATTTGTTGTAGATCCTAATACTAGGTTTTACACAACGGAAAGAGAGCTCCGCACTACTTGCGGTGCCTCTTTAAGGTATTTCTGAATGCCTCAACTGAGCCAGCATGCACTATATTATCAGGGAGATGATTCCAGTGAATCACAGTGTCCACAAAGAATGAATATTCATATTGTTTAGAGTTTGATGATGGTATTTCCAGACCCTTTGAAGTTTTGCATTTTACTAGTATATTTGATGTTTCACCGCCATTATTTTTTTTATTGTTTTTTAAGTCTGGTTAATTTCACAAAATCTGATGTTGGCAGTGTTGGAACTAACCCCTCAGCCACCTTGTACATTAATATTAATATGAGGCTTAGACGTCTGTCTTGTAATGTCTTGTTTCATTGTTAGCTAACCTGAGCACGAAGTGCTCAAGGTGAGCTTTTGTGATCGCCCTGCGTCGGTCGTTGTCCGTCGTCAACAATTTACTTAAAACGACATCTCCTCTGAAACCGCTAGGCAGAATTTGATTAAACTTGGCAGGGATGTTCCTTGATAAAAAAAACTTGATCCATGTGGAACTCTGGTTAAAAAAAACAAAAAAACTTTAAAAATCATCTCCTTAAAAACTATTGGCCAGATTTCAAAATATTTTGGAACAGATGTTCCTTGGGTAACTCTCTACCAAGATTACTAAATTTATTCCGATCGGGGGGAAAAAAACATGGCCGCCAGGGGCGGGGCTAATTTGCCTTATTTGTATATAATGAAATCTCCGCTGAAACTGCTGGTCAGAATTTGATTAAATTTGGTAGGGATGATCCTTGGGTGAACCTTCACAAAAGTTGCTAAAATTATTCCGATCCGTAAAAAAACATGGCCGCCATGGGCGGGGCTAATTTGCTTTATATATATATAAGTGAATCTTTAAACGACATCTACTCTGAAACCGCTGGTCAGAATTTGATTAAATTTGGCAGGGATGATCATTGGGTGAAGTTTCACAAAAGTTGCTAAAATTATTCCGGTCCATCAAAAAAAATTGGCCACCAGGGGCGGGGCTAATTTGCCTTATGTGTATATAGTGAAATCTTTAAACGACATCTCCTCTGAAATCGCTGGACAGAATTGTATTATATTTGGCAGGGATGATCCTTGGGCAAAGATTCACAAAAGTTTCTGAAATTATTCCGATCCATGAAAAAAAAGGCTGCCAGTGGCTGGGCTTATTTGCCTTATATGTATTTAGTGAAATCATTAAATGACATCTCCTCTGAAGCTGCTGGACAGAATTTTCAGGGATCATTTCTTTCAAAACTACTGGCCAGATTTCAAAATGTTTTAACACAGATTGATGTTCCTTAGGTAACCCTATACTCAGGTGAGCGATCCAGGGCCATCATGTTGATATATTCCCTGGTGTTTTGCTTGTATATTCTTTTTTTATGAATCTTACTGCCCTGTTTGAATTCTTTCTAGTCTGTCTATATTGTCTCTCTTGTAGGGGTTCCAGATGGTGGCCCATATTCCATTCTTGATCTTACTAGTGTAATGTAGGCTGATTTTCTATAGGTCTTCTTACAAAGCTTAAAGTTGAATTTGCTTTCTTGCATACCTTGATATGTATATTCCATTTTAAGTCATTTGAGAATTGTAGTCCATGATAGGGATTATTCTGTACTATTAAGTTGATAAAATCTATTTGATTTTTTGTTGATTGACATGATATAGCATTTTTTCGCATTGAATTTCATGCCCCTGATTGTTGTCCATGTTTCTAAGCTATTTAGATTCTGTTATAATTGGAGGTGATCTTGTTCTGATTTTATTGTTCTATATAGTAGGCAATCATCTGCAAATAGTCTGACAGAGGATTTTACACATTCTGGCAGGTCATTTATGTGGCAAAAGAATAGGATTGGCCCTAGTACTGTACCTTGGGGGTACACCTAAGTCTACTGTTGTTTCGCTTGATTTTTCATGCACCTTCTACTATTGTTTTCATTGTTCTGTTTGTTTGGAACTTTTTTAACCAAGTATGTAGACTTCCTTTAATTCCGTAGCTGTCAAGTTTGTGTAGGAGTTTGTCATGCGGTACTGTGTCAAAGGCTTTTGAAAAGTCTAATATGGCAATACATGTATCTATTTGTTGACCTTTGTCGTGATCTAATTGAAAGTCATTTACAGTTGTGATCAGTTGTGTTTCACAGGAGTACCCTGACCTAAATCCATGATTTAAGTTTGTCAGTATCTTGTTTTCTTCCAGGTGGTCAAGTAAGTGTCTACAAATATGTTCAAGAGTTTTGCATATGAATGATGTTAGAGAGACAGGTCTTAGTTTTCTGGCAGGTGTTTGTTGCCTTTTTTGAAGATGCTTGAGAATTCATCATGTCTACTAGCCCTTGTTGTATTTCTCTTTCTGGTCCAGTTGCTGTTGAGTTCTCTTACTGTATGTTGGGACAATTAAAATCCCCTGATAGTATGATGTTTGATCTCTTAATGGTATCTGCTCTCTCCAAGGATTTTTTAATTCTTTTAAGTATTTTTATTCTCGATGTGGCATATAGAATGATCCCACTAGGAGGTCTTTATTTTTTTATTTTTATTTTACCCATTCAATTTCACAGTCTGTAATGAGAGAGGTCTGTTCTACTGCTGTTCTTAAATTTGTAACTTTAAAACTTGTTTGGACTTATGCAGCATCATGAACTAAAACACCTTCCAACCCTCCAACCTACCAAAATAATCAAGTTAGATAACACTTATTTGGATTTAATGCAAATTGTTTTCAAGTGTCGCCCCAGGCATGCGAAACTATGTTTTGTGTTCGTGACCTTGACATTGACCGTAATGACCTGAAAATCGGTCAAAATCTTCCGTTCCCATAGGGTATCTGTATACTAAAGCTGATCATTATATCTCATTCCTAAAAGAAGTCATTTGACTGAAACAATTTTTACTGACCTTGACACTTTCATCCAAAAACCTTAACTCTTCCTAATCGACG
>CM037786.1:14015208-14065208 GCA_021229015.1 Solen grandis | reverse complement strand
GCCAAAAATGTGGCCTCTAGAGCGTTAACAAGGTTTTTCTAAGATTTGACCTCATGACCTACTTTTGGACCCCGCATGTCCCTAATTCGAACTTGTTTTAAGCCTTAATTAAAATTTAATATTTCCTGCCCGATATATACATCATTGGAAAGGTCTCGTCTCCACAATGTCAAAAATGTATACTTTTATAGGGTTATCTTTATTCGTTCACGAGATATAAGCGTTTGAAAAATGTCACGTGACCTCCAAAGTAATATTCTCCAAAAAATATATTTAAGGCTATATCTAAGTCGTTTCTCGACCGATTTACATGATCTTGGTATCAATGTAAAGGTCTCATGTCAAGCTATGTTTTGAACTAAATGAACCGGAAATTGAATGGTTGCATAACCGGAAATGAAGTTACCGGTTTGGTAAGTTGATTTTTCATCAAAGCAAGAAGTGATCTGTCGCTAAAATGATAGTTTTTTCAGTAGTTTATTATTTTTATTATTATTGGGAATATCTAAATTATTTCCATTATATTCTATTAAATCATTTAATTATATGCACAAGAAAGGCTGAGAAAAATCTTGAATACTTATTAAATAGCTGTTTTGAAAAAAAAAAGTTCACTTTATGCGGTAATGTGAAACAGACCTGGGTCTCGTTTTGAATACGTATTCGATTGGTAATAAAATTCTGAGATTTGATTGGTCAAGGACTCGATCCTGATTTGTTGAAAAGGGAGGTTTCTGATTGGTTGCATTTTCAATCCGCTAAACTCAATAGACGCACCAAAAGTTAAAATAGTGCCGGGCCAGTAATCGTGTACAAAAGCCATTGTTCACACATCCGCTCCTAAATCAACACACGCCAGACAGAGTGGCGACTTTAAAGGGATTAACTTTTGACAGTTGAATAGGCCATTGTTCGCATTTCCGTCCCTAAATCAATACTGCTATTGTTCCATTGCTAAAAATAGATCGTCTATTGTTAACGCAGGTGGTATGGGCCTGGGAAACGAATATGAACTGATGCAATAGTTGCACTCGATTCATTTGAAGGTAGGACGTTGAAGAGTCAACATCGTAAAGGTAGAATGAGTATTTTTATCATAAATATAGTATTATTTATAGAGTAGACATATTATTTGATATATATTATTTCATAGTATTCATCATTATTAATGTTGAATCCTATTATTGTTATAATTGATGTTGTACCTATATAGCAGACTTGATATTTAATTATTAATATGATTAAAAGGTAGAAGTAATATATATTATCATTGTTGTTGTAGCTATATAGCAGACATGTTATTTATTTATCATTATGATTATTATAATCATCATATAGTAGAAGTAGCAGTAGAATACCCTTTAGGACACAGTCTGAGATCAAATGGAAGTGACCCTCAATTTCCGCGAGTAGATCTTAGATCAAGTATACAAGTCACCTCTGTTTACTAAAAAATGACCGCCACGCATGCGCATACATAAGAAATAAAATGGCCACCTGTTTCTTTTGTATAATATGATGTACATATTTTATTTAGGATCCTGTTGTCTACCGTTGTGGTCATTCTAAATATAGATCAATGATGTCATTCTAAAATTAGAACAATGATGTCATTCTAGAAACAAATATGGCTGCCACACATGCGCAAACTATCTGATGACGTCACTCCTGCGCATGCGCAGTCTTGGCGCTAAAGAGACCCCTATACTACTCTAGGTTAGAAATGCTACAAAATAGTGTTTTTAAAGGAGTGCGACATTTAACGTTGATGTTGCGACATATAACGGTAATACAACTTTTTGCAACATGCGACCTTAAACGTCAGGAGGTATTTCAACTTTAGCGTTGATTGCGAAATTTAGCGTCAGCCTTGCTACACATTACATCAAGTGCGACATTTAACGTTGCTACATCCAGACTTACAGCGTTTTTTTTAGTTGAATTAAAAGTTCAGTCATTAAAGTTATCTCCAGTCATATAGCCTAAAATGATAAAATACCTGGTGTAAATTTATCCCAAACAAATTCATATTTCATTAAGAGTTGTCCAGCTGGTAACACGGTGTTTGGCAAGAGAGACATGTCAGTCTGCAACTACTGTTGCAGCGGGAACTATTGCAATAAAGAACTTTGCGATAAACCAAGTAAGTGATCAGTAACAAATTACTCGTGCGTTAATTGACTCTATGGACATACTAATTCAAGCACAACTAACGAAGTTTGTAAATATTGCAAGAGCCACCGAGGAGAATAAAAATAAAGACATATACAGTTTACACTTTATTTACATTACAATAATTGAACAGAAACAACAAGTTTGTTAGCTTCTTGGGTTTAATTTCCGCCGACAATATTCATCCATGTGAAGACTATGTCTATTTCAGACATATATAGTGCAGCCATACTGCAATTCCATGCCGTAGATATGTGACATGATACCGCACCCGGTCACATTATTCTGACACCAGGCCAACCAGTCCCGGAACTACCCTTATATGCTGAATACCATACAAGAGAGGTATACCAGAACTATTTTTACAATTTTGGTATGCCGCTGCCGTGGATCGAATCCCTCGACCTCCCGATTCCAGGGTCACAAGCTCTAGCCACTGGGACCGGTAGGAAACAACATGGAAGTATTCACATGGTATTATAACAACTTGTGTTTATTCTCAAACTAATGGCTAAGAATCAATGTTGAGGCAATCTGCATCACCGAGGTTATACAAAGCATATATGCAATTAGATTTACATGATTTCAGTGCCCACGGGTCACGGGCTGCGGTGTCTGAAGTGTACCTCGGTAGAGCACCCTTCCCACTGCGGAGCGGTCACTGAGTGTGGTGCGGGTCAAGTAAGAGTCTGTTCACATGTTGCTCAAACTATTCGTGATCTCCTTTCCCTTCTATGACACTTATTAACTTAGTCCCCCTCGACGGTAAGTGGGTTAGACTAGTACTTTGCTCCAGGGATATAATCGTGTTTCATAATCTCCTGATCAAGTGTTGATAAACAATACTGTATTTTTTTTTAACTAGAACTTTTACTGAAGGTGATAAATACTCTCACTACGCATCCGTGACTGAACGATTTTTGCATGACGTGACGGGACAATGCCTTTGGTTCCTATCATCCCGTTTCGTTTTTGTGAATCCGGGTATAAGTCTATTTTTCATTTTCCAGATCTTGACATTTTATTAGATCTTACTAGAATTAAACTGACGTCAATCTTTGCGTGTCAAACAGATAACTCCGTTAAAATCGTGATTTAAAAAGAAAAGAAAAAAATATAAAGTACACTGTGACTGAAATACCTGTACCATTAGAAAATGTGTGTTGTTTACTATGAACACAACATACATAAGTCGTTAAAATGGCACTGGTATCTAAATGATTCTTCCCCCAGCATATATTCAGGGTAGTTCTAGGACTCGAACCTTTTTCTTTCTTTTTTCTTCATTTCATGTTTATGGACCGTGAACCGAAAATGGAATAAACCGAAAAGTGAATCTAATTTTTTTAGTTCATTGTTTTAAAGCAACATATTGTATACCCTGTACATCCATGTGTATCTCTTAATATACTTGTAAATCAAAAATGTTACTGTCATATTTGGACAACATTTTACTATTAATTTTGCTGACTACTACTTGATCAATTATCGCAAACATGAACATTTTACTCACCGCAACAATAAGTTTGAATGCGGGCATTCGTTCGTATAAGCTTAAGCTTATAGCTGGCTTGCGATAGGTCAGTGGTTCTACCCAGGTGTCTAAGTACAGCCGGGTCTGCCTTTAAGATTCGCTTTATAAGAGGAATACTGTCAGCTACAAACACAATAACAACATAATTTTACTCAGGAATTTCTGTAATGAAAGGTGTACGTACATTTTTTTTCAAATTATGACACAAACCCTAGAATGTTATTGGCACTACTACATAAAACGGGGTATTTCTCTCACAATAACGTTACTTTGTAAAAAAAAACAACATTAATATAGGATACATAGTTAATATTATCAAAATAAAGATTTTATGCAAATGATGATACGCAAAGATAAATAAATACTGTACATGTTTAATTTGAAGCTTCTGTAAACACAGGTGTGTTATACAGAAGAGAAACATGTATTCGGGGAACGCCGTTACCAACTTGGCTGTGCAACGCAGGTAAAATATCAAATAATTATAATAATAATAATGAAAATACGTTACTTCTTATTTCTGATCTAAAACTATGACTTTGGTTTTATAATTTGATCAGAAACTTAAGAGAATTATTTCAGATATTGAAATTGTTTTAACAAAGCCATATAGTGTGCTCTGCAAATATATTTTTCTAAAAAAGGTTTCTTATTATACATTAATTGAATCTTGCAATGTGATTAAAAGTCAAGCTGAACAGATACGCGTGTATAGCTTATTTCGTATTTGTTTGCATCATTTACGTGGAAAAGGTTTACGACGAATCATCTCTTTCAAAAAGAATGACATAAAATCTACATACCATTTTACCACAGGGATGCGTGCCATTGGACACACAATTTAGAAGACATGTAGAAAAGAAGGCAGTGTCACAGTGTCTGAAGTGTTGTTCTACCGAGAACTGTAACAGACAGGCGTGTGCAAACACTGGTAACTAAATCTCATGTTAAAAACTGTAATCAATATGTAAAATAGCACATTTCCCAAGTCTGTTGGAATTATTTACTTCAAAAGAACAATAATTGAATTGCGATTTTAAGGTGCACGGAAAACATAAAGGAAACGCTTATGTGCCCGGGGTTCGATACCCGTTCACGCAACTGAAAAGGTACGGTGATCGCCCGTCCGGACACGTTGGCTATCTCAGGGTTTTCCGGTTTGGCTTTCTCGCTATAAGTATAGTATGACCACATAAATCAAGAATCGTGCCACTTGGAATGATTTTTATTTATAAGTTATGAGATATTGTTTTGCAATATAAATAGAGTATAATTGTTTGTTTTGAGTAGATATGAAATATATATCATCGAGAAGAGATACGCGCTCTTGAAAATTTAAAAATGTTTTACTTTAAGGTGAGATATATTCTAATACACTCTAAACAAACGTTATTTTTTATTTCATGCTAATTGATAACGAAATCATGTAACAATTTTGAACATTCGATCCTGTTCACACGTGGATGAATCCATGTGAATATTTGCCATTTAAGGAATTAAAGAGGTACAAGTATTAAATAATGGAATTACAGGTAAATAAAAAGTAGTTACGATAGGCCTATGTCACTCACAGTGAGGATGACACTAATGAATGATATTGATTTTATTCCACAGTATTTAACCAGTTTACATAAAATGAATACATAAATATATGTACATTATGAAATAGAATAATTAAAACTGTACTGTTATACATGTACATATTATTTAATGATTTTCGATGATTACCTAGAAATAATAATGGATTATATCCTGATAATATCATTGTTTTGAACAGTGAAATTATCAGGAACTTGAACCCGATCCTACATTATAAACTGATCGGAGCGTTAATTGTGCTGGATTTTACGCAAGAAATGGCGTTATAAATAACGTCACGCACGCCAATTTTGATGTCTTTTGTGAATAACACAGCTAATTTCTGGCTTTTAAAGCATAAAATAAAAAAGTAATATTGTTTGTTTTGGTGAAAGATCAATGTATAATTTCATTCGTGAACATAAAAAGTTGCCACTCGTGAAAATATTTTCAGATGTTCACTCAGTGAAATTATTAACCGATCTTACACCATAACAAACAAATATCCTCTATGATATATACATAGTAAAATGAAATAGACTAACTGATTAACAGAAATAACTAATCTGTTCCTGCAGTTCCCTTGACGGTTGCTCCTGTTAGTGTTGCCAGCCAGTGGCCCATGACGCATGCTTCTGCCACATCCCAACATGCCACCAATCCACCAGCCGCAAACACGCCTGCTTCCCAGACAGTCACCACCCAGCCTCTGCAACAACACACAGCAGGTTTATGCATCTTTCTCAATGTATCGCGCTTTCTCGCTGTATCGCACTGTAACTTAAACGTGGAATGAGAGATCGAGCGGTTACCTAGATATCCGAAGTTTGTTCTACTTGTGTTACGTTGGTTTTGCTGCGATATTTTTGCAATTCAGAAACGAAAATGCGCCAAAAATAGGTAAAATTCAAGTAAGACAAATAATGTTTATGTAAAGTAGGGTTTAGTATCGCAATAATGTTCGCATTGCGATTTGCTTGGAGCATATCGCGATATATACAATACGAAATTCTTGCGTATCACGATATTTTATGGCTATATATTGATCTTGTTCATCCAAAGTACATGTAGTTTGTGAAAATAAGGTTGAAATGGATACAATGTAACAAAAAAATAGCTCAAAATGTAATTTCCACTTAAATGACAAGTAGAAAGAATGAACAAGAGCACCGCATGCATCTGTTTTTGCCAACGTGATATATTTTGTTACATTAAAAAAAGTTGACTTTGAAAATAATAACTAAAACTGTAAGCCTTTAAATACAAATTAGAAGTACCATTCCCTTTAAATTTGACCTTTGACTTTGAAGGATGATCCTGACCTATGCATGGAATAGAATGTAAACAACACAAAGACGTAAAATATGTAAAAAAATCACTTTTTAAAAAAAAAATTTAAATTTAAAAAAAAAAAAAATGCTCTTTTTTATCTGCCTAAAGATCATGACCAAAATCACACCTGCACATGTTCATATGATGACAACCAGTATACATTTCTTTTAAACATTGAAGAATGACAATGAAATATCTATTTTAAAACTTGTCCAGAGTTATGGCAAAAATAAGTTCGAATGTCAAGGTCGATAGATTAAATATTTAGGTATATATCAACATTTCAAAAATAGGTCAAAGTTCAAAGGTCAAGGTCAAAAGTCCAAAAGTGTAACATTGAAGGAAAGGTCTTGCCTCAAGAAATGCACATGTGAAATATCAGTGCCCAGTTCTTAACGGTTCTGAAATGACAGGCATTTTAAAGTTTTCAAAAGTTACAGCAAAAATAGGTCAAAGGCCAAGGTCGATAGATAAAATGTAAAGGTATATTTGAATAGCCCTTGCAAAGATGAATATGCATACCATAAATAAAATGCTGTATGTCAAATAGTAAAGACATTACGGCCAACGTTAATGTTTTTTGTTAAACATTCCAAAAATATGTCAAAGTTCAAAGGTCAAGGTCAAAAGTCCAAAAGTTAACAGTGATGGAAAGGCCTTGCTACAAGGAATTCACATGTGAAGTATCAGTGCCCTGTTGATAACGGACCTGAAATGACAGGCATTTAGAAGTTTTCAAAAGTTACAGAAAAATAAGATCAAAGGTCAGGTCAATAGGGGAAATATTTGCATATGTCTGGATAGGTCTTGTCAAGATGAATATACATACTAAAATGAAAGTTGTATATTGAATAGTAGAGAAGTTATGGCCAACGTTAAGATTCCGGACGACGACGCCGGACGACGACGACGTGGACGCCGGAGTTACGACACTAGCTCTTATTTTTTCTTCGAAAAACAGACGAGCTAATAACGCTATATAGAAACAAGAAATATCTTTTAAAAAGATACTCGGCCGTGCTTACCAGCTTGATGATTAGTGTCTGAATGGTTTAACATGTAATAGATTTTGTTGTTGGCTTAATAGTTGTGTTATTCCTGTGTCAGTGCAGCTCTTTGAAATGCCACAGATCCAAATAATTTGTACAATCTTGGTAGACACTTACAGCCTTTACCCATCTGTGCATTAGACTTCGTTTCGCGGGCTACAAACCGAAACCGAAAACAAACAGAGATCTAAAGAACTCGTTTCCGCAACTCCTTTCTTTTCTTTTGACTAATATTACAATGACCAATGAGAATTCAGCAAAGTGTATACAGTAATAACCAATGAAAAGCCTACTTTTAATTCGCTTCATTACTGTGTGTTTTACAGGAAGTCAGGGTGAAAATAAACGGCATAACGGCCGAAAAAAATTAAATAATAAAATGATAACAATACTCTACCCCTTAAAAAGGCTTTCTACAAAAATCCTCCGAAAATCACCATTTAAGGTATTGTCGACTGTGCAGTTCAAAATATGACTTTAATACAGATACGGATGATAATCCAGTTAAAATCAAATAAAAGTTAAAGGTCCGTCTTTGTTTTTATTTATTTCAAAACGATCCAGAACATTTGGGGAAACCAACGAGGAGACGATTTTATGGCAAGGATAGTCTCATTAAGACATGTAAAGGCGTATGAGTCAGTAACTGCTGAAAAAAAAGAGCATTAAGGCTGCTGCCGGGAGGTTTATGTACCTGAAATAACTATCAAAGACAGGGTAAAGGGTCGAATCGATGCTAATGCCAGTGTGGTTGGAAAGGAACCAACACCAAGCGTTGATGAAGAGTCACATAGAAAACTTGGTGAAACTTGGGTATGGCCACACCAACCAGAACTACAATCTATTTCTGGAGAATTAGCTTTTTACTTTGGGAGGAAACCGACCGACAATCCAACGAATAGCGGTGGCTGCACAATCTAAATTTATTTCACCCAGAGGTTTTGACAGCCATAGAGCAAAACAATCTACATCAGAGGCCATGACAGATTCTTTTAAGAACATGAACGAAACAATGGCCGCTCATAATCTGCGAAATATGCCGCAATTCATCTGTAACCTGGATTAAACTGGTTTGCAACCAGAACATAAACCCCTAATGTAATAGTTATGTTACACCGAAAAGCCCAATCAGTTACAGAAGTACAACAACGACATTTATTGGCTGTGTTCATGCCCTTGCAATTGTATTCCATCTTTCTTTGTCTTAAAAAAGGCAAACGCATGAACCGTGATTTAATGACAGGGGCCACCACAGGATCTCAATGTGAAATGTCAGAGTCTGGGTGTTCCAACAGTGGCGTTCATAAAAATATCCTGCAATATGTTCAATCTGATGTGATCCAGTCAATTATGCTGTTCATGGATGACTATGCCTCATATGTTTCTCCATCACTCCTAACATGGTCAAGACCTGAAAATATCATTTTGTCCCCCACGGCGCATACTTCGCCCATGTTACAACCAATGGATGTTTCTTTTTTTTAATTTGCCATTTCAAGGCACATAAGTATGCAGGATGCACATCGTTTATGCGTGGCAATGTTGGACAGGTAGTCACAAATATGAAAAATGAAGGCTTCCTTGTAAAACCTATATCGAATCGATGACTCCTTTCAATATCCAGCTGGTTTCAGGAAGTCTGGAATATACCTATTGAACGCTGATGACATCGCAACAGACATGTTATATCCAGCAGAGGTTTACAGGGAAGAAAGGCCAATTGACAAAAGCTATGAAAGCTGGTAAAGAGGCTGTTGATAACTAGTATGCACCAAACCTGCGAAAAATACACCGGTATGTAACTGTTCTTGCAAGACCAAGGCCAAATAAATGCGGGAGGAAGAGCCCTTACTGATGACGCATGTATGGATGAGATGCAACAGTTTAATATCAAAAGGGCCAACGATGCAAATAAAGAGAATATCCCGCTTCCTAGAGGCAAACCATAGCCTCCGCCCAGAAACTCAAACCTCCAAAAGAGGTAGATCCTGAGTCGACATAGAGAGTGAAACATGCACGGATGAAGTTTGCTGTGTGTGCACAAATGGAGCCATCCAACTTAAAAGCCAAGTTTTGCACAAAAGACCGAGTGTTAAGGCGCCATATCACATTTCTCTGTCCCTGCTGTTCAATATAGTCCAGGACTATTCAATATTTAACCGTATTCAAATCCAAATTCCATAAACCTTAATTTAGTTATTTGTATTATTCTTATTTATAACCTACTCCATCATTATTGTATTACTTATTCAATATGAAGAAAAATATCAAATCTAATATTTATGAAAAATCAAAAGTAACCAATCGAGTAAAAATAATTTCATAGTGTGAAAGAAAAATAAATATGAAAATTTACATACATTTTTCTATGATTTTACGGTGGGTATATACACGTTAAGGAAACTTTACTCTGGCAATTACTTTGGCACTCAGGGAGATATTTACTAAAAGGTTCTTAAATAAAATCCTAAAACTTTTTTCATTTTAAATTCTTTAATTAGAAGACCACACATAATGCTTATCCTTAGAGGGCTATAATGACTGAGGGTCTTGCTCAGCTCGGTCAAACAATCGGGGACTGGTCTGTATTGCTCAACAGAAGTTTTCGGGTGGTCTTCATTGCTCGGTTTTTTTTGACATGTCAAAAAATCGAGTAGGCATCGAAAAGTCAACGCACGAGAAGCGCTTTGTTAATGATTGGGTATTGGTCAAGTAGAGATGAGTTGATTGGGAAACGACCAAGGTATATCGTGATTAAAATACACGTATTTACAATCGGTCGCTACCCGATCGCTTCTTTATCTCGATCTGTCCAGATCAACTCAACCCAATCGCTACCCGACCGCTTTCGGGTCACTTTTCGGGAATTTGAGTGATCGGTCTTTATGGAATTGATCTGCTAGATAGTGTGAACTTACATGCATAGGAGTCTATTAAACTAGTTGATGGATATTTAAGTCTGGCTGTTTAAAGCAGACTGACTGCTTAGCACGAGGTAACCTCTTACATAGGTTTACTGTTCATCCTGAAAACATCGCCAACCATTCGCAGTACTTAAGTTTACAAAACCAGTGAAAGTATCATCGAACGCCTCTTTTAGATTATTCAACAAGTAAGGGGACATAAACATGCCATTTTTAGCTCATTTTTGTCAAGGGTGAGCTATTGTGACCGATGAATGTCGGTCTTCTGTCGTCAACATTTAACTTTAAACGACATCTCATTCTAAACTACTGAGCCAGTTTTCATAAAACTTAACATAAATGATACAGGAATGTTACTTGGGTAGTCCTCTTCCAAAGAATTTGATTCCATACAAAAATCTGGTTGCCATGGCAAATAAAACGGGGAAAATGTTAAAACTTCAAAAACTCCTTATCCAAAAGTACTGACTGGATTTTAATATATTTTGGCACAGATTTCCTTGGGTCACTCTATCAACGAATATGAATAATCTTGGCTGGATTTCTTAATTTTATGGCACATATCATCCTTGGGTCACTCTCTACCAAGATGGTAAAAAAAAAATAAAAAAAATAGCTGGATCCGTCGCAAAAATGGCTGCCAGGGGGCAGAGCCCTTTTTCATTGTATGCATATATACTCAAAGGAAAAAGAAACGCAGGGTAACTAGAATCTGTAGAAGCCAGACTCAAGCCTTTACCTCCTAACCTTTCAATAAACCTCAAATGATAGACCCCATCTAATTCTAAAGCATTTATTTTGTTTGAAAAAAATCTTTATCAAAATAATTTAAACTGAAATACCGTCGAATACTTTCTATTTAAAAGTGACACAATAGTTAACCTTGCGTTTCTTTTTCCTTTGAATATAGTAAATTTTAAAAAATCTTCTTATCCAAAAGTAATTAAAAATTGGATTGCACGAATGTTTCTTGGGTGACTCTCTACCATGATAGAAAAAAATAATTGAATCGGTTGAACACAATCAAGATTTTAGTATTACCATTAAGCTTATAAGCCTTAAGCTTCTGTTTACATTTGTATGCGTGTGTATGTATCTTTTTAATGTTTTAAACCCTAAGATTTCTGGTCCATATGCCCACAGCCCATACCAGATCGCTGTGTTACTACAAAAGCCATCATTACGAACAAGGAGACCAGTGGCAGGACGGATGTACCTACAACTGTCACTGTGCCAATGCTACGACCGGGCTAATCATCTGTGAGGATTTGTAAGTAAAGAGGAAATTTTTCGGCGTAGTGTCAAACCTTACGTTTGACCTACTAAGAGAAAATGATGCAAGATAAATACCGAATGAGTATTTTAATGATTTCCATTGGTAGATGCTATAGGAAAAAAAGTTACGCACCTTACTGGATGACAACTAGTTTGACAACTAAAACTTCGTTTTCACTTGTTTTAATTCACTTGTTCTGACCGAATTACAGTGGTTTTTGATAAGCATAGATCAGTGCATATTTAGTCTTGGGTCGGGCCGAACGTTATAAGTACCTACAGTGTATTAGAGTCCGTTTCATTGAAAGACTGTGTGCTTTATATTTCAATCATTATTTTGATGCTTACTCAGCTGATTGCGCCGGTGGGACGGTATAATAACGAGTTTTTATCTATACTTATTTTGACTTCCAAAGATGAAATACTTCACAGATAATGATTCGTACATCATATAAACGTTCTACAGTCTCCTTTACTTTAATCCCCGCCAACGCATTTATTTTTAAAAGATATTTCTTGTTTATAGTGACACGGAATACTGTTGATCTTTATTCTATACATAAGTTGATATTCTAACCAATCAATTGCATTATCCTCAAAATAAAGGCTTCTTCTACTACCACTTCTATTACATCATCATCATCAACAAAGATTACTACTGTTTAATTCTAACGACTTCTTCTATATTAACAGCTGCTTCTACTACTACTATTACCACTGCTGTTATTCTAACGACTACTGATAAATTATCAACAACAAACTACAACTACTGCTACTTTTACAGCTGCCCGACGTACAGTCAAATACCCCCGAACTGCCAGCTTGTGAAGATACCGAACGAATGTTGCGGCAAAATCCAGTGTAACATAACCACGCCTACAAGCTCTACCACGCCTCAAAGTATGTATATCAAGCTATTCTTTAAAGTGTTGTGTGTAGTTACCTATCAAATGTAATTTCTTTTGACCGAACATGGATATTTCTTTTAAGTTTGTTTTTTTCATACACATGGTGGGATTAACACAATTCCATAACTGTATCAGTCAAAAACATACAAAGTGTAACTGGCCCCCGGTAGCCAAGTGGTCAGGGGTTTGAGCGACTGCCCATTTCCTGGAGGTTGTGGTCTTTAACCCCGTCCGCGACATTCTAAAGTCGTTAAAACAATTGTTCTTGTGTTTGGTGCAATTGGGATGATTTAAACCCAAGAAAACCACAAAGCAAACACATATCGCCTAAACACATACACACAGAGGTTTGTCTATATCACCAAGTGAGGTACATGTATATAACTGAGCGCAACAGTTAAGAGGTAACAAATTAATATAAGATGTTAGGGCCTAGAATTTCACATACCTTTATTACTTCATATCTACTTATTGTCCATCACTTCAAACATGGAAAACGTGTATGAATTGTTGTTTTAGACTTTTAACAGTCGTTCTGAGGTATGCATGTTAATGAGGGTATTTCCATATACAGACAGTACACACACAGATCTATACATGTATACATAGGTATGCATATTAAATAGGTAAAAAGATAGAAAGGTACATTCATTTCTGTACACTTCATTGCATACTACATAAGTCCTATGATATCTTGTGATACTGAACATTCAAATTCAGCTGGCTTGTAATTGGTCAGTAGTTCTACGGGGGCTTCCGCCACCAGTAATTAGCAGGACTGTTGCAGCGACAAGATTAGTACGCAAAGTATGGAGAGATCCTATTTTGTTTGTATGGTATTAACATCAATGAGGACCATTTGAACAAGTAACTGGTGTTGCGCGCAACACACGAGCCCCTACCGTTGAGGAGCAATTTCTTTTCCATTATTACATTATCATAGCAACCAGAATATTGATCCGAGGAAAAGAAAAGTGATGCGCAGAATCTCAATACGGCCATCTATTCATATACCAAGTTTCATAACATTATCTTAAACGGTTTTTAAACTGGCGGCCAGTGGCCGCTAGTCTTATGCTGAAGAGCGAAATCAGGCCTATCTGATTTGCATATTTTCCACAACATTTTTAACTGTAGCACTCCGCGCTTTGTATGGATCCATATAATGCAAGCTGAGCTAACGAAAGCGAGTGGAGTGTGTTACGTAGATGTGTTGCAACGACGTTTAAATGACATTTAAAAACTCTTTTAATGTGTAAAGTTTGTGTGCCCACTCTTCTTTTACGAATTCCTCAAACTAAATACAACTATTTTCAGCGTGAACAAAATACCTGCGCCGTTTACAAAAACAGAGATTTAACCTAACTGGAGTACATGTAGATCAACTCATTCAATTAAGAAAAAATAGTGCTTCGAATAAGTACGTAATTAACCCAAGTAATTCAGCGGCGTTTCGCACGATAATGATATACATTTGTGTTTTTCGTTGGATTTCTGTCTTCTCATAAACTTAATTGCCACGCAAAAGCTACAAAAGTGAAAAAAAACAAAAAAAAAACCGTCATAATTTAGTGGAATGTAAGATCACGTGACCCAATGTTTTGAAGCGGTAGGCCTAAAGGCCCGGTCACACCGCCCGAACTTTGTTAGAACGTTCTTGAACGGTAGGGAGAGGGGACCGAATTTCGACAACGCTCGTCACCGCGCACAAAATGGGAAAAAAATCGAAAACACGGGCGTTGCCTTAGCGGTGCACCGCTGAAGACGGCGTTGCAATAGCGTTGGCTTAACGGTAGCGAGCGGTAGCGAGCGTTGGTTTAGCGGTGACGCGAGCGTTGATATAGCGGCGTTCTGCGCATGCGGGCGTTGGCTCGGCGGGGGTTTAAAGTTGGTTTAGCGGCATACCGCTTTTGACTACGGAGCTGAACGGATCGCTTTGATAGAAGTTCTGATAGATTTTTGATAGAAGTCGATAGTTGAAGTTCATCATGCCACGTGGACAAAAGAAGAGGAAGGCTGGAAAAGGAAAGGCAGCAGCTGAGCGTCTGAGGATGAGCCATTGCCTGATAGGTCAATGTAGGTGAACCTGTAGTCAGCATCCACCATGGCAAACAGGATGACGCTGTAAAAGCCTTTGTAGTTGTAGAATTCTGAGCCAGAGTTACGAGGAGCTTTACAGGCCACGTGCTTGCCATCAATGGCACCAACTGTGTGGGGAAAGTTCCATCTCAGGTACCATTGGTCAGCCAGGTCTCTCCATCCTTGTTCAGTTGTTGGGAAAAACAAGAGTTCATATGTGTACTCCTCAACGATGGCCTTTACCACTTCTCTGACTACCACACTGATGATGTTGTGGGAAACCCTCCAGGCGTATTGCATGTTTCTGTAGGTGTTACCAGAGGCCAGATGCCGTAGGGTGGTTGCCACTTTGAGACCAGGTTCCAGACTTGCTCGGTAATTGGTGTCTTGCTTGGTCAATCTGGGGGTCAGCCTCTGTACAACTTCATCAAACATGGCTGGTGGCATCCTCATGAAGTGCTGGAAGGCTCGTGGATCCTCATTCCTCAGCTCCACCATCAGCTTGTCATACAGTCCATGTTCAGGCCTTCTCAGTATCCACTGTCTGACCCACACAACTCTGTCTCTCCTTCTTCTCTCTCCTCCTTCTGTCAACAGCTTGTTGCAATCTGAGGAGGTTCTGATTCTGCTGCTGGACTTGTGCGCCAATCATAGCAAGTCTCTCAGCATCCATGGTAGTACAGTTTTACTGTAACTTTGAGCAAATTCGATGTACATGAGGTCTGCACTCAACGGCAGCTCGATTCCAAATGGGCTCCTGGTCCATTTCTCCCCGTATTTATAGCCAAATTCTGGTCCCGCTCCGACACCTCCATACCAACGCCAAACCAAAGTTCATCACCGCAATGGATCGCTGCTTCAACGCCCGACACCGTTCCAGCAATCCCGTGTCCGCTCGTAAAACGCTTACAACCGCTCCACCAAAGTTTGTGCAACGTTTAATCACCGCCCAGGCAAAGCTGGCGAAGCAGCGGTGGTCCAGCGTTCAAGATTTCTGCGTTGGCCTAGCGGACCCAAGCTTTCACGGACTTGCGTCTAGCGGTGCCAAACTTTGACTGGACGTTGTTGGAGCGGTGGTGAACTTTGCCGGAGCGGAAAATTGCCCGCTCCTCACCGCTCGCAATATTTTGTGCAGCTCAAAACTTTCGGAGCGGTAGGAGGGACCATAAACGGTGGCCGAACGTATACGACGTTGTCTAACGGGGGCCAACTTCTGGTGAACGGTAACGAGCGGTGATGAAATTTTTTCACCGCTCCAAGAACGCTCCAGCAAAGTTCTTGTGGTGTGACCGGGCCTTAAAACACGCAATGAAATTTTTATTATCAGAATGGCAGTTTTAAATATCATAAAACTACTTTTAAACCATCTATAACTGTTTAATTATATATATACATTAATTGTAAGATAATGACATGCGAATAAACTTAGAGTTATTAATTTGAGATAATACATATATGAAGCAATGAAAATGATTACGGAGCAATGGAAATTCTATTTTCAGAAAAGCATTATTAAATGCGATAAATCTATTTTAAAACACCTGTTACTGTTATATCATATATAAACATTAATTTAAGACAAAAGCATACGAATTAACTTGGTGGAGTTATTAAACTGGAGATGATACGTGTATATGTTCATATAGGCTTCGGCGCAATGTAAAGTCCATTGTACCTCGATAAAACACGCAAAGGAAGTTTGCTAGACACTAGAGTTGAAATTTGTTATATTATTCTTGCATGGGTTAAAATAAGAATACAATACTAATGCTCTGGTATACGCTTTTTAATATGTTCTCTCTAAATAAAGCAGACACATGTACGATGTTTACACAGCTAGCTCCACTCTCCAGGCCAGGTATAAATCAATGGACAGTGTATCCAGATAAACAGGCATCATATCACAAAATGATAATGATCAATATAATGCTTAAAATTTAATGAATATTATTAATTTGTGTAGACTATCTATATCATCAAGATTTTTCATATACCGCGCAATGTAAATAACCACGAAATGGAAATTCCATTGCACCTTAAAAATACCACGCAGATGAAAGTTTTATGTTCATATACAAAGTTATGAAGACATGTTTTTTTTATACATTAGTTACTCCAAATTAAAACTGCTCAATTTATTATAAATTTGTAATGTACCATACTATACACAGTGGATATATTTCAAGGTGATACCGGTATACCCATACCGCATTGACTGGGGCGTGTATGCCACACTTCCAAAAATTAATCAAACACGCGCATGCTGACGCAATAGAAGTATTAAGAAGGAAATTAAAGATCAAGTATAGGCTTCTGTTCAAATCACCATCATCAGCATGTAATGATTTTATATTATGAAAAAGAAATAATGATTGATATATTTATAATCAATACAATTTAGAACTGTTAATTCTCTCTGTGTGTGTGTGTGTGTGTGTGTGTGTGGTATTGACAAGAGCCATTAAGGGCCTTCTTCACATCTTATCAGCTGGGAAGGGCGGTGAAACTGGCCACATACCCCCTTTATAAACAGATAAGAATGCAGCATATAAACTATTTGGATAACAATCTAGCGCTCTTGCTGCTCACCACGACCAACCCGCCGACAGTCTATCAGTGCCTTCGGCGCTTTGGTTAAGTTATTGCGGGATCCAGATTTCTGGACATCAGACGGAAGGAAATACAGACGGAGGGCCAACCTATAGTTCCCACTGGTGTATACACCGGTAGGGGACCAATAATTGAAATGTGCCTCTGGTAAAGTGCAAGTTTGTTTGTTGGGCCTATCGTCCCACCGACAGTGTTTCAGTCATTTGGAGACTAGGTCCACTTGAGACAGATATAGTGTTCCCATGTACCACATCCAGTTAAATTATCCTGACACCGGGCCAATCAGTCCTGGATCTACCCTTATATGCAGAGCGCCAAGCAAGGAAGATATACCGTACCATTTTTAATCACTTTGATATGTCGAGGCTTAATAAACATCTTACTCCTTACTATATTTTATTTTGATTTCAGCAATGTATATGCATACAGTTTTATAGATGCACTGAAACAGGTGAATATTATTCACTGAAAAAGGTGTTCATTATAAACTCAACGTGGTGAGCATTACTTGCTGGAAAATGAGTTCATTGTTAACTCGAGTAGTTGGATTACTCGCTAAAAAAGTTGTTCATTATTAACTGAAATAGATGTCATGCTGAAAAAGGTATTCATTATCAAGGTGTGTATTTCTATAAAAAAAAATTTTTTTTTTTAAAATTTTAAAGGAAAAAATTATATAAGACTATTACGAATACACATGAAAAGGTTGGGTACTGTTCATACAATTAGGTCAACAGTACACACTGAATACGATCATACTGTTAACAAGAGAGCCAAGATGGCCCTAGATCGCTCACCTGAGAAAAGTATCATTCATTGCCTGTACAAAACAGATTGCTTTAGAATTAAGATGATGAGGTGAAACAATGTTCAGGAATTTTCTGACCCCATCCACAAAAGATATCATCATGACAAACATTCTGCCAAAGTTTGAGGATGATTGGACCAAACATGTTGCCCTCAGAGTATAAACAAGATTTTTCTAAGATTTAACCTACTGACCTACTTTTTGATCCAACCTGACCCATCTTTGAAAGGGTTCAAGATATCATCAAGACAAACATTCTGACCAAGTTTGAGGAAGATTGGATCAAAATTGTGGCCTCTAGTGTGTAAACAAGATTTTTCTAAGATTTGACCTACTGACCTACTTTTGGATCCAACCTGACCCATTTTCGAAAGGGATCAAGATATCATCAAGACAAACATTCTGACCAAGTTTGAGGAAGATTGGATCAAAATTGTGGCCTCTAGTGTGTAAACAAGATTTTTCTAAGATTTGACCTACTGACCTTTTTGGATCCAACCTGACCCATTTTCGAAAGGGTTCAAGATGTCATCAAGACAAACATTCTGACCAAGTTTGAGGAAGATTGGATCAAAATTGTGGCCTCTAGTGTGTAAACATCAAAATTGTTGACGGACGACGCACGACGGACGACTGACGACGGACGACGGACAATCAAGTATCCCAAAAGCTCACCCTGAGCTATGCTCAGGTGAGCTAATAAAACAGGGTGAATAGTACACACTAAATAGGGTGAGTACTATTCATAAAACTGGGTAAATGGTACACACTAAATAGGGTGAGTATTGTTCATATAAATGGACTAAATATGGTGAAAAACTCACTTAATGCAATGAGTGATGTTTAGATAATTATATAAACAGTGTTCATCGTATTCAGTGAGTATTTTCACGAACATTTATAACCTTATTCAGTTCAAGAGTTGCTTAATTGGATAAACAGTCTACTATATAAGGTGAATACTATTCATGTAATTGGGTAAACAGAACTCACTAAATAAGGTAAGTACTATTCATGTAATAGGGTGAACAGTACTCATTAAAAAGGTGAGTACTATTCATGTTATAGGGTGAACAGTACTCACTAAATTAGGTGAGTACTATTCATGTTATAGGGTAAACAGTACTCACTAAATAAGGTGAGTACTATTCATGTAATAGGGTGAACATGACTCACTAAATAAGGTGAGTACTATTCATGTTATAGGGTAAACAGTACTCACTGAATAAGTTGAGTACTATTCATGTAATAGGGTGAACATAACTCACTTAATAAGGTGAGTACTATTCATGTAATAGGGTATACATAACTAGCTAGATAAGGTGAGTACAATTAATATTATTGGATGAATAGTACTCAGTAAATAAAGGAAGTTCTATTCATGTAATAGGTAGAACAGTACTCAAATATGATTTCTCACCTATATCAGTCACTCATCATGAACGGATTCAGTAATGTTCCCCAATATGGATGAGTAATTCTCATTACTTATGAGAACAAAACTCGATAAAATTGGTAAACATTTCTCACAGAAAAAGGCGAAAAATATTAGGAGGACTGTGCATGAGAGCCCACGACCAGGAGCATGCTTTGATTGAGACGGGGGGGTCTCTCAACCATACCCCCCCCCCCCCCCCTCCTTTTTCACACTCGTTTCTCCACCAACCAGCCAAAATACACACGCCGAAACACAGATTGGCACGGGATTGGATTTTTAGTAATAATGATAATAATTTTATTTCATTGAACATTTATTTCATTTACTTTTAATTTAAACTGTGTATGTTTTATTTAAAAAAAAAATATTTAGCCTTTGTTTACAAAATAGAGCTTATTTTGTCGTGTTTTTCCAACGTAGGGGAAACGTTTATCAAATAGCACAATGGATAATGTTATTATTGTTGTTAATCGGATTACAATAAGGCTCCAAAGTGTCGTAGTGGTAGCGACACCAAGTCATCAATGTATTTCAATTTCACCGCATGGGTTCGAATCCCTAAGAAAACAAATAAATAAAATATTAATAAATTTAATAATAAAACTGAAAAAAAATTTAAATAATTTTTTTTCTAGATAAATCAATAAAATATAAATACATAATAATACACACAAAATGTCTGACATATGCACATTTATGTATAAAAAATACATGCACGCAAATATTTATTCCTTATTCTGCTAACTTGAGAAAAAAATAATGAAAACCAGTGATAGATTATCAATGAGTGTGTTAATTCATTACCAATCATTATTGATATTTAATGGCCTTTTCAGACAAAATTGTTAGAGTATAAATATACAGATTTAATTCTTTTTAACTGTTTTCATTTTAGTAATACACACAATAACAATGGAAAATATATATGAAAATGGTAATCCAAGTATAATGCATAACTTCCGCGTATCGCATCAAAAATAAGTTAGTTTTGGCTCACAATATGGGCTTTGGAACCGGGATAGAGGTATCTTTTTAGCATGGTCAAACTATTTTCTTTTATCTTACTAAAAAACATAGAACAAATTCTTAAAAGTGTTTGATCGATAATGGACTGGCATACAACGTGACAAATAAATTTTACACGACAGCACGCTGGAATAACCATCCACGGAACCTACGGTATATATTCGGCCATTATCTCCGTATATACCATGGTATTGCTTCGTTTTTATGAATATTAATCAACTACTTGATGATCAGTGAAAGCATGCGTAATAAGAGATAATTAATATATTTATTTATATTGATTGATTGATTGATTGATTGATTAACGTCTCTTTCCGTGAACCTGTTATATTGACGAGTGTATCCTCATGAACATATTTGACGAGTGTATTCTTTAATATATCATATATCCGTGAAACAGATACTCATGTATACTTGATAAAAGAGGGGCAAGGGGTATTCTCTGCTGGTGATCGGAACTGGGGTATAACACCTTTTATTTTGAACTACTACATTAAAATATCAAATTTATATTATTATAAATATACTTACCTTATCCCCCCCCCCACACACACACGCACACCTGTCTACTCATTGAAATACCAATGTTCCAGGTACCTGCATATATATTTTTTAAAGAATGGTCTTATCAAAACGAAATGCAATCAAAAGACAGTACATGTACATGTATTTTTTTGAATAAATAATGTAATGAGACAATCAGGTTAACGATGAACATTTTTAACACCATGCATATGTTTAATGTATAATTGTCATTTTGTCATTGTTTTCCCCCTATATCTTTAGAATCATTTCAAACAGGGTCATATTAAAAATTTAGAATGATACATTTCTACGTTAATATACCCCCGCAAACGAATACTAGAATCAATCTGCCGGTTGGTCGGTTCAAAAAGCAATTTCTTTTATAACTTTTGTTATAAGAAACGTATATTGACCAAATCTTGAATATCCATACCTTATGTGAAGATTAATCTTCGATGTGCTGTTTGAGTTTGATTGGTGAAGGTCACTGTTACTCCAAAAGGAATTTCGTTATAACTTTTGTCACAAATAATATATTTTGACCAAGTTTGGAACATGTATGCCTTGTATGAAAATAAATATTTTATTTGCTGTTTGGTTCTGGTCAAGGTCACTGTCATTAAAAATTATCTTTTGAGAGATAAAGCTTTATATTGTTGTTAGGGTCTGAAAAATTGTCCCCGAAACTGAATTAAATTTTTATCAGGAATGATATATATATATATATATATATATATATATATATACAGCTAGTGTGGGAATAAAGCTTTGATAAGCTATTTGGGAATTGGGATCTGATTGGTCAAAGTCAAGATTATTGTTACTAAAAATAGATTTATATCATTGTTTACAGCCTATCCCTAAAATGGATTTTTAATAACTTTTGCCAGAAATGAAATATCAGATATCGCGTGTGTGAAGATAAAGCTTTGATGCCCTTTGGGTGTGATGGATCAATGTCACTCTTACGAAAAATGAGGTTTCATTACTGTTTATTACGTCTAACAGAAATTAATACATATATTTTAACCATGGTTTGGACACCTTGTGTGAAAAGTAAAAAGTATCAAATGTTTAAGATGTGTATACAAGGCTATATTATAATAATCAGTGCATGAACTACCGGCAGTTCTAGTTTTCCATAAATAAACTGGTCAAGTTAGCTCCCTTCTCGTTCATTCAGGAGTTAATGGCAGTCTGCAAAGAATCTCGATGATCCCAGTGGCTGAATTTTCCATAAACAATCACAATTTGACTGATTTCAAACTGCTAATCATTTGGCTCCTGAAAAAGTTTCGAAAGATTCTTGTCCTGACAGAGTATCAAACTCTTGACGTTAGGATTCAAAGTAAATTAACATTACCATCGCCTCACTGGTTCCTGATATACTAACATTGATAATAATAAGGAGGTGGTTGGAAGATTTATTAACTTAGTATCCATCATTTTATCATCATCAACGACATCATAATCATCATCATCATCACCTTTCATTATTATCATTACAGACACCTGTTATTATAATGGGAAGGACTATCAACTGAACGAGACGTGGCGGGACGGATGTAAATACGAATGCCAGTGTATTGACGTCGCAAGTGGGAGATACAAATGCACGAGTCTGTAAGTAACGGTTATCACTGATTCATGGACGACGTTAATCTGTAAAACAGATTCCTAGTGGAATGAATTTTTTTCGCTCTTGGACCCAAATACGACTATTGACCCCCACCATGTGTTTGTTCAGCTAGTATGGATCCGTGTTGTAACGTAATTGGGTGTCAGCTTAAATTTGGGCGTGGCGGATTTACCGGGGGCGGAGAGGGCGATAGGTTATGGTTATTGGGCGAAAAACTGTTGACTGCACGTTAAGCATTATCGTTGAATTCAACAGCACACATGTATAGTGTGTGACTTATATAGAAACAAAACATTTTATAAACTACTTTATAAGCATGCATACTCACATGTATATCACTTTATCTTTATAAACACACATACACACGTGTATATCACTTTTTGTTTATAAACATACATATACATATGTATATCACTTTATCTTTATAAACATACATACACACATGTATATACCACTTTATCTTTATAAACATACATACACACATGTATATATCACTTTATCTTTATAAACATACATACACACATGTATATATCACTTTATCTTTATAAACATACATACACACATGTAATATCACTTTATCTTTATAAACATACATACACACATGTATATACCACTTTATCTTTATAAACATACATACACACATGTATATATCACTTTATCTTTATAAACATACATACACACATGTATATACCACTTTATCTTTATAAACATACATACACACATGTATATCACTTTATCTTTATAACATACATACACACATGTATATATCACTTTATCTTTATAAACATACATACACACATGTATA
Organism: Solen grandis; assembly: GCA_021229015.1. NCBI lineage: Eukaryota > Metazoa > Mollusca > Bivalvia > Adapedonta > Solenidae > Solen > Solen grandis. The sequence goes on along the minus strand of CM037786.1, from coordinate 14,041,506 downwards.
TCACTTTATCTTTATAAACATACATACACACATGTATATCACTTTATCTTTATAAACATACATACACACATGTTTATACCACTTTATCTTTATAAACATACATACACACATGTATATACCACTTTATCTTTATAAACATACATACACACATGTATATATCACTTTATCTTTATAAACATACATACACACATGTATATACCACTTTATCTTTATAAACATACATACACACACTTGTATATATCACTTTATCTTTATAAACATACATACACAAATATATATATCACTTTATCTTTATAAACATACATACACACATGTATATATCACTTTATCTTTATAAACATACATACACAAATGTATATACCACTTTTTCTTTATAAACATACATACACACACTTGTATATATCACTTTATCTTTATAAACATACATACACACATGTATATATCACTTTATCTTTAAAAACATTCATACACACATGTATACCACTTTATCTTTATAAACATACATACACACATGTATATACCACTTTATCTTTATAAACATACATATATTTTTTTTCTTTAAATACATACATATACCATTTGCCTGAACTTAAAAGGGCTGCAATAAGAAGCAAGCAACAATTTTTAAAGGAAACAACCGTTTATTGATTTTAAATTTGCAAGTTTTATAACATAATTACATGCCGTTATATAACTGAATGCACTGGAAATGGAAACAGTTTTATCGATATCCATATATCCATTACTTTTTTTCTCTCGGGCAGTTGCTACACGTGGAACCTCCCACACGCGTGTCATATGAACGATCCAGCCCCTGGGAAGTGCTGCAAGACGCCCACCTGCCCGTCCTATATCCACATTAACTATCCTCCCGACTATGTTGCCAACTAGGGTTGCATGTGTGGTGTCTACAAAAGAGAGTTAAATGTGTCTTTATTCTCTTCAAAAATGTAGATTCTATAGACTACTATTTGAGAAATAAAAGTAGTGTCCAGCTCAACATGTTTATTGGTCATAATCCGTCTATAATAATAATAATAATAATATCGCCATCTCATCATCATATGAGTCGCCGTGGTTTAGTGGTAACGTTAATAATTGCGGATCCGAAGGTTGTTGGTTGGGACCCCAATTGGTACAAGGATTTTTCATAACCTTCCAAAACAGGAACCGCCGTAAAAGATTAGTATAAGAACGTGTTTCCCAATTAACATAAAATAAATACGTTTAAATTATCACCATGCTCCTGTGCTGCTTCGGCCAGGATTAGAGGGTGAAGATGAATGACCTCCTTTAAAAGACATTTGCATCCACCTTCAGTCTTGGTTTAGTATCACTGATAGATCATTTGTACATTTCTGATCCTATATCTTGAGTAGTTCTCATTACTAATCTGTGTATTAATGTCTTTATGATTTCTCAATATATTGGAGTTTCATACATGCTGTTTTAAATGCTTAGACTTCTACTGTTGTTGGTTAACTTCTACAGACAATAATTCAATCATGTGTCTACTTGAGACAGATATAGTGTTGTCACACTGCATTATTACGCCGTAGACATGTAGCATGATACCACATCCAGTAACATTATCCTGACACCGGGCAAACCAGTCCTGAAACTACCCTTATATGCTGAGCGCAAAACAAGGGTGCTATACCAGTACCATTTTTACGACCATAAGTGCTATGACAAGGTCCATCCAAATGCAATACACCGAAATTATATAATATATGTGGAATTAATAAAAAAAAAGAAGCAACATTTAACATGTCGTTGTTTTTACAATATTCTGAGCAATGTTTGATAACCCCAAAAATTATCTCAGCCATTTTTCTTCATCAGAACAGAAAAAAAACATGCAAACTCTTACATACCTTTAGAAAATCATCAGATTTGCTTCAAATGATATAAATAACATTATTATGTGTTCATTGCCTACCAAGAACCTATTTGTTACAAAAAGGGGGACAGGATATCTTGTCTGATTCCCGGCCTTTCAAACGATAACGAAACTTTTAAAGATCAGATTAAGATGGACAAAGTTATCGGGAAAACAGTAAATTACTGGAGCGTACTTTTGTCGATTTCTTTGTCTTTTCAACGAGTTTTAACATGCATATGTCATTAAACAGGTGTATACATCAACCAACAAAATTGTTGGGAATACTCTTGGTACTAAGAGTTATAATATCAAAAGATTGGACTAAGTATTTGAAAGTTTGATTAAAAGGTAAGAAATTATGAAAACTATTGTTTGCACCTATGTATTTGTTCCCATTTTGTGTAACAAATGAATCGTGATAAAGAAGCCTTAATAGCTGATGATGATTCTAAAATACTTATAAAATCAGGTTTAAAACAATGTGCATAGCAATGGCTCTTTTTTTGTTCTGACATACGAAATCTAGAATTTTGTCAGCTTTTGCAAAGGTCTATTGGGTGACATTTTTTTCCATGAGGGAGAATTGTTATGTTAATTGGCATGTATTTTGTCTCGTGTGAATATAAATGGACAAAATGAATATATATTAAATGGAAACTGCCGACCAAGTGCGATATATATGATATACCTTGTGCTATGCCAATAAGTATTTGTAGAACATGCAGCATTTTTTCTACTTCTGTTTTTAAACCCCTGTAAAACGTTCAAAGTTTTTAACACCCATGATTACAAATATATTAGTAGTTTAGATACATTAGTATAACCTTCTTAAAACAAAGCTAGTACATGTATAGCTAAAACCTTTGTTTGGTTCTTTTCAAACACCAATGTATTGATCTTTCATGAATATTACATGAATGCTTACATGGACCCACTTTCGATTCAGTGTTTTAAATGTACATTTCTAAATATAGGCGAGACGGTCAGAAGATGCGTCTTTTCAAAATAAACTAGACCTAGCGAGTCTTATTACGAAAAATACCAGATTTTTCTTGCGATCTCACGGCGCTCTGGAAAAAAACAACACCGTACCAACGCAGTGGAAACGCGTGTAGTGTTACAAGGGCTTTAGGTGGGGCCATTTTTACCACTTAACCTTTTCACTGGTATAGCTCCCTTGTTTAGCGCTAAGCATATTTAGTGTAGTTCAAGGAATGGTTGGCCAATGCGACAGGGTATGACTAGATGTCTATGGCGTATCACTGCAGTGTGGCAGCTCTACATACATCTCCAAATGACTGAAATACTGTCAATAGGACGATAAATCTAAAAGAACAAACCAGCCTGCAGGTTTTTTTTTTACTATATAGCAGTAGCCGAATATCGGCTACGCCCCCCAGCCACGGAGCCTACATTTGTCCCCCTACGAAGCCTTAAAATTCCCCCAAGTCCGAAAATTCCCCTCTGAAATCGGTTATCGTATATATCTAAAATGTAAACAAAAACAGCAAGGGAAGTTACTGTCGCAGTTCAATATTGACGTTTTACGACACCGTTTTACAACAATAGTTATTTTACGATATCAATTTCGGGTACTTTCGGATCCAACAGATCGCCGATCGTCAACACACGGAAACACCCGATTCTGCTCCAGGTGAATGTTACTAATAGCGTGGAACTGTCGAGAAAAATTTTCGGCAAATGACGTAAGCAATTTCAGAAAAATGTCACACAACTGGAAGAGCTACAGAAAAAAACTGCAAACGCCTCCACGGACGGCGACTTCAATTAAAACTTTCTTCCAGCCAGTGTTAGTGACTTTCAAATATTTCCCAATTAATTGTAATTTTAATTCTATAAGTTTCTTGTATGAGGGCTATATCTTATGAGCATTTTCGGTCTCCCCTCCCACTTTGTTATAAATTATCTTCAGTCCGATACACGTCGTGCGTATTAGCCTCGACTTTAGCCTTAACAATAAATAACTATTTACATACTATTTATCCTTTCACTAAGTTATTTAGCTATTTTTAAAATAAATGAGTGTTTAAAAGTTCAGATTGTCAGATGATTTTTTTTTATTTTCTTTTCATGAGTAAATTTAGTTCTATTTTTTTTTTTAAATCAGTTGCCAAAATGGAAATGCTATGTATTTATTTTATAAATAAATTTTAAACAATTATCCATCTTATAAATATAAATAGATAAACGAATTTATAAATATGAAATCTATAATACAACAAAAAGTAGGTGTTTGAAATAAGGAATAAAAAAAACGTTGTTTCCACTAACCCAACCGACCCTACTATTTCTTTTACTGACCCTAAACTTTTTTTTTTCATAGCTTTCGGGCTATTTCATTTTCAAAATGCTACTTTTCATCAATTCCTCTGAAAATAACATAAAACAATGGGGGAAAAATATTAGCCGACCTACTGACCCTATATTTTTCACAGATCTATGTTGGTGGAAATATACAACTTTTTTTTTCGGCCTAATCACATTTATGTTCTGACAATGCGTTACTTTTATGGCACAAAGTCTCCTTGTACGGGGTCTCCATGTTACAACGTTTCCATAATTCTTTTTTATTACCTTTTTAGTCGGACCAGTGACTCTTCTGGTTCAACTGGCAGTGCTCATGATGTCCAAACTTCATCAGCTAGTCCACAACAGACAAGAACAGGCCACATCATGTATCCAGCAAGAGCAGGTGATAGGCACCCTGAAAGAACAGAATGCAGCAGTTCCAGACCAATATAGCCACAGAGCTAAGAACATTGGGACAAAAAACCCTAGAAGACCTAATAAGAATAGGCAGCCACCAGCCTGAGAGTTTAAGTGTTGAGGAGTGGGAGAGCATTGTGCACATGTTCAAAAACAAAAAAGAGAGGGACATGCCTCTTTAAGTGGAATTGTTAAAGTTGTTTCTATATGTTTGAATCAGTAAAACATTGTTTTGAAGTATTTCAGATTTTCTTATATATGTACATTTGTCAATTCCCACTAAGAAAAATAAATCCCCAAAATCTGCATTTCGCACGCTATTTTTCCCCCATTGAAAGGCTAGGGCCGCATCCCCTAGTTGTAAAAAAAACAAACCCTGCCAGCAAACAATTATTTAGTTATTTAACATAACATACACGAGAGGCGTTTTGTTTTGTCAAAAGTGCAACTGAAAGTTCTCTTGAAATGTTAATATACATGTATATAATTATATCTTAAGGTTGGCCAATAGGAATAATAAATTAATACCGTATGTGTGTTTTAAAGCCTTAGAATACAATAATTGTTTTTACAATAACCTCACCAGGAACAATAAACACACATGACAAGATGACATATTAAAGGACTATGTTCACTAAGTGGTAAAAATGGCCTAAACTTTTCGGAAATATTAAAATGCATTTCAGAAAACCTTAAATCACCGAAAACGGATATAATCAGTATTTATAATTTGCCAGGTTGAACAAAATATTTGCTTGAAAATACCTGTTGAAATCCATTGAACCGTAATTAACACGCGTTTTATACGAATTATTAGCTGATGTCATCTTTTGATACGATAAATTCAATGTGGCCGCATGCTTCGACAAACAAGACACTTTCCATATGTATACCTAAATAATAAATCTTTATTCTGTAAATATTTCTGGTTTGTCGAAGCATGCGGCCAATATGAATTTCAACAAAATATGATCAGAGACGCGTAACGGATTTATGCCTTTTATCTTCACCGGTTTATAAAGATGATATATATGTATTTTAACGATTTTATTTTCGCTCATCTTTTATTATGTAAACATTATCATTGTATTTTAAATGTTTCTCTGAATATTTCGACATATTTAACTTATGTAAGATCATAAAAACATAGTAATCGATGACAAAACGGTTGAAACAGCAGAGGATATTTTTGACTATACACCGTTTCATCAAATGATCAAAGTACATGGATACTAAAGTATTTTGCCGATTGTGCTGTTGATATTTAACCAAATTATTTTCCATGACCTACATGCTTTCTTATAAATATTTCTCATAATTTAATTCTTTTTAATATTTAAATACTAAAAAGAAGCGTTACGCACCGTGAATAAATGATTCAAGATATTTATTTTAATAGCTTCACGAAAGCATCGCACATTTTTCAAACATTATGTGTGTATTAACTCATTGTATACATCAACACATAAAGGTATGTTCATTGTGTACTCGAATCTATTTTTAGATGTGTACATGTATTTACAAAAGTTGGGTAGATAGCATTGATTTTCATAGTTTACACGGCGGTTTATTTGAGTCGTTGATGATGACATTACACCGTGTTTTAAACTTAAAGTTATCATTAATTCATAGAAATAGAAACACCCGAAACAAACTCACCTCTCACTCATCTGATTATTTCCAAAAGAAAATAGTTTGAAACTCTAAGAACAATGTGAAAATAAGCACTAAACTTCTACTTCGCGCCTGGAATGATAAAAGACAGTGACACTATCTGTACCTGACCAAAATAGCGGAATTAACAAAAGAAAAATGTTGTATACCCGGTAGATTTACCCTTTTTACTTCATTGATAGTTGACACTAGTAGAAAAAATGCCTTTAAATATCTTTTGAAGGTTGAAATGTGCATGTGCACGCTGAATATTACACACTGTTCTCTTCTGAATAATTAGTGTAGATCCATGTCAACCCTTTTGTGTAAAGCTGATTGAGTAGTTGGGGTTATCACTCTGGTGGTAGATTAGTGCAAAACTCATTTGAAACTTTTTTTAAAGACATTAAAAACTTTATTAATAGCTAAAAAAAACAAGTATAACTAGAACACAAGATGTACGCAAAACATGTTGTAAATGTTTTTTGTGTGGGTTACTGCTCAACCAACAGTATTTCAGTCATAATGTCTACGTGAGACCACAGGACCCTGATATTCAGACCAAAAAGTGTCCTTTTAGAAAATCGACCTCTCTATATAGAATTTTTTAAAGTTTTTTTTTTTCTTTCTTTCTTTCTTTTTAATGAATATCAGGGTCCTGTGATGAGACAAACGAAACTTGATGTCTTATGGTGATATCATGCCAAAAACATGTACCATGATCGATACTACACCAAGCATCGAAAACCCACGAGGGATTTATTCTTTGCCCTCCATACATAGCCGACATGAAGTAAAATCAAATAGGCAGCCGTGAGTATCCGACGATGGGCCAACCATTGAACTACACTTAAATGATGAGCAACATGCTGAGCATCTGACAAATGCGATACACCAGTACTAGGGGTCCATGTGGCCTTGCAGGTGAAGTTGGTGACTTAATACCACTAAAGGCCGCTGGTTCGAATCCAGTCAGAGTCAAGTGGATATTACATGCGATGAAACCTTCCAGCTGATTTATGATTGGTCTGTGGTTTTATTCCGGTGCTGTTGTGTGATTGAGATCTTCCTGAACATGTAAGAGCTAGATGTCGCTATATGATTGAAATACGGTTGGAGCGAGGTAAATTCCAAAACAACACCAATAAAAAAAGGTAGGGAAATATTTGAATAATGCTGCTTAATTCATTGATATTTATGATTATGATAACAAGAAAAAATCCAGTACAGTACAAGACTAAATATTTGAATTTGTCTGTCCACACATAACACTATAAAAGGCATCATACTCTAAATATAACTGAAGTGTACACCTGTTTTCTAAGCATCGGATTATGGGCAGGAACTTAACAGTCTCATTATTTTTTTCATACAGCTATGGGCATGGTTGATGTTCTCCTGCATACTAGTATATTATATTTTTCAAATATTCATATCAGTTTGTTTAAATACAGACTTGAGGGAATATTATGCCGCCCCCCATTTATAGTATATGCATATGAAATTGTAAAAATACCGAATATGGTTTGGAAATCATTGGGTCTGAATTGCAGTTTGTGGCACTCAGATTTTTCTAATTTGATGAAACTTCATAGACAAATCACTTTCATTTTATCCCTAGCTACCGACGCTCTTTTTTTTCTGGCTGAAGACTAGGATCGGAACTATTCTTTTTTTTTTTTGGGGGGGGGGGGGGGGGGGGGGCTGAGAGTTTATGTTAGAGATGTTGAAATCAAAATTATGATCATATATGTATTCATTCGAACAGGTAATTAAACAAATCAGCTTAAGAGATTAATTCAGATGGACAAGTTTTTTTTTTTAAACATTTTGAAAAAGGAGATCTCATTGCTAAATATGTAATTTATCTTTAAAAGCCAGCAACAAATTGCAAAGTTATTATGCACATACACAAAAAAAAACATTTCACATATTTTGAACACTATGAGAAATGACCTTAACTTGAAGTATCCACCATTTCTTTTAAGTGAAAAACTGTCTCATTATATTGAATATGAATACCAATTTATGGTAAAATTAGAGAACCCTTAACTAAACTACAACCCGGAAGATTATAATTCACATATTTCTGACAAATTTGACCTTTAATGATGACCTTAACAATGAAGTACCCACAGGTCCATGTACGTGACATACTGTCAAATCATATGGAACAAATATACCAATTTCTGTTAAAATTTGAAAACTCGTGACTAAAACTATTAACCGGAAAATCATAATTTTACATATTTTTAACAATTTGACCTTCATTGGTGACCTTGACCTTAAATAACCCATCAGTTCATTTTACTTGACATACTTTCACATCAAAGTGAAAATATTTACCAATTTATGTTAAAATTGAGTAACACATGAGGAACCCATAATTAAATCATTACCGGAAAGTCTGATTTTTGCATTTTTTTGATAATCAAATCAAATAGATAAGTTTAAACTAAATAAATAAGTCACCCATGTCGTGACTGTAAATCAAAGCGCCGATAGCGCTGGGAGATCAGGTGTTTTAATGGGGTGATTTCTTTTGTGTGTAAAAGAAAATTTAATAAAAGAGGTTCCAATATTCAAGCGATGCCAATAAACCAAATGTTATAAACCAGCTTTTACCTTGCGTGAACACTGCCGTTTCAAGAAAAGATGAACACACCATTTATTTCAATGGACTTCTAAAAAGAAGAACATCGCCACTCTCTATTTTTTTTCTTGGTATATATTTGATTTCTTTTTTCTGTTTTTCAATATTGCAAAAATATTCAAAAATATTTAAATAAGAATTTCCCCAGCTAGGAATCGGTCACACAACCTTCTCTGGCAACGCGTTATGTCAATCATCCAAACTGTTTTACACACTGGACAAACTGGTCTGCAATTTCGTAGATACGAATTTTCAACTATATTTGTTACTTGGCGTAGTTATGGTTCAAAATATCTCCGAATGATTTGCCTTTATTCGATTACGCATTTAATTAATATTTAATTACAGTTAATTAAACACGCTATCTCCAGCATCGATTATCAACAAATTTCAAATCAGTTTCGACTTCCATAATGCAATCAAATCTTAATATAGATGTCTAAATACAGCCCTGAAATGTTGCCGGATGCCGAAATGTGTGCTACTATAGAACAAGTTTGATTTAAAACTCACCTTTTTTTGTCTGTTATGGACGCTACAGGAGAGCTTATTGGCTCATATATCTAGAGATGATTTAAACAACAAAACTTTTTCCCCTTCTTTGTGTGCATCACTTTTATGCAAACAACAACAAACAACAACAACAAAAAACAAAAACAAAAAAAACTGAGACATATTCATCATCTATTCCTGAGCTCAAGACATGACTTGAGCCCCAGTAACTGTTCCTGTACCGCAATATTAAGCCAGTGTAAGCAGATTTTGATGCGAATTACATCTTTAACTGACAAAAAAAAAAAAAAAAAAAAAATTTGGTTATAAAACATGAACATCGAAAGACTTTGGATATGTTATGTCATTTTGACATTACTCTTTTACATATGAATATATTGCTTCTTTTGACTTTCTGTATTTCAATAAGAATGCTTCGTGCCTTTTATGATTTCTTTTAGATTTAGTTAACGATAACTAAATAACAGGAGTCATAACAATTTTAACAGGCATATTTTGTGACAGTTCGGCAATATTTTTATAGTCAATTTTGCATGTATATTTTCATAGTGTAGAGCCTACATTAAATAAAGCAAAGAAGCTGATTTTGTGAGTGTCCTTTCCTAATTCTCTTCGCTTGCTCCATATTTTTGTCTGAAATATATGACTGCAATGAAACAGGGTGTCTATATATAATATATAGTATTAAGAGACCCTGATTGAAGTTATATTCAAACTTTTTTTATGATGTTTGAGAAATAAGTTATCACAACTTATACTAATTCCTCTCACTGATTTCTAGGTTGGACCAGTACTTAGTTCGCTGAAAGCAATGAAAACCACTGACGCAAACTGGTTTTTGGTTCTAGATATAAAAGCTGAAATTTGTTCATTTTCTTGCCAGGCATTGGTTGGTAATTCTTCGTGAATGGTCATTCCTGACTTTGGGTAGACGTCAGGATTCTGACGTCTAGGCAGTTTGCAAAATCAACATAAATCCAACGTTGGTCCAACGTCGGTGTTTGGCGTCTATACAACGTTAAACCGACGTCTAATGTTTACTGGGATAAATTTGTACATGCATATTCATGAAGTAAACGTATAGGGATCAAAACATTCGTATGATAAACTTTTTATTCTTTAAATCCGAAATTTATTAATTCAAAGTAATTTAAAACATTTACTTAGACTGTTCAGTAGAATTATATTTTTTTACAATCTGACTAAAGTCATCTCCTCTATTTGGATCAGATCGTGCAGTTTAGTCAAGTTTGATTTTGTTTAATGTTATATTTTGTATACATCATCTCCATCAGATACAGACCAAGGTATTGATAGCTCAAACCTGCATTCAAATTGCAGACATGCTAGACTGTATTATCTTAAAGATTATATAATTAGAATTTATAATGCTTGATGTTGAAGCTTTTAACAATTTGCATTAGCTGATTATATTTGGAAATGATTGTATGTTTGATTTTTATTTGAGATATACTGTTTATCTTTGGCAGGGGATATCCGCCATTTCATTTCTTTTTCTAGTTGAAGTTTCCCATTTTTTATTCATTTTTACAATGCTTATTACATTTTCAAAATGGTTATGGAAAACTTGAAATTGTTATTTGAAAATAACACTCTTAACGATCGACTTTCTGTTTGCCATATTTACGTTAAAAGTTTAAAGTTCGTATATAAAAAAAAAAGACCGTGAAGGCTCCTCTGTGTGTGTGTGTGTGTGTGTGTGTGTGTTGTGCAGCTATTATACGACAATCTGACATACTGCATAATAGATTATTTCCGCGCTTCTGCGGAGGAAAAGACATTCGCAGAAATTAAAAAAAAAATTGGATAAGAAAACATATGAGCATATCAACAGTGGAAATTTATTACGTGTAATAAAATTCTGTCTCAATCTTATCTAGTTGAGAGGTTATTATCGCATTTCAGATCAAACCGGTTTAGTTATAGCTGAAATATTTCTTTATCAAATGTGATTGCGATTGTATGGCTCATCAATATCGTAACACTATGGCAGCACTTTCGTATTTGAATCGAAATTCCATTTTCAAAGATGATTGCTGATACAGGCATTATGATATCGTTAGAAACATATGCAAGAAAATTCATGGGGGGCGCTTTTTCGTAAATTTATGTTCAAGACAGCATAAGGTCTTATCGTGTGGATCAGATCAGAAACGGTGTTACAAACTCGACCCGGCCCAGGATCGAAACTGTTCCGCCGGCGTGCAAGTCCAAAGCTTTAACCTCTAAGCCAAAGAGTCGACTCCCTGACGCATTGTCGAAGATTGTATTTATACCTGTGATGACGCATCGTCATATTACTTTCCCCTCCGAGAAGTCTTGACTCAAGACTTGGCTTGGGAAATATGTGGGTAAGGCAACTTCGGTCTGGCAGTTGACATTATCCAACCGCTGCCACCAATGTAACAAACTCAAGCCGGCCCATGATCACACATGGTCCGCCAGCGTGCAAGTCCAGTGCTCTAACCAATGTGCTCTAACCAATGAGCCAAGTGTTGACTCCCAGACTCAGGTGTCAGAGATTGTATTTATACCTGTGACGACGCATGGTCACCACGGAAGAAACGAATATTATGACACCGGTATTCAGTATGTACTTCTTTATGTTGATTTGGACAGATCATATTGCATAATAACATAGTATCACATTAATTTGTGTTACAAACATTTGCGTGTATTATTTTATCATACATGTCGCAACTCTCTAAAACACCATCTTAAGACAGCCATTGCGTTCCATACAAATTGGTATACAAAAAAGACCCCAGAATAAGGTGGACTTAAATTTAAAATTGTTCCATACTTACGTAGTGGGCTTTCAAATAAAGATTAAAAGATGTACACATAAGATCAAAAATATTTATTTTTTTTTTTTTAATTTTTTGAAAATCATACTTTATTAATCACAAATAAATATGATTTGTGATTGTCATTACGTTAATATAGAAGTAAAATTTGATGCTAAAGCATCAAGTCGCCGGAGAAGAAGTTTAGCAAGTCATTATTTTCAGTGTAACAGTTTGATGTATCTAATTAAGACTTCTTGCTCTTGATGAAAATATATCCCTTGTAACAGTGAACGTGTAAGTGAAGTTTGATGACGGTTCAATAGATTAGAAGATATGGCCATGGTTAATGTTTTTGACTTTTATTTTTTGTACGAAGATAAATTTGGTTAAAATGGACCTAAGAGTTATGGCACTTCGAAGAAAGTTGAATAGTTTAGAAATTATAGTCAAGGTTAAGGTTTTTTTTCTCCACAACTACGCTGCCAACGGCGACACAATAGTGTTTTGTTTTTTTATAACGATAGAAGACTTGCATATTTTGATTTTTTTTCATCAGTTAATACAAATAATTGATGCATAAAGTGTGTGTGTTTTTTTTTCAAACATATTACAAGTTTTCATTTGGTTGCAACAGTGGTTGCTCCCTTTTTCGATTATGCGGCTCTATGGCCAGATTTAAAACCTGTTCCATACTTTTCCACACGACGTCAATAAAGAGAGCCTGATTAACATGAGCTGACGGTCGCACTGACTGCACGCACGGCAGATCATGTGCATGGTATATATATATATATGTCGTCGACAACACTTGTTTCACTATTAGTCCGATCACAAGACCGGCGCACTCATGTGACCGGCGGTACCCCCGTTTTACCTCGATTTATGTCAAACGAATACGGCCTCTGATTCAATTTATCAACACACTGGCCTGAAGTGCAAGCTAGTGACGCCACATTCTCTATTTTTAGATTGCGTGATCCTTTAGTTAAAGAAAGGGAAGAATTTGTTACAGCCTTTCCGAGACCTATTTTAAAATGATAATTTAAATACGTAAATAATTGAATTGAATTTAAATAATTGAAAGTCCAACACTCATTACCTTATTTTATAGCTATGATTTAATAATCATTTTTATTTCTACCAATCTTAAAGATTTACAAGCACAATCTCAAAAGCAAATACACGTGTACGCGTTTGCATTTTCATAATGCAAACATGGGTATCGACAAATATCTACCCCCTGTTAAACAGTGCATAAATAATTATTCGAATGCACTGGGGATCTTTATTTTGAAACTATACATATACAATGGCACAGTCAGGCTTGTCGCTTGATAAAATACGTGCAGCCTTTGAGTTGATAAAAAATCGAATAAAAAAGACTCCTGTGATCTGTAATGATGAGTTCAATAAACAATTTGGGAGACAGTTTTACTTTAAAGCGGAAAACTTGCAAGTTACTGGTTCTTTCAAAGTGCGAGGGGCATTACACGCGGTAAGGTTATTAATTATTTTAAACTGAATTTATCTATCCTTCTTCATCTAAAACATATCAAACATACTGTATAACGGCTTATTTCTGTGCTTCTGTGGATAAAAAAAGACATTTGCAGAAATAAAAACCATGAGAACATGTTAACAGTAGAAATTTATTTAGTGTGATCAAATTCCTTGTCTCAGAAATATCTAGTAGAGTGGTCAGTTTTGCATTTCAGACAAATCCGGTTTTGTAACAGCTTATAACACTGATTTATTTCTTTATCAAATGTGATTTACATATGAAGAGCGATTGTATGGCCCAACAATATTGTTAAACTTTGACAACACTTTCCTTTTTGGATCGAAATTTCATTTCATAAATGATTGCTGATACTGGCATCAAGATATCGTTGGATATGTATGTGTAAGAAACATTCTTACCCACAGCCTCTCGATTCCAGGGCGGACGCTCTAACCATTCGGCAACCGGGACCGAAATGTATGCTTATATTTAAATACCCGTAGATAAAAAAGTCACTCCTTACAAAAAATTGACATTATGAAGAGGAAAACTACATTTAAAAAAAAATGCGGCGCTACACATATAAACGCTGTATTTCTATTTTCACTGTTTCGTCATATAGGCAATATTGGCCAAAATAGTTTTCAATCAATTGAATTATTTCCTTCCTGAAAAGTGTTCTTTCCAGTCCTTAATCAATCGTAAGGACATTATATTGACTAATCTCGGATTTAAACAGTCAATCACTATTTTCCTATTTCTGCCGTATACAACCGGTAGCTTACGGTCTGCTATGAAATTGTCTTAGGACCATGCATGTATTATGCTCTTCACGTGCACCTAATGCTGTAAATGATCATCGTGGTTTTTGAGGCTAAAACAGAATAAGACGAAAAAATAATCAATTATCTAACATTCTATAACACTGTTTTCTATTATTGCAAATGGCGGCTACTTTCAGTTTTGCAATTCTCATGTTATCTCGCGGTAACATGATTGTACACGTACTTTAACGAGAGCTTCTCGTGTATAAAGGAGTTGCGGTGCAAGTAATGCTTTTGAGTTTGTGAGTGTGAGTGTATTTTCCAAGTGTAATTTGATAGAGTCATGTGTATTACATTTTAGTACGGTACATTTCATTAGTCGGCGTGAACTTTTAAAAACATATCGTAGTGTTCATATAACATTCTGCGGTGTCCTTTGCCTAATTGTCTTCTGCGATTGCCAAGTTTTGATGTGTATTCAAAGGGTTGGAAAATCTTTACAATTAAATGTTGTGTTGGATCAGGCGCCGTTACGAAACAACACAATATATACTCGTATATAGAGAGAGTATCAATCAGTAATCATTCAGTAGTTGTGTTATTTGTGTTTAAAAACGAATAAACCGTACCCGATTTCAGTGAGATCGAACCTAAAACCCTCGGCTACACAGTCAAGCGTAACCAAGGCCGGTTAATTTGATGGAAACTCATGGGCACTATCCTGTGCTTGGACACTGAGGCATGATGCGACAGTAAATTACACTTCTGTGATTTCGTGGGTCTTTTTCAAGTGCATTCAAAAACAAGAGGGCCATAGAGGCCCTAAATCACTCACCTGAGTATAGGGTTACCCAAGGAACATCTGTACTAAAACATTTTGAAATATGGCCAGTAATTTTTAAGAAAATAATTTTTAAAGTTTTCATTTTTTTTTCTTTCCGTTGCCATGGCAACCAGAGTTCTTCATGGATCAAGTTTATTTTAGCAACTTTTGTGAAGGTTCACCCAATGATCATCATTGCGAAGTTTAATAAAATTCTGTTCAGTGGTTTCATTTCCTAAATAGTTATTTTCTTATACATGTATATCGTTAGTTAGACAATCTTTATATGTCAATTTAGCCATTTTATTATTTCCTCAAACATGAATGGCGGAATAAATTCCTACCTTTTCTGAACGAGATCAGGAATGTGCATATCACAAACTATGAAAATTTCGAGAACGAACAGGGTTATAAGTATACCACGTTTATATAGAACTTATATCGTACTTTATTCTAACTGATGAAATACCGAGTTCTATCAGCGAGAAATCCATGTCACTTACAGTGTGAGTCTGATCGAACAAACTATTTATAGGATATATATATGGATATATAGCATTTCAGTTTTTACTATTTATGCAGTTACGTGTTGATTTGGCTTGTACGGTGTACGCTGATTATACAAAAAAAAAGAGTTTTCAAGATAGCAGATTACCTAAAGGCTACACATATCCTTCTGTGATATTAATTTGCCATGCATTTGTCTGGCATATGAACATTATGACAGTATATAAACGAAATCACTGTACCATGTCTTTAAAGCCCATACAATTCAATGTATACCCTGTCTTGCGATTACAAGCACTTACTACTTTTGAAAACTGTACTTTTCTTGGAAGCCCATATATTTTAACTTGTACCTTTCTTGCGAAAACCGGAAGTAGAGTTGTTCATATACTGTGATTATCATACCTCTAAACATAAGTGACAAACAAAATATATATATTATTTTAATCATTTGAAACGTACCAATATGTTCGTCTTGTTTATTAACTCTGTTAGTGCGCGAGGCAGCTTTGAGGGGTGTCTGATCCTATCACAAAACTCCTTTCTGCAACATATCGTTACATAGAAATAATCAGAAAACTACACCCTAAATCAATGCAACGGACCCCTGGTTTAGGTATCGAGGGACTCCCGTTTTCAATGATAAGTAACTAGATAAATCGCCCTTATCATTACTTTTTACAATACCATCATTTTTAACCAGATTTCAAAGTAAAATTCTGGTTATTAGATTGGCGAATGTCGCTGTGTGGGTGGTTGGGCGGGCGGCGTCAAATTTTCGTTTCCGGATGATAAGTTGAGTCATACACGACATATCAATTCCAAACTTTTTGTACAGGTAGCTTATATGAAAAGCTTATTTGGTATTGTATTCCAAGTCAGTCGGAGAAAAGTCAAGGTCATAGTGACTAAAGATAAAAAATAAAGTTTCCGGATGATAACTCTATACCAAACTTTTTGGGAAGGTGTGTCTAAAATAAAAAAATACAGGGAAAACTTTATAACTGGAGTGAGAAAAAACATATCAATACCAAACTTTATACATAGCTAGCTTATATGAAGAGCTTCCTTAATATTGTATTTCAAGTGAGTCGGATCAAGGTCAAGGTCACTGTGACTAAAAATAGAAAATAAGTTTTCGGATGATAACTTGAGTCAGATATGACATAGCAATACCAATTTTATATACAATTAGCTTATATTAAGAGTTTGCTTGGTTTTGCATTTGAAGTTAACTGGGTCAAGGTCACTTTGACTCAAGGTCAAGGTCACTGTGTCTAAAAACAGAAAATACTCTCTAGAAAGCTCGCTTAATAGCATTTACATGAACTCGTTCAGTAAAATTTGATATGAAATAACAGTTTATGTCAGATCCTATATATATTTACAAAATTACTGATTGAGAAACATGATAGCAATGTAAGTTTTCGGAATGTTTGAGATATTCACATTGAGTTTGCTTGAATGCAGTTTAAGGGTGATTGAATAGTTATTTCTTTTAACTTTGATGGATTGTATCGTTTTAAGGCTTTTGTCGAAAGATCAGATAAGTCAAATGTGTTTTATTTGGGACTGAAAAAATCCATATTTAAATTTTCAAGGACTGTGTGGTATGAGAAACACATATCTAAAGATAAAAATGTGAATGGGAAGTGCATGAAATAATTACAGTTAAAGATAAGTATAGATGTCGTTATATACAGATTAACATGGCCGTGGTTTATCATGATATTCATGAATTTGTTATACAAATAATAGATTACAGTGCATATCAAATATGTATGTGCAGTTATAACGACTTTCCACAAACCTGCGGAAAACGTATAGGGTTTGTAATGAAAGTCCTGGGTTTGTTATGTTTTTTTCTTCCTCTTAGGGCTTTCTGCCTCAAGCCGAAAGACCAATTGGGTTTTACTGTTTTTAGCTCACATGAGCACATGTGCTCAGGATGAGCTATTAGGGTCGATAAATGTCCGTCGTCCGTCCGTCGTATACAATTAGTTTGTGTGCACTCTAGCATCTTCAGTTCTTAAGCAATCATCATCAAACTCAATGACAATGTTTATAGCTATAATATCTTGGCCAGTTTCAATTTTATTTGATATCAACCCATTAAGTCAGGAGTTATGCCCCTTATAATATAAAAAATGCCAGATTTCATTTTTTTGCACTCTAGCATCTTAATTCCTTAAGCAATCATCTTCAAACTTCATGACAATGTTTATTACCATAATCTCTTTGCCAAGTTGGATTATGGTTGATATCTGCCTTTTAGGTCAGGAGTTATGCCCCTTTTTGCATTAAAAAAAATGCAATATTTCACTTTGTTTGCACTCTAGCATCTTCAGTTCTTAAGCAATTATATTCAAAGTCTATGACAGTGTTTAAAGCATATTCTTTTGGTCAAATTCGATTATGGCTGATATCGGCCAATTAGGACAAAAGTTACGCCCTCTATAATATTAAAGAATAAAGAATGCAAGTATTCTCTTTGTTTGCACTCTAGCGTCATAATATCTTAAGTAATCATTTTGAGGTTTCACTGACAAAGTTTATAGCCATAATCTCTCAGTCAAGTTTGACATCAATTTTGACCACAGGTAACTGTTTAGTTTGTGGAATTGAAATGATCTCATGGATTATGTATTCAGTACAACTATGCTATAATTGTGTAACTTGTACTGACTATAAAGGCAGTTTATTTCAGGTGAGCATCTTTAGGGCCATGCCTTCTTGTTTCTTATTGTAAGGGCTTTCTGCCTCAAGCAGAAAGACCTATTGGGTTTATTATATTTTCATATTAGGGCTTTCTGCCACAGCAGAAAGACCTATTGGGTCTGTTATATATTTATTATTATTATTATTATTATTTGGGCTTTCTGCCTCAAGCAGAAACATCTACTGGGATTGTTATGTTTTTAGCTAACCTGAGCAGAACGCTCTCAATGTGAGCTTTTGTGATCACCCGTCATGCGTCGTGTGTTTTCAACAATTTAGCTTGTTAACACTTTAGAGGCCGCATTTTAGCCCAATCTTCCTGAAACAAGGTCAGAATGATTGTTCCGATAAAATCTTGGATAAGTTTGAAATTGGGTCCTGGGGGTGGAGGGGGGCAAAAAGTAGGTCACGAGGTCAAATCTTAGGAAAAACCTTGTTAACACTCTAGAGGCCACATTCTTGGCCAAATATTCATGAAACTTTGTCAGAATGTTTGTTTCCCTAAAGCATGCCATTGGTCAGTAATCAGATAAGCGATTAAAGGCCATCATGGCCCTCTTATTTCTCTAATAGAAATTTATAGAATTAATATATAAATGATGAAAAAAATGCCAAAGCAAAATTAAATGATAAAAAATATGCCAAAGCAAAATAAAAAAAAACAAAATACAAGAAAAATACAAGAACAACTATAATGAATAAAATTAGACTCGAATCCGTGCCTCCGTGCGTGCACTATATGAAGAAGAAAAACACGCCTTTATCCACTGAGCTATTGTGATTTCTATTTAATTAGAGTTCTTTATGGGAAAATACTTTGACTTTGATTTTTACTTCCCCCGGTTATACGAGTACCTATCTGTACCGCCGATTTGATTTGCTTCTACAAAGGTCAATCTGAGACGACCCTCTATGCGATGTGGTCAGATCAATTACCATACTGAGTCTGATTTTTACGGAAGCCTATTAGGGCCATTGTCTTAGGCGTTTTGTGTTCTGAATCAGGATTTATACGTTATGAGCTAGGTCTTATGACTTAGTCCTTAGGTCTTAGGCCTTACGTGATAAAAAGGCAAAACACTTGCAACATGACAAAGGATGACGGACGAGGTCTCAATTATTCACCAGTTTCAAAGGGAATCAATATGAAAACGATTTTTTAGGAGGCGTGAGTAATAAAATACCTTGTGTTACCTGATAAAATTTAGTAGATCTATGTTAGTCATATAATCTGAGGGCGTTCGGAAATTACACTCGGGTCAACTCGGGATAACCCAAGTGATAACTTGTCAAAACCCAGGTAAGACAGGTGATGTTTCCCGGGTTAACTTTTCTTACCCTGACCCGTGAGCAAGGTAAAGCGGGCGATACTATCCAAAACATGTTACACTTGTATTTTAGAACAAACATGAACTAGTATATTAAATTGTCCAGCAATTAGGCAAATATGTTCATTTTTTAAATGACTATTAAAGTCAGAAAAACTATACATGGGCCCCACAGACTCTATATAATTCATGAGGGAAATGACCTCGTCTCATTATGCGGCTGATAAACAGGACATCATTCAAAGCCAGCATAAAATTGAAATCCAACTTAGAACTCAAAACAAATTATATCACAAATCCTACAATATAAACTATTTTGCGGCAACCATTTTTCCGTCCCCGGTGGCCGAGTGGTTAAAGCGTCCGCCTCGGGAGCCAGAGGTCGTGGGTTCAATCTCGAGCCGCGACATACCAAAGTCGTAAAAAATGGTACTGGTATAGCTCCCTTGCTTAGCGCTCAGCATATAAGGATAGTTCCAGGACTGGTTGGCCCGGTGTCAGGATAATGTGACTGGGTGTACTATCATGCCACATGTCTACGTTGTAATACTGCAGTGTTGGTGAATTCTTTGTTTCGTCAAGTGTATGTCACATTACACGGGTAAACGTTATTTTCGTAAACAACACTCCGGGGAAATCAATTAAATAAAGAATACGGTATCCCTGAAGCAGGTGCTTGCGGTCTTCACCAGTTCAGAACAGCGATTTCGTAAGTTCAGCCTATGATGATAGCGCATGCACAAGAGTGAATGTGATCGGCCATGTGACGGCAAATGAAAAAAGAAAATCTGAGTATAGGACTCGTAATTCTAAATATTAGATTATTTTTTCCAAAGAGTTAAGTGTTGATTACTGCATATGCTCAATTACAAACCGAACTCTAAAGGTCAATATTATACTTGGGCTTAAAATAATAAGTGGTTTCCGGTTATGTATTTTCTTAAAAATCAAAACAGAATACAAGAACAAGCCACAGAGCTCAAAGTTGCATCCGTGCATCGCCCCATAAAACTTCGAGCCCACATGTTTATGTAGCTTGTTTAGTTAACGTAACAGTCGCTATTGTGAGCAGTTGCACACCTGCTTTTTTATTGTTGTTGTTGTTTTTGTTTTTCGCAGTATATAGAAGGAAAGCAGGGTACCAAATCATAATTGTTAGCTATTGTTAGCTAGCTATCGCATTCACTAAACGCACGGCAGCTGAGTGTTTGTTCCTTCCCACAAATTATTTTAACTTTGGGAACCCGCATATGACGATTACACAAGCGCATAATTTCGGCTATCTGCCAAAGGCATATTGTCCGAAATCCTAAGGGAACGATGATAAGGGAATCACAAATGAAGTAATATAATGGCTTGCGGCTAATGGTAGAGATATGGTTAAAAAATCGGGAACAGTCTTACCCGTAGTGCAGTTCCGGCATATCTTGAAAAGTATTGATTTTTGTAGGTATGTTTTTGATCTGCAACCACGGCATCTGCGGCCCTTTCGAAGGCATGATTTTTTTGTCCAGTGATGTCGTATGCAGTCTGATTAAAACAATAGTGTAACATTTTATATCTACTCTGAAATGTTCACAAATGGTGTATATCAAAACATAAATTTGCACCTCCATATACTTTTTTTTCCAGATTCGACCAGGGGTTACATAATTTTACATTGGAAAAACTAGAAACCATAAGGCCTAGAGTTTAGATATTTGGTGTGTAGCATTGTCTAGTGGACCTTTACCAACTTTGTTCAAATCATGTCCCTGGGTTCAAAATTTGCCCCGCCCAAGGTGTCACTTTATTTTACAAAGACTTAAATGGGAAAATTAGAAAAAATATTCTTGTCAGAAACTAAAAGGCCTGGAGTTTAAATATTTGGTATGTTATGTGGGCTAGTGGACATCTATCAGCTTTGTTCACATTATGGCTCTGGGGTCAAAATTGGCACCGTCCCATGGGTCACTTGATTTCACATAGACGTTTATAGGAGAATCAATAAAAGATCTTGACAGAAACCACAAGATCATGGGTTAAGATATCTGGTATGTAACATGGCTTTTCGGACATGAACCAAGTTTTCAAATCGTGGCTGTTGGGTATAAATTTGTCCCACCCTAGGGGTCACTTGATTTTATAGCTATGATCATCAGAATTTGGACCACAGGTACAGGTTTTGTGTGGAATTAGGAATATTTAGCTGTATTTCTGCATGGATTTTGTTTTCAGTATGACT
Organism: Solen grandis; assembly: GCA_021229015.1. Taxonomy (NCBI): domain Eukaryota; kingdom Metazoa; phylum Mollusca; class Bivalvia; order Adapedonta; family Solenidae; genus Solen; species Solen grandis. Next base: position 14,019,400 of record CM037786.1, on the reverse strand, counting down.
GTTTTATAAAAATCAATGAAGACAATATTTTTCAGGTGAGCGATTCAGGGCCACCATGGCCCTCTTGTATAATAGTAGAGTTGCTTCAAGTATTAGAATAGAACCACTCTAAATGTTGCATATTTTGTGATGTTCGATTTATTGTCACAACTGTCTTTATCTTGGATAAGTTTCTTGATTTCTGTACCAGGAGGTCTCTCTCTTGTCATTTAGAATGATCTCTGGCAGCATATATTTGTCCTTATATAAATCACGCCATTAGCATTTACATAATTAGTATCAAGATACAGAGAATCTGAAAAAAAATATCCTTTTATTTTATTGCAATTTCGTGTGGCAAATTGTGTCACTCTTAAGTCTGCCATTTCATGTCCGCCTGAAATACAATAGATTTCCATTTTTTTTTTACTAAATGTAAGAAGACCCAGGGGTGACTTTGGTAGAAGGTTAAAATCATTTTATTTACAATATTAATGCACTTATATTACTGCTATGAAATTTATTTGTGTCATATTAATAGAATCTGCGGGCAGATAGTTGACATTTGAGGTGAAAGTTTGGACTGAATGAGATTTAAGTGAGATTTGTTGAGCAAGTTGTTAAAACAAGAGGGCCATGATGGCCCTGGATCGCTCACCTGGTATCATTAGGCTATGTAAAATCAAGTGACCCCTGGGGCAGAGCCAATTTTGACCCCAGGGTCATGATTTGAACAAAGTTAGTAAGAATCGACTAGACAATGCTACACACCAAATATCTAAACTCTATGCTTCGTGGTGTCTGAGAAGAAGATTTTTCAAGTTTTTTTCCTATTAGCCTATGTTAAATCAAGTGACCCCTTGGTGGGGCCAAATTTGATCCCAGGGTCATAATTTGAACAATCTTGGTAGAGAGTCATAAGATCATGCTACATATAAAAAAAAATCAAAAGGCTAGGCCTTGTGGTTTCAGAGAAGAAGATTTTTCAAGTTTTTTTCCTATATCAGCCTATGTTAAATCAAGTGACCCCTGGGGCGGGGCCAATTTTGACCCCAGGGTCATAATTTGAACAACTTGGTAGAATCAAAGACATGCTACAACCAAATATCTAACTCAGCCTTGTGGTTTCTGAGAAGAAGATTTTTCAAGTTTTTTTTCTATATTAGCCTATGTAAAATCAAGTGACCCCTGGGGCGGGGCCAATTTTCATTTAATTTCAATTAAATTTTCATTTTTAAAATCTATTTTTAGCTCCTGTGACCTACTGATTCACCCAATCCAAATAATTTGAACAACTTTGATAGAGGTCATGATAAGGATGATTCCTGTGAAGTTTGGTCAAAATCCATCCAGTGGTTTAGGAGGAGAAGTTGTTTAAAGGAAAAGTTGACGCAAGACGCACGCACGCACGCACGCACGCACGGACGGACGGACGACGGACGCCGGACAAAAGGCGATCACAAAAGCTCACCATGAGCACGTAGTGCTCAGGTGAGCTAAAAAGAGAGCTTGCCCTGCCTAAATATGGTCAGCAACTTAACAGCTGTCATCAATTGATTTACCATTAAATGAATCCTGCAGTCACCCATTAGGCAGCTTTCATACCTGTCATCATTTGCAAATGTCATTAGGCATGGCTCATCAGCGGGTCAGCATGGTCATACCTTTAGAATCCCGCTGACGTCTAGGTTTCTCTATATACTTATGACATAATTATTTATTTGATCAATTAGACTTGCTGATATAGTGAAATCACATGTCATTTTGGCCAGTGGTCAACAGATGACTAATTTCAATGTCAGGGAAATGGACTTGATGCTTAGGTATTGAAAGCAAAACTATGCTAGATCTGTAATACCAGCCTAAGAGATAGGATTGTCTACCATACACTCCAGGTGTCAGAAGTTTAATCGAAAGGTGGTAGCACCATGGAGTCGCAGTGTTTGAGGTAGAATCGGTAGCCATGTTGGATATCTCCTCAGAGTCAAGAGAGGTCCCCAGGTAATAAAGGCAGGGTTTGACCAGTGGCACCAGGGGACCGGGTGTCGTGGGTGTACCTGGGGATAGAGGGCGCTGTCACTGGTCCAACCATATGTCTGTATGACATGAGTCAGTCCTCACGTTGCTTAGCTGCCTGGGTTCTCTCAGAACTTGAACAGGTTACCATTACCATTAATCATCCTGTGATCCTTTTATATATTACTTAATGTGTCAGTAGCTTAGTTGTGCAAATGACATTACTGCTTCATTTTTGAGTCACATTCTTGCTGTAAGCAGAACTGATACAAAGGATACATAGGGATCACTTTTCCGTCGTCTGTCCGTCTTTTTTCTCTCTGTCTGTCCATCGCACTTATTCCGTCACGCTTCTATAATCATATGACTGGGTGCTTTATATTTGGTATACTGACATCTTGTGTTAAATTACATTTTAATCCAAATCAAGGTCAAACTCTTTCAACATACAATCTTAAGATTAGTGAAAACATTAATAATAGAACCTTATCACAATATTTTGATTTTTACTCCGTGCTGAAAGTGTAAACTGAATTACTAAATATAGACAACAGCAGTTCAGTACAGCAGGGAAGAAATCAAATATGTTTGTAAACAAACTTGCACAACCGTCCTATTCAGACATGGCTGTTTAAAGTTCATAGAGTGCACTAAGGAAGGACCCTAAAGTTGGACCAGGGTATTTCTGGCTGGTCAAATCAGTAATGAGGTGGGGAAACCTTACCAATTCCAACCCGCGGTATTAGAAACTAGTGAAAGTACCAGCACCATGTTGAGTAGTTCAGGATGGGTTCCTGTCGATGTTTGTAAAGCTACTTTTTCATCTGTACGTATATATTGAAGGCAGTTATGTTTAGCTTAAATCGCTGCCAGAACTCGTCGGGTATATGTAATAAATATATACTCTCGTATCTTATTATGTACTCCACTCCACTATATAAAACACACGCATATCTGTTTATATTTTAATAATTCAGATTATATAAGTTTACTGTTACATGAATTTTCACCCCCCCCCCCCCCCCCTCTTCCAGAAAACAAGAAAAATAACTCATTTCTTATAATCAACTTAACTTATAAAAAAACATCCCCTACCCCAAGTTGTCTTGCATGTAGTAAGTAAATAACTTATATTTACAAGTAAAATTTATGAGAAGTGCAATTTTAGTCATATAGGTTTGTTTGAATCAGTAATGCCAATAGCGGCTTACATTCTATTGCTTTGAATTAAGTTTCATATTATCGTTTTTCACAGCTTTGTTTTTCTTTCTATAGGTTCAGACAATGATGGTGTATCTAGTTAAGAAAGAAAATCAAACTTTTAAATGAATGATTATTGTTAGAGGGAAGTAAAAATGTCTATGAGCTAGAAGCCTCCGATATCAAATCACTTAAAACCAAGGATATTGATCTTGCTGTATGCTAGCATGATCTTGCCTTAAACAGCATATTGTTGTCATTTCAATGATCTTTAATTCATAATCCAAGTATTAGCCTTCGTTTGCATTCATATTCATTCAGAAGAAAATCATTGCCTTTGTTGTGTGTTGAGTTAGAAGTATTTATGAAAATACACTGCATTGAGTCGTCTGCAAAGAAGTGTTCCGCTGTTGAATTTCAATTTACCACGCATTGTTTAAGAATTGATTATTTAATTAATGACTGTCTGGTATGTCTGAATGGTACAAAAAGCTGGTGGCTCATTGTCAGATATCTGATCACATATCATTAAACAAATCATTATCGTTTTGGTAAAGTTGTTGATACTAGTCAGAAAATGGCAGACCGTTCTCTTCTGTGTATTGCATTGCACAACGTGCTCATGGTGAGCTATCGTGATCGACTTTTGTCCAGCGTCCGTCCGTGCGTTCGGCGTCAACAATTTCCTTTAAACAACATATCCTCCTAAACCGCTGAATGGATTTTGAATGGATTTTGACCAAACTTGATAGGAAGCTTCCTTATGATGCACTCTATCAAGATTGTTCAAGCTTTTTGATTGGTTGAAAAAGTAGGTCACATGGGCTAAAAATAGATTTTAACAAGAAATGTTTGTGAAACATATATGCCCCCCTCATATGCCATAATATGTATATAGCTATATTACATGCAAGGAGTTTGCCTTCATAATGTTGGCTTGTCACAAAAAATTCTCAAACTTAAAAAATTTGAGTGAAAATATAATGTGCTAAAATGG
>CM037786.1:13965108-14015108 GCA_021229015.1 Solen grandis | reverse complement strand
AAAAAAAAAGAGAGAGAAATAGTGGAAAGTGTTTTGGATAATTGAGCATGTTCAGTAGTTTTAGTAGTATGAGTCAGTGTGTTTTGATAGATATACATGAATGTGTTTTAACTGGATTATAAATATGATGATGTTTGCTCATGGAAAGGGTATGTGGTGTACATTTATATGAAAATCTTTTATGGTACTTTTATTACCCCCCATTCATGTGATTTATAACTGCCTGTATACTTATAGTTCTAGATTAATGTTGTACTGTGTATGAAATTGTCAGACATGTATTTAGTTGGAGGATTTTATTGTTTTTGCCAGTTTTGTTATACAAGCTTATTTAATTAAGTTTTAACCCTTTCCCTCATATAGACTCATTTTGATGCACTCAATAGGTACCACATAAAGCCTGATCTGCAGAAAACCAAACTCAAACCTTACCAAATTTAATTGTAAAATCCTCATTACCAGACCACTGAGGAGCAGCGAACAGCATAAAACCTGATCAGCCTGCGAGTTACTCGCAGGTTGATCTGGTTTTATGCTGTTCACATAGGTCTTTTCATGGTTTCCTCTATGAGGGAAAGGGTTAAAGTCCCAGTGACCATGTGGTTAAAGTGTCTGCCTCTTTACTTGGAGGGCATGAATTCAGTTCCCAGGTGTATCATACCAAAGATGGTATCTAAGTATATTTCCCTTGTGCTTGGTTATCATCACATGAATTAGCATTAAGTTATGATTCCTCGAAGTCGGGCGGGATCTGCAAAAAAACTCAAAGAATCCCCGATTTCAGGGTATCATTTATATATAAGTTGAGCTTTTGTGATCGCCCTTCATCCGGCGTCCATTGTGCGTCGTCAACTATTTGGCTTGTTAACACTCTAGATGCCACATTTTTGGTCCAATCTTTATGAAAATTGGTCAGAATGTTTTTCTCTTTAAAATCTTGGACAAATTGGAATTTGGGTCATGTGGGGTCAAAAAGTAGGTCACAAGGTCATATCTTAGAAAAACCTTGTTAACACTCTAGAGGCCACATTTTTGGCCTCATCTTCATGAAACTTGGTCAGAATTTTGTTTCCATAAAATCTTGGACAAGTTCAAATTTGGGACATGTGGGTCAAAAAGTAGGTCATGAGGTCAAATCTTAGAAAAACCTTTTAACGACACTAGAGGCTGCTTTTTTGGCCCAATCTTCATGAAACTTGGTCAGACTGTTTGTTTCCATAAAATCTTGGACATATTTGAATTTGGGTCATGTGGGGTCAAAAAGTAGGTCATGAGGTCAAATCTTAGAAAAACCTTGTTAACACTCTAGAGGACAGTACATTTTTGGCCATATCTTCATGAAAATTGGTTGGAATGTCTGTTTCCATAATACCTAGCACAAGTTCAAGTTGGGTCATGTGGGGTCAAAAAAGTAGGTCCATTTGAAAAATCCAACATAAGTTGCTCATTTTTATTCAGGTGAGCAATTCAGGGCCATCATGGCCCTCTTGTTTTTGTTGATACCTTAGCGTCGTTTTTAACTATTTTGTTACATTTAGCCTTTAATATAGTACTTCTTTAAACATAGAATGTGTTTAACCATTACAAAAACTAATACGATCATAGTTTTCATTGTGAGAAGTCAGTAATAAAGTTTTTTTTACCGATAATTTGATTGAAATCCTCTGTTTAGGTTTGTGTATATGGCGGTGTTGTGTATTTTTTACATTCTTGTAATAAACATTAAACATTATGCTGTGGTTCTCCAGGAATGACAAATGATTAATCATGCAGACCTGTCACAGTTTGTAACATGATCAGTATATGCAACAATGCGTTTTACATGTCCAGTTTGATATAACGATTCACCATGTACTTTCTGAAGGTTTGATGATGTGTGAAAACAAATATAAGACAATCTCGACCAAGGTGTTCATTACAGGGACAAGTTGTCATAGGGCCGGGAACGGTTGTCAAGGAGATACAGATAAGATTTGATATCGACTTCGAGGAATTGCATAGAAATATGATATACTATCTAGGGACCGAGGATGGTGCTTGAGGAATCCAAAATCGCATGCTTGAAGAATCGCCCATTAGTTTATATAGAATAAGAAGGGCAAAATCAAGGGACCGGGCTTGAAGCTCGAGTCATTGCCGGTATTCAATGAATCGCCACATTGAAGAATTCTGTGACCACTGTGTTTTAATTGTAATCACTCAAGTTGCCATATTACTTGAATTTAAACTCCTGGGGTTTCGTTTGAAAGATACTTTTGCTGATCATAATGCGCTGGTTAGCAAAAGACCTGGTACCCAATCAAGGGCATCTGGATTTCAAACACTTTAATTATTAACTCTGTATTGACTCAATACCCATCTTATATTTGAATTACGTCAGCAATTTTTTTTATTGTGCTTTCCAAAGGGAGAGCATATAGTTGCTGCTTTGTGCGCCCTGTTAGTCCATTCGTTTGTTCGTCCATTCATCTTATGTTTGTCAGGATCATAACACAAAAATTATAAGAGGAATCAACATGGAACTTCATAGGCAGATAGATCTCAATGAGGAGAAGTGCAGTGTACAAGAACCATAACTGTTTAGCATAATTTAGGATTTATTGCCCTTTGTTATTTTTCATACTTAAATTTTGTCTGGAACATAACACAAAAATTATAAGAGGGATCAACATGGCAGGGATTTGACTTTCACTTGCCTAGGGGGGAAGTTACTTTGAACATCTACTTGCCCCCAGTGAAAACAGCTTGTCCGATCTTTAAGTTAGTTAGTGTTTGTTAATGTTTAGAACTAAATATGTGTAGAATTAAGATTAATTTTAGTTAATAGTATCAAAGACAATTTGCAAGCAACTCACCCCCTATATAATGTAGAAAAAAAAAAAAAAATCATTTACAAAAATAAACTTGCCCAACGGGCTATCTCCTTGGAAAAATCACTTGCCCATGGTGATTTTAACCCAGCATGGGCAAGCGGGCGTCCACTTAAGAAAACCCCTGCATGGAACTTTATAAGTAGATAGAATTCAATGAGGAGAAGTGCATTGTATAATAACCATAGCTCTGTTTTGCATCATTTAGGAGTTTGACTGTTGAGATCCCATATGTAAGTCGAAGTCCCAATGTCTCACACATTTTAGGTCAGTCACTTCAAATTCCATTTATTGAAGTTCTACTGTATCTAAGTATCATGTGACTAGGTGTGGAATCATGTCATTTTGAGGCTAGGATGGGATATTACAGTGAGGCAATGCTACATATATTCTTCTCATGTTTTTCAGACTTGAAATCTCCCCCCAAAAAAAATAAATAAAAAGCAACAAAAACTTGCTATTTGGATGTCAAATCATTATTTAGCTTACAAACACAGGTAAAATAAATCATATCTGCTGATCTCTATACCGTGTACACGGTCAGATTAGGCGCAGCTACGTATAAGGCGCATCCTAACTTTCAGGGTAACTTATTTGAAAAAAAAAAAATCACTTATCGTATCGTATTCGGCGAAATCTTGTTTTGAAATTTGCGCCGTCGTACATTTTGACAGACCGAAAGCTATCTGTACGTCACCGGGCTAATCATACGGTGAACCGTTTTATTTACACATGGCATAAGATTAGCATTAGACCGTTACATTAACGACGGGTAGGACAAAGGTGACACATTTTCATAACATGACATTACTCAACCGTGTCCCCGCATTCTAACACTGGGGACCATTGTCAACTAACAACTATTACGTAACAATTGCCACCTGTCAAGTTTCTCCTATACATCATGAGGTCCCGTAAAATAAACTTATTTGTTTATATTGAAAATGGCTTCCATCAAGTTGTTTCAGTTTCTCACGATAATTTTATCATGAAATATACCTGTAGGATAACTTATAAGAACAAAAGCAATAATCTGGTATTGTTTATCATGGTTTTGTTTAGACTTTGTGTCATATTATCGTATTCATTGGCTTTCAGTTTATTCATTTTCTGAGATCGTATACCGGTAATTTTCACTTCTCGGTGATTGAAAAAAGAAACCTGAAAAGCTGTATATCATCATATAAGGCGCACCCCCTCTATAAACGTGAATTATCTGGAAAAAAGGTGCGCCTAATCTGCCGGTGTATACGGTATATAGAAATATGTCTGAAAATTGTCAAACTGAATTCTTTGAAAATGTTTCCATTTATGGCATATATGTGACTATGTCATTTAATGACATTTGATATGGTTAACATCAGTGAGTTATCATCCATGCAGTCTGATCATAGTCTGCACTGTTTGATAAATTTTCAGCATGTATCCCCATAAACAACTAATGGTGCAGTCTAAAATGAAGAAAGGACAAGTCCATTTAAGAAATTTAGCATGGTATGGGTTAAAGTTACATGAGATATTTTCACAACCAACAAAAAGCATTAATTGCCTTAAATTTTGTGTTCCTTGAAAATGATATTCAGCTAAGAAACGATTCTCCATACACCAATTAAAGGCCATTCATTCTTTCAATGTATAATATGAGATATTTGATAACATAAAATTACTAGGAAAACACTTATGCAGTATATTAATTGAAGATTTGTGCATATATGCATTTACGTTTTGCTTTTAACATTTAAATTCTGGTCTTATAAAGCACATTCGTGTGTTGCAGTGTGTATAGACAACTGAATCAGCAAATCTCAGGTGTAAATGGTGGGAAATCCCTGCCAAGTTGAATTTTCTGCATGTGATAGTCTTTGCTCTTTGCCAAGTCAATATTTCTGCCTGAAAGCATCTTAAAATCTTGAAATGAAAGCTGCATACATTATGGGGTTTACCTGTGCATGTATGGTTTTGATACTTTATGTTACATTAAAAAATTTTATGCAATCAAATCATTAGTAGTGATAATCCAGTCTGATCAAATCTTGAAAAAAAACATTCTATACAGCCATAAAAAATGATGACTTGTCCATATTCGAGAAGTTGAGTCCTTTGTACGACTGGTGTACATTTTAGTTAGTAGAGATAATAAGTAGATTTCTCTCATGCAGACAGAGTCCTCAAATGATCGAAATACTGTCAGTTGGACATCTAAACAAACACCACTAGCCTGGACCTCACTCAGGTTGCTTTTTTGTGCCTAAATCTGAGGCCCATGGACACTAAATATACTGACTTAAACAAATTACATACAGATTTTAAACACTTTTCAGAAATCTGGAGTAAGGCATTTGTATAAATACGAGGAGTGTTCGAAAAGTGTCCGGAAAAGTTCCATAACTTATTCATTGATATGGTTACCGTATACACCGGCAGATTAGGCACACTTTTTTCCATATAATTCAAGTTTATAGAGGGGATGCGCCTTATATAATGATATACAGCTTTTCAGGTTTCTTTTTTCAATCACCGAGAAGTGAAAATTACCGGTATACGATCTCAGAAAATGGATATACTGAAAGCCAATGAATACGATAATATGACACAAAGTCTATACGAAATCATGATAAACAATACCAGATTATTGCTTTTGTTCTTATTAGTTATCCTACAGGTATATTTCATGATAAAATGATCGTGAGAAACTGAAACAACTTGATGGAAGCCATTTTCAATATAAACAAATAAGTTTATTTTACGGGACCTCATGATGTATAGGAGAAACTTGACAGGTGGCAATTGTTACGTAATGTTTGTTAGTTGGGAGAATTTTGACAGGTGACAATGGTCCCCAGTGTTAGAATGCGGGGACACGGTTGAGTAATGTCATGTTATGATAATGTGTCACCTTTATCCTACCCGTCGTTAATGTAACGGTCTAACGGTAATCTTATGCCATGTGTAAATAAAACGGTTCACCGTATGATTAGCCCGGTGACATACGGATAGCTTTCGGTCTGTCAAAATGTACGACGGCGCAAATTTCAAAACAAGATTTCGTCGCATACGATACGATAAGTGATTTTTTTTTTTCAAATAAGTTACCCTGAAAGTTAGGATGCGCCTTATACGTAGCTGCGCCTAATCTGACAGTGTATATGGTATTAGAAAAAAAATTCCCAAAATGATACTTTGGTATATTTTGAACGTAATCAAAAAGCAAAATGATGCATTAATTCCACAAGCACTATGGCAGCGTCGGGTAATGTTGAGCGGGGCAACTTTCTCATGAAAGGAATATGGCATCTGCAAAGTCTTGGGTGGTTGGCAGCATTGTGCACAAGATCGTTCTTGAAGCACTGAACCACCCATATATGTTGGTTTTCTTCGTTTAACCTTTTCCACATGATCCCCATGATCGTGAGGGGCTTTGCTGATTTCGTTTTACACAATAATACACAAAACTTTATAGGATAATGCTGTTCTAATGCCATAATAACGGTTTTAGCAAAACGAATTAGTCAAGTAAACATGTGAAGATTTGCAAATTTGCCCCGTTCAACATTACCCGTTGTTGCCATAGTGATTGTGGATTTTGCATGAGTGCAATTTGTATCACTTTCTCTCGGATTAATTTTCAAAATCTATCACAGTGTCACTTTTGAAAATCTTATTCTAATAACCATATTAATAAATAATTTATGGAATATTCCGAATATTTTTTGAACACCCCTCATACTTTTACAGACTTAATTATGACCAGTCAGTTCATCCACCCACATGCTGGCCGTGAATGTTGAGTGTACCCTTTGTTGGGTCAGATGTTCTCTTCTCAGATATCAGAATATATGTGTTGTAATTTAACATCTGTGTTGTCAACATTACATACCTTACGTTAAAAGTACTTTGCTTAGTTAGTTGATAGGCTTTTTCGTTGTGAGCTAGAATACTCAATTAGTTACATATCGTCGGCCATGTGGAAAAAAGAGGGAAAATAGTAGATTTCCCATATGTAACTGTTTACACGGATATTGAGAAAGTGCTTGTAATTGGATTGGGTATCCGCTGAAATAGGACATTTTTCTGAAAGATTTTCCTTTTATTATGTTTATTTGAAATGTATGGGAAGTTGTTATTCATAGATGGTTTGTAAAGAAGGAACTCTGAAGTTTAAAAAAAAGTTATACATGTAGTTCCAAAATTAATGCAGTTGGTTATTTGAAATTCTGTTATCTTTGAGATAGGTAGAGTTAAAAGAAATTCATGGTGGTCCTAATATGTGAATTGTATTCTATCATTGTGAGGATTAATTGGATTTTAATTGGTAATTAATTTGCAAAGATAAGCTATTTTCTTATGATGCGAGATCATAGATTAGTACTGATGTACAGTTGGGATTAACGGGTCATTGTGTATATGTAATTCTTGATAGGTAGTTGATTGGAACACATTACGGTGAGTAGTAACAGGACAGTAGCCGGTTAGTTGTAGATATGAATGGTTGTGATGATGCAATTACAGTCATCTATGGAGTGCTATTACATATGTTTACCAGGGTTAGGCTGTATATAGCCCACAAGGAAAGTATTTTAACTTTTGTCATTAGATAGTCATGACACAGCTGCTGGTCGAAGGATTGTAAAAATTCCAACAGATGCTGAGATATTACAGTAGACACTGAGGGTTGAGATTGTGCAAGCTATTGATGTGTGGAATATTTATGACATAATAGTTCATGATTGTGGATGCAGGATATGAAATGGAACCCTGATACTTGATTTCCCGGGGGGAAATTTCCTTTGGTCACAATATATTTAATTTTCTTTTTCAGCAACACTTATTGCCAAAGTTTTTTGTGGGGTTGTTGATTTTGACCAGTTCTTGCCCGGGGGGGGGGGGGGGGGGGGGTGGGGGTTCTGGTATGGAAAAAAAAATTGAACCAAATTTGGGATCATGCATACTGCTGATATTTCAAAGTAAGAAATCATGTTGTTTTATCAGATATATACACTTAAAATCATTATTATAAAAATGGCTTAAGTATGTTCTTTCCTGTCAGAAGTTTGTTTTTATAGGTTAATTCTGTTGTCAGAATATATACCATTCTTCTATATTGTTTGTCTGGTGACATTTATACATTGTATTGTGGCCTGAGGTTTAGTATCATGCCATTTATCTAAAGTGTAGTGAATACTATGTGTATATAATAAATATCATGTGACGCACTCAATAGGTATCACATAAAGCCTGATCTGCAGAAAACCACAGTTAAACCTTACCAAATTTATTATAAAGTCCTCATTTCCAGACCACTTAGGAGCAGCGAACAGCATAAAACCTGATCAGCCTGTGAGTTACTTGCAGGCTGATCTGGTTTTATGTTGTTCGCATAGGTCTTTTCATGGTTTCCTCTATGAGGGAAAGGGTTAAAATCATATCCTAATTTGCCTCCCTCTACTATCCGCGATTAGGATCTGACAACATTGCATCAGGGTTCACGTCAGATTGACCTTTAAAGTAATTTATATGCATAAACAAGTGCTCGATTTTAAGCCAATTAAATAACGCGTTTCTAACTGACTTTGGTTAAACATTTGTCACAGGTTGAGAAAAATGTGCAGCTTGACTGGGACTCGAACCTGGGGCCTTTTGCTTACAGAGTGAATTCTCTACCAAATGAGCTACCTGGCTTACACATCTTTCTACCCTGTTGTGAGATATATGCGGTTACTTCATCTGGTTGTATTGAACGATTCTGTAGCTGCCAATTTGATTGGCTAATACAAAGGTCAATCTGAGACGACCTTCTATATGATGTGGTCAGATCCAGTTAGCATACTGAATCTGATTTTAATGAGATTGGTGGTACCATGCCATTTTCTTCTTTTCTGATGCCTGAACATTGTTGTTTCAAGCTGAATATTGTATCTGCTTTGTTGATGTCAGTTGTGGTGTTATATCATTACTAAATGTCTTGAAAGTTTTATTTCAGATTATTTTGGCTATCTGCAATGCTCCTTATACTGTTACTGAACAACCTCAGTAAATAAGATCTCACGGCAGTGGCATCATTCCACTTGTTTACCGTTAACTTTCTTTCTAGAATAATGTGATTGGTAATGGTACCATTCCATAGATTTACATGTCCAATGTGTTAGCATAATTTAGTTTAAACTTACTTATTTTACATCAAACAAGTTTTTACAGCTTTAACTTACTTTTCTTGTTGGTTCCTGGGTTGGTTCAGTTAATTAGAATTCCATGAAAAATCTTTGCCCCCACTATAACAGAGTCAGAAATGACAACCTTCAGCTCTGTAGTCAGGAACATTACTATGGGACCACAGTGTCCCCTGATCTTGTTAAAGTGACCGGCTGCCAAGGATTATACAGTTCAAGAATGTTGGACACAGTAGCTGTACCAGGCTAGCATTAGATTTTGTATATTCAGATTAAAGTGGTCCCTAATAACCTCAGTGTTTGCCTTAAATAAATTATGACAGCTGTTCGAGCTTTCAAAACTGTCGACAACCAACTTGGTGAAAAAAAAATCAATCTTTGGTATAATATTGATATTGTCATTTATATGTATTTCCCATGGAATTTGGTTCCTTTTTTTTTTTTTTGACTTTGGGAAAAGGAGAGTTAAAATTTTCATTATTCAATTTAGTTTATTGATCTTGTACATCTCTAATGTCTTCTGGGGCATTAAACAAGCAAATTAGATAACTCTTGGTGCAAATTATGGCCCTTTTTTTTTTTTACTTAAAAATTTTGGTTAAAGTTTTGTATGCAAACAGGCTATCTTGCTTATGGTTCTCCATAAACAGTAATGGGTTGTTTTGAAACTTCATTAAGTTGTTAAGGAGCATCAAACCATCAAGTTTGACAACTCATGTCTAAATTTATAGTAAATTACACCTCATTTGAACTTAAAAATGATGGTTATCTGCGATGTCCTCAGCATTCATTAATTCCCTAGCATATACCTACATCCATTACTTTACTTTGTGATGGAAGGATTACACTGGAATCATGTATCACATCCCATCTTACATTACCAGGCCTTCTCCTTATTTTGACATACCTTCATTCTCACAAAAATGATCAGACCGTTGAGGAAATTCTGCATGATTTCAAATAATTTCCATTTGGGAATGGGTCAGAATAGTTTACCTTAAAAGTTTGATTACATTTATTGTACAGTGTCATTCAGCTATTGTTTTCAGACTTGCTGTTTATGGGGGTATTCATCACTTTTGCTGATAGCTTTCAATTGCAATCTGGTTCAGTCTACAGAATTACATCAGTTTCCAGTCCTCTAGAATGTCAGACTATGAAAGCAGGCAGGTTAGGTAACAGGTTGCTGTTATAAAGATTGATGTTGATGATGATGATCTCAAGGATTACAGAGTTATTACCCCTGATTCGACTATAAATATCTTGTGACGCGAACTTCTTCTCCATTTCTTAATCGATACAGTTCATATTTTGTGTGTGCCTTGATAATCAGCTGGAGAGGTGCATGACATAAATTTTACTTGAGTTGTCTCAAGGATAGCAGAGTTATTGTCCTGGTCCCATATTTTAATTATCTCCCTTTGTTTAAGTCTGTTTTTTGTTGTCCGGAACATAACTAAAAACTTATAAGGTATTACAAGGTATTGACTTGAAACTTAAAATGTAAACAGATGGCAACTAGGAAAAGTGCAGTGTCCAAGAACTGTAACTCTACCTGGCCCCATTTTTTAATTATCTCCCTTTGTTAAATTGCTCTTTTTTTTTTCTTGTCCTGAACGTAACTCGAATATTATACATGGTATTTACTTGAAACTTAAAATGTAAACAGAAGCGAAGTGTCCAAGAACTGTAACTCTACACATTTAAACTACTGTGCCAAACAACCATAACTTACTGACTCTATCCACTTTAAATAAAAATTTTACTGACTTAGAGCTTACTATCATAACCAATAAACTATGTATACAGGTTCTTATCTATGCTCTGCCTGGAGTCTGGCTTCTCCTGTATCAAAGCATTTTTCAGGGGTATTAATCACCTTCAGTGATAGCTCTAGTTTGCCCCGCTGATACTAATGTCCTGAGAATCATCATTAACTAACAGGGAGGATGTTTGCCCCTAGAGAACTAGGGAATCAGGACTCTGTAATGTCCTACACACAGTGATCTTGATAGTCGTGTACCATCAAAGATTGGATATAAGTGAGGTATTTTGGAGATCTTCTTGGCATTTCTTTGTTCCTAGGGGAAATTTATCAAGAAACGCCCCCTATGTTGGCAGATAGATAAAAAGTCACTGAAGTGTTGGTGGTAGACTTATATTTGTTAACACTTGTTAAAATTACCAGGGAAACTATGCTAAGTGCTTATATATTTATATGCACTTAGCATAGTTTTGCTCTCACCCCTCTATTTGTTCTGGATCAAATAGTTGCTTGCTTGAACCAAATTGCATGGAAATTAAAGTGTTAACCACTCATTTGCCTTAATTAAAGTGTTAACCACTCATTTGCCTTAATTAGTGTTAACCTCTCATTTGCCTTAATTAAAGTGTTAACCTCTCATTTGCCTTAATTACCGCCTGAATATTAAGTTATGTAGAGTCAATTTGCTTTTTCAGTTTAGAGTTCTTTGTCTGTAGATGGAATTTTCTCCTGCATTTTGTTTCTTTACTTAGAAGACATAATGATATAGAGTCTAGTTACGATAGCTTAAATCGTCACTCTGATAACTTTGATTGACTCATGCAGTGACACGGAAATGTACTCATTTTGGAAATGAATCAGTTGATTGGTCTGATCGGTCTGTTTACACACTGTCATGATGAACTTGCTCAGGCGATTTGATGGTTCCAGTTTGTATGTTGGTCTCATTATCAAGTTTTCGAGGTAAAACTCTACAAGTACAACTTATTAGACATTATCATAAAGAGAAGTTATTATCATTATCATAAAGAGAAGTTATTATCATAATTGATACATGTTCTTGATTTTATTGAAGTCATCATGGCTGTACAATGTCTTAATAATTAAGTACTTGCTACATCTGAAAAACATTATTTTAATGAGCTGTCACCTTTTTGAGATTTATTCAAAATGAAATTCTTAATTTTCATCTTCAGTGCTGTGTATCTTTGTATTTTCATGTATCATGAAATTTGCATTTTGTTCCCGTTATTTGTTTAATAGGAATAGCTTGAGGGATCTCAAACTTTTTTGGCTAATGGCTTTTCAAACGATCCGGGGAGCTATGTTACTCAAAATTGTGTGTGCAACTTACTATCATACATTTATCTTTGTAACCAGTTATATTTATTGACATAACCCTTTCCCTCATATAGACTCATTTTAATACTTCACTATGGTTCTAAAGTTGAATTTGAATCGTCAGGATATCTGCCTTTTTTAGCTCAAAAATTGGAAGAATAAACTATCCTTCTCACCTCCAAGATTGGTATTGCCAAATACGTAATGCTTTGGTTATACTCACTCTCATATATCTTTATAAGCATCTATGTTAATTAAAGTATAAGAATTTTGATGGGAGGATTATGGCTTTGAATTTCAATGGAGGAAAGATTTATTACCGAAGTACAAAGTGCAGATGATTTCCAGAAATTGTCGATAAAGATTTTACAGGAAGAAATTGTAAAATATCATTTTTACCTCTCTAGATGAAAGAATTTATATTGATGTTTTCAGTGTTTCAATATGTCAGGGCTCTTGTAAACAACAATAATTTCAATATTTTGTTGCTGTCCTAACCAACATAGTAAAATCATTTAGAACAAAGCTTCTATTATCTATTCCGGCCTCTTTTTCAGGTAACTTGATTAGGACATAATTAAATGATGCTTTTGATCAGTTGAAATTAAAATTAAAAGTTTAAATGTCTTAACTTGCATTAATGTATGGAATTATATTTTGACCAATGAGATTGCAGTATTTTTAAAATTTTGGATCGGTTTAACTCTTTAAACCACTTGGTTTAATGGGTATCCTTGTATATACCACCAATCTCTGTGCGCATGCGTGTAGAGTTTGACTTGAATAGTAACATTAAAACATAATTCCATACATTAAGTAGGTTAATGTATACTTAAGGTATACTTAAAAGACCTGGATTAGGATAAGTGGACTCGGCAATAAATTATTGATGTATGGAATCATACAGAATAAGTTCTCTTAATGGTCACCTGAGTGTATGGTAGAGTTTTAGTCATCCTGTTTCTTTCTTGTACATGACAATAATAACTGTTCTTCTCTCTTTTCCCTCTTTCTATCTGCTCCTTGGATTTCTTTTCCCCCCTCTTTTTATCCTTTCCATTTTACAAACTCTTGGAATAACTGGCCTTTCTCTCTCTCTCTCTCTTTTCTTTCTCCCTTTTTCCCCTTTTTCTTTTCTTTCCTTTTTTTAATCTTTCTCTGGCTTTGCGATACTGTTCATTACTACAATCATGTGTATTCCGAACCACTGAAATTCAAAAATAAAACATATGATCATTCTCATTCTGAGAGTTCCTTTCTGTCTGAGTTTTGGTGTTCAGCGGCCAAATCTAGTTTAAATGGCATTTCTAAATAGTAAAGTACAACAGTCAAGAATCAACCAGTCACAAGTGAAATTAATAATGTATGTGACAGTATGCCAAATAACTGTTGGGAAAAAAAGACAAGTGAGATTAAAGATATAGAATTGTATGCACTTCATTTCCATCAGCTTTTTGCCGACATTTGGCAGGTTTTTGTGGTATTTGGCAGGTTTTGGGGTTCTTTGTGGGAAGTGGTAAAACCTGAATTTTCTTGAAGGAGACTTAAGGAGAATGTATGATTTGACAAGGTTACTATTTGATGATGCCATTTGTAGAATTGCCTCTTGTCATTGATAATGAATTGGATTTCTCATTCCTGAGGTAAGGTTGGATGTTTTGTCCTTCACTTTTGGCATTCCTCTTACTTGTTTAGGTTTAACCCTTTCCCTCATAGAGGAAACCATGAAAAGACCTATGCGAACAGCATAAAACCAGATCAGCCTGCGAGTAACTCGCAGGCTGATCAGGTTTTATGCTGTTCGCTGCTCCTCAGTGGTCTGGAAATGAGGATTTTGTAATTAAATTTGGTAAGGTTTAACTGTGGTTTTCTGCAGATCAGGCTTTATGTGATACCTATTGAGTGCGTCAAAATGAGTATATATGAGGGAAAGGGTTAAAGAGGAAGTTACTATGCTGTGTTTCTCTGTTTAAATTTACAACACTTTTATTTACTTTGATTTTTTTTTTTTCAAATCTAGTGAAACTTTCATTATAGAAAAAACAAAAGAACAATTTGGACAGGTCTAGAAGTTGATTGAAAAAAAAAGCTTTTCTTTAGTTTAGTTGGAGAGTAAATTTCTCTGAAACACAAGTTAAAGCCAATATGCACAATCTTTATAATTTTCCGGAATGCAACTGACAATACTATGTAATACTTTGTACCAAAGGAGTCTGGCATGAAATGTGGTTCATCACTATATAAAATACAAGGAAAATTTAAAGCCCAATTGACTTATATTCATAATTTCCTCATAATTAGTCATTCATAAAGGTATTTTAACATACTTTGCACCTATCGCAAGCATAAACATTTATGTAACAGAAAATTGCCACCTTTTCATTAATGCAAATGCAAATATCCAGCAACAAAACGGCATTGCAAAACTTAACCCAAATTTCCAGATTATAGTTTTTGTCAGGCGTATGATAGATATGCAATTTGGAATCAGGATTAACTAGTATCCAAGCAAAACAAACCTACTTGATACCTTGCTCTTAGAAAGTCAACAGGTAAAGTCTCGACTGTAAGATTGGTAGGAACTTTTTCCTGATTGACGCCTGTTTCCCCACCTGTCAACGTGCAGAATTCTCAAGACTCCTCCGCAAAGTAAGGCAAGGTCAATCAAGGTTATGCAGTACAGACTACCGTCTTGGTTTTTTACTCTCCTTGGTAGCTCAATCACAGAAGTCACACATTCTTGACTGTGTTATTCAGTCGCTAATGAGGAACATATAAGATTTATAAGTGTGACACAAGCTTGGTAGTGAAGTAGGAAGATTGTCAGATCCAATGGTTTCTCCTTAATCCACTGAGAGGGAGAAGTTCATTTATTTGAACATTATGATGAGAAATTTGCAACAGGCTGAAATTCTTCCAACGAGTACAACACTTAGGGGCGAATTTCTTCATAATCAAAAATTAATTTCATTTCTGAAAAATATTGTTGCTTAAATCAAGGTACAGTAAAATCCCAATAATAAGACCACCCTTTGGACTACTGTCAACTGCTCTAAATAATGAGGTGGTCTGATAATCAGGTTTTAATTTACAGGAAATATGGAAAAGGGGACTTGAAAATATAGTGGTCTTAATAGTTAGTGTTATGTACGTAAACATTAAGTTAAATAGGAATGATAAAATTGTTTCTACCTACAAATAGAATACAAGTGATACTTTGCACTAAGATTTGTGATTGTATACGAACTGGATCACTGATGTAAAGTCTGATATATGCACTTGAAATTCATCTTGGTCAGCCTGCATTTAAGTAACTTACAGTTCAATCATAGAATTATTAGAGAACAACATTTCAAAGCCAGATCAGATAGAAAATTTATTTACGTTCAAATTATCAAACACTCACCTGCATGCTAAGTTTGATTTTTTACTTATGACAAAATGTTTAAGATGATATGTACAAGGCTTGGGGATCACATTATATGCTTGTGGTGAGGTTTTGATTTCTGGAGTTTGTTATTATGCTCACCGAAGGTCCGTCCATCCGTCACACTTTCCTTGTCCGGACTATTTCTCAGGAACTAACGGCTTGAATTCAACGAAACTTTATGGGAAGCTTTATCACCAAGAGTAGATACGCATATCGTCGGCGTGACCTGGTTCCTCAATTTTTCACAGAGTTATGGCCCATTGACTTTTCGGCCTATAGTACATATTGCATGATTCTTGTCCGGGCTATTTCTCAGGAACTAATGGCTTGAATTCAACGAAACTTTATGGGAAGCTTTATTACCAAAAGGAGATGCGCATATCGTCAGCATGACCCGATTCCTAAATTTTTCAAAGAGTTAAGGCCCCTTGACTTTTTTGCCTATAGTACATATTGCATGATTCTTCAAGACTTGTCCGGGCTATTTCTGGAACTAATGGCTTGAATTCAACGAAACTTTATGGGAAGCTTTATTACCAAAAGAGATCGCATATCGTCGGCGTGACCTGGTTCCTCAATTTTTCACAGAGTTATGGCCCATTGACTTTTCGGCCTATAGTACATATTGCATGATTCTTGTCCGGGCTATTTCTCAGGAACTAATGGCTTGAATTCAACGAAACTTTATGGGAAGCTTTATTACCAAAAGGAGATGCGCATATCGTCAGCATGACCGATTCCTAAATTTTTCAAAAGTTATGGCCCATTGACTTTTCGGCCTATAGTACATATTGCATGATTCTTCAAGACTTGTCCGGGCTATTTCTCAGGAACTAATGGCTTGAATTCAACAAAACTTTATGGGAAGCTTTATCACCAAGAGTAGATACGCATATCATCGGCGTGACCTGGTTCCTCAATTTTTCACAGAGTTATGACCCATTGACTTTTTGGCCTATAGTTCATGTTGCATAATTCTTGTCCGGGCTATTTCTCAGCAACTAATGGCTTGAATTCAATGAAACTTTATGGGAAGCTTTATTACCAAGAGTAGATACGCATATCGTCGACGTGACCTGGTTCCTCAATTTTTAAGAGAGTTATGGCCCCTACTACCATGTTGTTGACTAATATTCATGTCATTTGCCTAATTTAACAGGAGATATCATTTAAACAAAACCCCACAAAATTCAATATGCTAGTAATGTCAATCATAATCATGTCAGCTAATTGTTGTTTAGGCCATTATACACTATTTCAAATATGAAATGTATGAATTGTTACTAAGTCTCCAAATTAGAGTTGGTAAAACATCTCATCTGATGAGGAGAATAGATATGATTTAGGAATGGGGATTTCAA
The DNA here is from genome assembly GCA_021229015.1 of Solen grandis. NCBI lineage: Eukaryota > Metazoa > Mollusca > Bivalvia > Adapedonta > Solenidae > Solen > Solen grandis. The sequence goes on along the minus strand of CM037786.1, from coordinate 13,998,174 downwards.
CATATCCTCCCACCCATTGACCAAGGCCTTATTTGTAACAATGACGTTCTTCGGGGAGCATCTGTCAGTTCTACTGACTTTCTTGTTTTGTATGTTAGTGTTGACAGGTGTGGATTTATGACTGATTCTCCTTGGTTTTCTTTGGTTGTGTTTACCACTGTTTTGTTTTTTTGTGTCGCATTTGTGTTGAATGAAGAAAATATTTGTGAATTGTAAAAATGTCTCATTGGTTTTTATGAAAAATGCAAAATGTCACATTTGAAATAAAAAATCTTTCCCAGTCATCATGATACAGTCAAACCTGTCATAAGTGGTCAGTCAAAGGAACAAGATTAAGTGACCGTTTAACATAGGTGGTCGCTAAATGAAGAATAAACATATAACAAAATGCTAGTCTGGTAATATAAAAACTGACAGCTAAATGCAGGTTGGCTGCTTAATACAGGTGACCACTAGTACAGGTTTAACTTTATAAACAAAATTCTCACCATAAATATCTGTGTTTGGGATGGGTAAAACAAAATAACATTTTGAATGAAGTAAGACCTAAACATAGCGAGCTGTTTGTGATTGTGTTGTGATCTGGAGCAAAACATATCATATATCACCATTAAATACATTTTCAGCTATGATGGATCAAGGATTTAAAGGTGTATTTCTTATTTACTTTTTGTAAAGATATTGAGACAGGTTCCATGGTCAGGTTTTATCATGTTGGATTCTGGGACCCGAAGGTTTTAAGTTTAAATTGTGATTTTTTGCAAGATTTGTCTGTATTTTCCAGGAAATCTTTTGGAAGAAACCATTTTGATTTCAGAATTCTTATCCGGTTGAATATGTGACTTTCCACAATTATTGACTTCAGGTGAAGATGGTAATATGTAATGAAATGTTTAGATAATAACAATGATTTCAGAAAGGATTTCCATGAAGCCATGTTTGTTTTCCATGAGACAAGGATTTAAAGTTTTTATTACAGTAGACCAAGTACTTCAGTAAATTTTTTGTGTATGACATCCTTGATGAAGGCCAGGGAATGATGAAGCCAGTTGGAAGTACATAAAATTTTACCATACAAATATTTTAAGTTTGAAGTTCTTACTGAGTAATATTATGTATCTACAACGGGCCACAATGAGAATTTTTATTGTTTATTTCTTGTTTGTTTAATGTAGATATATGTCTATTTCCAGCATCATGTCCCCACATGGTCCAGGCCCCGACGGTGATCTCCATGGTGGGACTGCCGGCACGGGGCAAAACATATATGTCCAAGAAGTTGACACGCTACCTGAACTGGATCGGGATTAAAACAAAAGGTATCCAAATATCAGATTTTCATTTATATCATGTATATAGCTTTTGGCTTTTGCAATCACTTAATTTTAAGTAATATTTTTTATGCCCCCACCAAAAATGGGGGGGGTCGGGGGCATATAGATATACGTCTGTCAGTTTGTCAGTCCTGAAACTTTGTGACACACATAACTCCCAAAGTATTTGTACTACAGACTTGAAATTTCATGGATATATCATTCAGGACATGAACATGCACACCTGGGTATTTTCATCGAACCATCTTTAAAGTTGACAGAGTTATAGGCCTTTGTTATTGAAAAATACGGAATTTATACTTGTGATGCACTTAACTACAGAATTGAAACTTCATGGATATATTACTCAGGGCATGACTTGTAGGCCTTTGTTTTGGAAAATGAGACGGGTGGGGGCATCTGTGTCCTCTGGACACATTTCTAGTAAAAGTTAAATTTAATATTGAAACACTTAATAAAAGGGTTCTTTAGGCATTGGATGATTTCAGGGTTTAAGACATTTTTGAAGTGGGAAAAACCATTTTATTTTGAGTATAATATATAACCTTGTTAAAAATACAAAAAACATTAAAAACATCAATGCCCTGGGGCTGGATGGTATACCTGAGATATTGTTCTCAAGTGTTCAGATTTTCTAACATTCACTTTGGTTTAATATGTACCTTATGAAAGCTGAAGTTTTTGTTGTAATTTGAACAAAATATTAATCGTGATTGTCATGAAAATCACAGTTTGGAAAGATACAGGAGGAGATAGGTGAATATGTAGAGTGTGAGATATTCTGCATAGGTGTACATTTTCAATTAAGATTTACTTCTTGGCTGGCAAACTGAATTGACTCATGTACAAACAATTAACTCGTGTAAAACCATATCAGCTTGCAAGATGCTCACAGGATGGCCCTGTTGGCTACAAATATGTTATGAATATTTTTGGTCTCGTGAACATTGGTTATGGCGCGATATTGACATGATATTGTGTATATAAGTCAGCATGAGGTGTATTGTGTCACTTAAACCCTGCTTTTTATGACCTAATGACCTAGTTATAGGACTGTATAGATTCCTTCAGGTCACATCCCATCATGTTTTACATCTATAAACCACAGAAGCCCGGAATTATGTAGGAAATATTTAAACAGTGAACACAGTGTGCTGCAATTGTAACAGCTGACTGCATATTTTAGTCCTTTGTATACACTGCTCCATTTATTACAATGCTCGAGGTAATTTCTTGTAACTCATTGCAGAAAGTAAAGGCGGATATTAAATGTTTATCATACAATAAATTATTATTTTCAAATTGCAGTTTATTGCTCGAAATTGAAGTATTTCATATCCTTTATTTTGGTGCAAAGGGTTGGTTTTCATTGCTTTTATACCGACAAAGATCCGGTTTTCTGGTTTGATCAGGTGCACATCACATCTTGTATATGTTAGCTGCATAATGTTGTAAAATCAGTTTGGAAGTATCATTTGAAACAAATTTTACAAAGTGTGTCAAGGTATCTTGGTTTAATGCCAGTGTATATAATTGTCAGTCTGAAGGTTGTGGGTGTGAATCTGGTTTGGGTCTGGAATCATTTGTGGTTGTGAAGGTATCATTAAATAAATTTGGCATTGTATTCTTTTCTTGAAGGATTCTGGTGAATTGCATAGACAAAAACTATACAGAATTGATCATGGGTACTTGTCAGTTTTTTCTTCATCAATTTATGGGCTCATTTCTTTGTGATAGGACTATTGTAATGTCCTGGACACTATCATTAGGATCAATAAGATTTTCATATTAGCTCTTCTTGAAATATTTATTTTAAACCTCATATTACTACTGATACATGCTATAAATATTGTATACGTTTTATACATGATACAATTTTGTATTGTTGTATTTTTGATTTCTAATCTTGGATTCGCATAGCCGTTTTCCTGATAAAGACTTGTTTTGACACATTGGCAAACAAAGCGGACCCATAGCAATAAAAGTATGTGTATCTTAAAGGCTTACAGTTTGCCCATTCATTTCTGTAGCTCAGATTCTATAGTCAGCACAACAAAGGAAGATCCATTGTTTCATATTCCATTTAATCATTAAATTGATATTCACCAGGTCACTATGTTCATGAGGTATCGGTTTAAGTGGAAAACACAGCTCTTATATCAGCTATTTGTTTCATTTCTTCTCCACTCATACTGTTCTCCAAGAGTTTTTCAGTCACTGCAGGATTGTATGTTGTTGTTTTTTTTAACAGATTTATGGTCCTTAACAGTGTGCTTGAAAAAGAACGGCCTGCAGCATAAGATTAGGTTTTAAGATCAATAATGTCAATAATTATACACGGAAATAATTCTAAACAGTTTATCAAGGTTTCACTAAAAAGCTCTTGAGTTAGCATTCTCACCTTTGTCCGCTGGAAAATTTCACAAAATGTTATTGCTTTTGCAGCTTTTAATGTGCTTTGCACTTCTGTGCAGTAACTAGGTTTGGTTGCTGTTGTTGTATTTTTTTTTTATTTTTTTTAATTTTTTTTTTGAAACTCATGCGATTAAGCAAGTTATGTTTTACTTTCACAGTCCTGGTAGTAAGAGCCAACTCTAGAGAACAGAGTAGTAGTTTTCAAATGCAGAATATTTCTCTCTTATAACATTCCAGGTATCTTGTCCTGTTTCAGCTCTTGCAAATTTTTCTAACAATGTGAATTCATGTCAACAATCCTGTGTTTTTTTGGTTTTTTAACTGAATTCTAGTAACTGAATTGTTAGTTTCCATTTTTAGATATTAATGAACGCAAGTGATAATTTAGGCTAAATTAGATTGGAAGAATATTGATTTGTGTCTGGGATTTGGATGGTCCATAAACAGCTTGTATCAGTACAACTGCAGGCAAGAGGGATGTTATGGTTCTGTAGCAGTTTCTGGCGAAGCTCTAACCACAATCACTGAATGACTCCTTCACAGTGATCTGCCCTTATAACCCCTTGCAAGTCCTGAAATTCCCTTTGCCAGGTGATCTCCCCTTACAAGTGAGAGAATATCTCTAGCTCAGTGATCTCCCCTTGCAAGTGAGATATCTCTGCACAGTGATCTCCCCTTACTTTTTAGAGAATATCTCAGCTTCCATGTAGGATCTTATCATATCAGCATTGTCATAATTTGAGATTTTTTTTGGTACTTTTTTTTCCAGATGTTTTTTTTTTAAATTTCATTTATTGAAGATAACAATTTTGTTTGAAAATTGCATAGTGGTCAAATCCAAAAATAAAATTGAGTTTTATATATTTATTTATCAGTACATAAATTTGGCAAGTTTTTTTTATTTAATATTATCATGTGATTATGATGATGGCTGTTTACTCTTTTGTCTTCAAAGATTAATGAGATTTCATTTTTGTGAATAATTTTTGCTAATATTCTGTTTCCATGGTTATTTTTATCTCCACTTATTTCTTTGAATTACAGAAAAAATGTCATCACTATTTTGTCATTTTATTTGTGTTTTCACAAGGAAGGGTGCAGTCAGGGCAGTGATTTCTGTTGCCAGTTATACTTGTAATCAGTGGAATAGTGCATTTGATTGCAGATCCATTTGTTTTGTTTCCATATTTTGCTTTTCTTTTTTCAGGAATTGCCATATTGAATTGTACCTATGCTAGTCTGTGTGTACTCAATCGTAAAGTAAATTACAAGCATGCTATATTGCTTTGTTTAAAAAAAAAACAAAAAAAAACCTTTCCTCTATAAATCTGAAGAGTCACCCACTTTTTATAGCCTTCAATGTTGGAGAGTATCGCAGGGCAGCCACTAAGAAGAGCAACCATGATTTCTTTGACCAAGGCAACAAGGAGGCAGAAAAATTAAGGACGTGAGTAGTTGTATAACAAAAGGGATGCAGCAGACGAGTCACTAAAATCATAAACAAGTGGGCTTTCCCTCACTGACCTATATATCCCAGCAGAGCTTCTGTTACATAGTATATCTGCATTGCACAGCTTGGTCAATCTTTGTTTATTTTAAAGTTTGCTTACTTCCCTTTGTCCAGTTATGTCCCTCTTCAAGGAAAATATGCAATGGCACAATTGTCAAGGGGGATGTTAGTATAAGTTTTAAGGACAATTTTCCCAATTAAGTAAAATCTGACTAAGGACTCTGAAACTTGGTATATATGTTGCTTATAGGAGAGGTCAATATTTCAAGGTCATTGAACAAAATTTTGAAAAGGAGTGAAAAATATGAGGAACTGCTTTTTTTTATATGAAAAATTAATTAAATGGGAGTTAGATTCCAATATAGTTTGGAGATAAGAAGATTGATTAAATGTTGCTAGATGCAGTATGCTGTGTAAGACTCAAGTCTGTTGATATGTTCATGTCAAGAGGGACATCATGACATTGTGTTTGTGTTGTTTTGCAGGGAATGGTCATGATCTTCTAACCTTTGTGAAATTATACACCCACCCCATTTTCCCATCATGCTCTCCGAGTCCCTGCCACCCACCCCAAGTTGTTCACCACTGGATAGTTGCCATAGGAATGATCTATGTGACATGACGGAGCAGGTTTATATGTATCTCTACCCCTCTATACCATTGGAGAACACAATAAAACCTGATTGGAATGAAATTTGTTTTCAGTCTGATCTGGCTTAAATGTGGCCCAACAGGGTTTTAACCCTTTCCCTCATATAGACTCATTTTGACGCACTCAATAGGTACCACCTAAATCCTGATCTGCAGAAAACCACAGTTAAACCTTACCAAATTTAATTATAAAGTCCTCATTTACAGACTACTGAGGAGCAGCGAACAGCATAAAACCTGGTTTTATGTTGTTCGCATAGGTCTTTTCATGGTTTCCTCTATGAGGGAAAGGGTTTTAAGGTTTACAGAGGAGCTCACTTATAACAAACGCGGTTATAACAAAAAAGTGGTTATAACAAAAGAAGATAAATTCCCCAACCTTCACCCTTCTTTATTAGCTTGAATATTCAAAGAATATGAGAGCTATTGTAGTCAGCCTTGCATCGGCATTGGCGTTGCAGCTTTTGGTTAAAGTTTTGCATGCAAGTTACTATCAACCTTATATCTCAATGACCATTTTATTAACTTGAAAGTTTATGAAAATGTAAAGGGGCATCAGACAACCCAGGTAGATAACTCTTGACTAAATTTAATATGAATTATGGCCCCTTTTTTAACTTCCCCTTTTCAACTTTTTGCATGCAAGGAATTTCATGCTTATATTTCAGTAACCAGGCATGGGTTTGATTTGAAACTTCAATGGTATTATACTATAATGGCAGATAGATTTTGGACTGAATATAATGAAAATTAGGGCCACTTTTTGACTTAGACTTTTTAGTTAAAGTTTTGCATGCAAGCTACTATCCAGGTTATATCTCAGAAATTGTTTATGGTATTGACTAGAAAGTTTAGGAGTGTTCAGGGGCACCGGAAAACCAAGGAGGATAACTCTTGGACTGAATTTTATACAAATTATGGCCCTTTTTTAACTTGGATACTTGGTTAAAGTTTTGCATGCACAGTGTTATTATGCTTATGTCTCTGTAACTTAAGGCATGGGATTGATTTTAGACTTCATTTACATATTTAGGGGTATCAGACTATCAAAGTTTATCATTTTTGACTATTATTATATACAGGGTATGTGAAGTGCAAGAATTGAAATAGACTTCATTTGATTTACCAACAAGCAATTTGAATAGTCGAGCCTGCTGTCCTTTGACAGCTCTTGTTTACATGTCCGGTCACACAGTTAGAACGAATTTGGATACCGGGAAAAAAAAAACCCAGTATGTTTTCTGAAGTCCCATGATACATATAATGACGCTAATCGGCTCCGTTTTAGCTAATTTATTACAACAAACAGACAGCAGGTCTTTGGTAGTTAATTACCACAATTGATTATGCATAGAAATGATGGCTTGATTTGTTATCACACATGTCAAAAGTTTTTAAACTTGAAAAAAAAATGTGCTGATGAGCACATGAGCTGATTCATTTCTAAAGTTTTGTTGTGCTGTTATGCTCATACAGATTTTATTAATGTATATTGAATGAAAATGGACAGAGGTTTTAAACGTAAAGCTATTACTTAAAAGACTAAATTTGAAATCTTTACTCAAGTTCAAAAGGTTTTAAAAAATTGCGGAAAAGTTTGGAATACAGCCTATTACTTTATCAACAATTTTAAAAAATGAGTAAGAATTTGTGATTCATACCAGGATTCCTTGCTCTCACCTAGTAGAAAGAGACACCATTCTGGAAATTATGAGGATGTAGAGAAAGCCTTTACTGGGTTTAAGGGAGCTCATGCTCAAAATTTATCCTTATGCTTTTAATACAGCAAAAATATTGAACCATTTGCATTAATTACCATAATGAAATATGTTATATCCAAGCATTTAATGAAATTTCATTGTATCGATACAACAAATTTCGGATATAACAAACCAATTTACCGTGTCCCTAGAAATTTGTTATAAGCATGTTTCTTGGATATATAAGGGGTAGAGAGTTTATAAACATGCCCAGTCCACAAGCAACTTTCTAATGGTCACAAGGGTTTCATTATAAACATACAATTACCATAGTCTGTCCCCTAAATAGCTCAGACACAGTCTTGATCTTCTATATTGACCTTGATGTTTGTCTATAAGGGCATGGTTGACTTGCCTTTTTACATTTTTCTCCACTTCCTTTCCTTTTGACCTTTTTTTTTAAACAATTTTTCTAACCAACTGTCTTCTTTGGTGGTTAAAGATGATCTTATTGATGAGTGAAACTAATCTTTTAACATTTTAATTAACAGAAATGTATGCATATGCCATGCAGGTATCTGCCCTTGTCATGATAATGAACTATGCATGAATTCTTACTTACAAATTTTACAGTATCCTGTATATTACTTGAAATAAGAAATCACCAGTATCTTAAGTAAGAGTTCAAACCCAACCCCCTAAAAAAAAAAAAAAAAAAAAAAAAATATGCATAAAGAAAAAGTCATCTACAGAAAGCTCTTCTGTAACCCTTCCGATTAATAAGCAAGTCATGACTGTTCCCAAAGCATGTGTCACACCCATTGTTCATTTTCAGCCTCACATCAACCAGTGTCAGTTGGAAAGCAAATCCTTTCCCCTACCTACTGTCTGCATATTGGCTGAGAGAAGTGCCGGCTAAAAATAGCTCACCTGGGAATTCCAGTGTGTGTTTCTATAAATAGATTAATATATTTTTGCAGTGTTCAATGTGGGTGAATATAGAAGGGCAGCCACAGACAAGTATAGAAGTCATGAATTTTTTGATATGGCCAATGCAGAGGCACTCGCTATTCGACAGTAAGTGTCCTTTGACAACACCGTAACCCAAATGTTACATAGTCTTTGTATTTGCCACCGTTACCCCGGTAACCACTTGCTTCCAATATTATTCAATAGTTAAAAGCTAGATTTCATTTTTTTTAACCACAGGTTTGGATGCATTACTCTGGATGTTCTGTTTTTATATTACTAATATTTCAAATATTGGGAATGCATTTAAACACTTCTGGTAAAGATATTCTGTACTTGCCCCGTATCTTTTATATGGTAGACTTTAACCCTTAACCTGCTTAATTTCTCAAATGGACTTAGCTGACACCTTTTTTTTAACTGTCCATTATCAAGTTTAGGGATAACAAGATGAAAAAGCCAACAGTAAAGAGCCAGCTTGAACGGATGTGCAGGCTGGTCTGGCTCTTTACTAGTGGCAAAGGTTCCAGCAGGGTAAGGGTTAAGTAAGAGACATTATTCAATGATTTTTTGCTTATCTCCAATAATTTTTATAATACTAATTTCAAAATTTAGTATATAGTATTTTACAGCCCATTGTTTTGAAAAGCAAGTACAAAGTATAAAAAGAGAAGAAAAGTTTTAATATAAGCTTATCTGTAGTACAACAAAATGCAACCATTGTGTTTTCTCTATGTTGGCTGCATTTTTCCTTTGCATTTTGCCTCTTTATTTCCAGTGTATGTATTTTTCACTTGATGGCCCCTAAAGTTTGAAATCGTGTGATCATATTCTTTCATATCTGAAAGTAATACATATGTAGCTATTTTTTAAATTTCTCTGTACAAGTCTTTGGAGGGTAGATTAATGCACTACCTTTTCTTGGTACTTTCAAAGTCTAACTTTGCTCTTGAGCAAATATGTATGTAATGAATTAATGCTAGTTTTTATCTTGAAGATAGGTTATACTTTGCTTTTAAATGATATATATGTCACAGGAAAATATAATGGTTTCGGTATTTGGTGATTTGGCAATTGTTCTTTATTCAGAAATGAATTTTGTAACATTTAGAATAAAGAAAAAGAATATTGACTGCAAAGTAAGGGAATGGCTAAATATGTTAGAAGGATTGAGGTGAGAGGATAAAAAAAAATTGTTTGCCCGTATTAAAAAACAGTTTCTTTCTTGTCAAGAGTGAAAGGACATTGAACATAGAATAAAAGAAGAGGTCAAAAGACGAACAAAATAAACAACAAAAACACCTGTAATTATGTAGGTAGTTGTGGTGCAAAAAACAAGAACAGGAGTCGATCATGAAAAATTCTGACAATTTGAAAAAAAAAGAAAGAATCAAACAAATTGAACCAATTATCAAATGTATCTTACTTTTGCTTGTATGTACAAAGCCTCTGTTCATACTTGCAGGGAGTATGCTTGATTCTAACATATTGCACAATTGAAGGAGGTTTAACAATAGTTCTATTAATTCAAACTTTTTTCTCTTTTCTTGGCAAAGCTATCTTACCTCACTTTTGACCTTTCTAGGGATGATGACGTAAGATAAGACAAAGTGAATATTTGAACAATTTTCTTTGGGGTGCCTGTACTTAGGGAAAAAGGTTACACACTGTTGTATGTTGGACTAATATAATATTTTGTATTCATGAAATTTTTAACAAAGTATCTTGACTGAATTATTGTTTCTTTGATAAATACGGTAGAACATCGAAGTCCTTGCCACTAAGCTGAAAACTTCGAAATACCAATTATTCGGATTAAAAATCCTATGGAAATTTCAGTTTCTGCGTTGTCATTATCAGCACATATTGTGGAAATCATATCCCATAAAAACAACCAAATAGGTGTACGTATAAACAATTTGTAAGTTATGAAAAATACTGTAATAAAAATATTTCATGATCTACTGAGATGCTTCTGATTAACATAATTGTTCAAACATGTCAACATAGTGATACATATTTTTACTGTCAATCTGCGGCTTAAGGTAGTATCGCCTGCCGATGACGAACGCGGTTATATGGAAAGTATTCAAAATCTGTCACCTGGGTTTATCTGCTGGCATGTCACGTGCCGCACGTGTATATCATGTAACCCGTCAGACATTGATTAGCAATAATCAACATTTCAGGTTGGATACACATTGCCCAACCCAGTCTTGAAAAGAGGTGTGAAAACTTGCCTGAACCATCTCTTCATGTGCCGCCGCAAAATAAAGTTATAGTAACTGACCTGGATATGATTGATAATATGGACGATAATTAGTTCAAGAAATTTTATGAAAATTGACTTCGAAATAAAAATTGAAAAATGTACATTAATTGCAACCTTGGGACTGGGATTCTTACTTTGAAATAGCTAAAACTTGAAATAGCAAAATTCGGATTAAACATTTTTTTTAGGTAAAATAAGAAGGGAAGAAATCAGGACCGAAAATAAACTTCGAAATGGCGAAGAATTCGGTTTAATGATGTTCAGTTTGACGAGATTCTACTGTATACAGAAGTTCTACATCAAGACCTGTTTCTGGCCAAACATTATAAATATATACAGAATCAAAATGTTTATCATATACCTATAAATTTTCTGGCTCAATTACATGCAAAACATGAGGCACAAATACAACTCAACAGATTAAAATTCCGTATTATGTCAGTGACATCACTATCAAATTTCGTGACATCACTTTCTTGAGAAAACTTGATAAACTTATAAAAACCTGTGTGAATTGACTTCTTGTGTCTTGAATATTTATAGGTATATAATGAAAGGAAATTATGTTGCAGTATTTCTTCATGGATTTGTATTTTGCTTCTAGCAGCGAAGGAAAAATTGATATCTCACTCGCCCTTCAATCTCATGAGATACCATTTTTCTCACACTGCTCATAGTAAAATACAAGCCATGAAAAGCAACTGCAACATAATATTCCCTATATATTAAAGTCTTTTGCACCATGTTTATATAACTGAAAGACAATTACTTAAGTATGCTTCATTATGATAATGTTTACTCCGCCAATTGCACTAGATACTTTATCTTTTTTGATTTCAATTAACCTTCTTTAATCCCATCAATGTCATATATCTTCTTTTTTTTTCAAAAGATATTTCTCAATATTGTTTATATTGCCCGAGTTTTAAAGCCATTGTAATGCATTCCATTCTTATCCTTTATTCATAGCAGAAAAAAAATGTATTAAAAAACAACAACAAAAGAACTTGATAGTTTTTCTCTTATCTCCCTTTTTTTAAATTTTAATGAATGATTCATCATACAGAAACAGTGTAAGGGAAATAACTCATTTTAATTATGTTTAATTGCGCTCTCTAATGTAAGGGAAATAACTCATTTTTTGACTAAAGACAGACAGGGGGCAAGAATATGCTACCAACTTGGATCACTGGCTAGCTCATCCACACTTCTGCATAATTTCAATATTTCCCTCTCATTGTCATGTCTGCTGCATTTGTTATTGTCTGCTTCATGTGACATGATGTGGTATTGTGACCCTTTGTTGTGCTTTTCACTAACGTTTTACTTCTACCATGAATAGTTTGTGTACTTACAGACTCTTACCTCAGACAGAAACAGAACAAATTATTTTTAGAGACAAAAGCATAAATTTATAAATACATCTATATATATTTCAAAAAGTTTTTTTCCTTTCGATGAAAAGAAGATACAGATTAGTTTATGGCAATTTTTTCTGTACCAGGGTCAAAAGAAAAAAAAACTCTTTTCTATTTTTCTCTGTTCTGAGAATCAACCAAAATAATGTTGATGACCTAGAAATATAAAGGTCGATGTCAGAATAGGGCATGCACAAAAATTTGACCTCTATGGCAAGTTGATTGTATAAAATGTCGTAGTTAAGAATGCTAGCATAAAGTTTTTATTTGAATGCTAGTCATAATATAAAAGGTCATATTTAAAAATGCTATTAGTACTAGTTATTTAAATAAATAGATGTGTATTCTAGGGCCAAGGTTATTGTAATTTGGAGGGAATTCTATTTCCGAAGGTCATGCAAGGCCATAATAAAAAAGAATGTTTTGAAATTACTGAAACAATTGATTTTGTAACCAGCTGAAACTCTTGTAACATATAGGAAGAACATGATGGATAATGCTCATACAAAAAACTTTGAACTTTGACCTTAGGGTCAAGGCCTCAACTGCTAAATACAGAGAGGCATTTTTGATTAATTTTTGAAGTTATCCAGGAAAAAGATGCAAACTCTTCCCTCAGTTTCTGTCCAATTCACCTGATACTTTGTATAAATGTTCATTAGGGGGCAGTAGATGTGAAAGACGCAAATTTCATGTTCGTTCTGAGACACAAGGATTACAGAGTTATTGCCCCTGAATCAACTTGAAAAGTTATGTCCAGTGAACTCCACCTTCAGTTTCAGTCTCATTCACCTCATACTTGGCATAAATATGCATCAGAAGCAGTATATGTGTTCTTGTGCGTTCACACAAGGATTACAGAATTATTGCCCCTGATTCGACTCTAAATATCTTGTGACACAAACTACTTCTATATTTCTTAACTGATTTGATTCAAATTTTGTGTATGCATTGAAAATCAGGTTGAGAGTTGTGTGACATAAATTTCCCTTGAGTTGTCTCAAGGATGGCAGAGTAATTGCCCTGGTCCCTTTTTAGCTCACCTGAGCACGTGTGCTCATCTTCGTCCGTCCGTCCGTCCGTCCGTCGTCCACAATTTGTTCGTTTACACTCTAGCATCTTCATTTTATGAGCAATTATCTTCAAACTTTAAAACAATGTTTATGACCATAAAATCTCGGCCAAGTTCGATTATGGCTGATATCGGAACATTAGGTCAGGAGTTATGCCCCTTTTAAAATTCAAAAAGCCAGATTTCACATTGTTTGCACTCTAGCATCTTCATTTCATGAGCAATTATCTTAAAACTTTAAAACAATGTTTATGACCATAAAATCTCGGCCAAGTTCGATTATGGCTGATATCGGAACATTAGGTCAGGAGTTATGCCCCTTTTAAAATTCAAAAAGCCAGATTTCACATTGTTTGCACTCTAGCATCTTCATTTCATGAGCAATCCTCTTCAAACTTTATGGCAATGCTTATGACCACAAGGTCTCGATTGAGTTCGATTATGGCTGAGATTCATAAATTAGGTCAGGAGTTATGCCCCTTTTAATATCAAAAAATGCCATATTTCATTTGTTTACACTCTAGCATCTTCATCTTTTGAGCAATCTCTTCAAACTTTATGGCAATGCTTATGACCAAATCTCGATTGAGTTGATTATGCTGAGATCAATTAGGTCAGGAGTTAGCCCCTTTTAATATAAAAAAAGCCATATTTCACGTTGTTTACACTCTAGCATCTTCCTTTTTTTAGCAATCATCTTCAAACTTTATGACATTGTTAATGACCATAATGTTCATTGAGTTCAATTGGGGGTTTAGGTCGGCCCCTTTTAATTTTTTTTTTTAATTTTTTAAACTTTAACAATTTTTGCCCATAATCTCACAATCGGGTTCAATTATAACTGATATTGACTTGTAAATTTAGGAGTTATGCCCATTTCACGAATAAAAAAAGCCAGATTTCACTTTTACACTCAAGCATCTTTATTTCTTAAGCAATCATCTTTCTCAGGTGAGCGACCAAGGGCCATCTTGGCCCTCTTGTTTTAATTATCCCCCTTATTCTTGTCCTGAACATTACTCTAATATTATGCAAGGTATTGACTTGAAACTTAAGATATAGACAGATTGTGATTAGGAGAAGTGCAGTGTCCAAGAACTGTAACTCTACCCGGTCCATTTTTTAATTACCCATTTTTTAAATATCTCCTTTGTTAAATTTCTTTTTTTTTAGCTCACCTAAGGATATGCTCAGGATGAGCTGTTAGGATCGATGAATGTCCTTCATCCGTCTGTCCTCCACAATTAGTTTTTTTATGCACTCTAGCATCTTCATTTCCTAACCAATCATCATCAAACTTTGTGACAATGTTTATTACCATATTATCTCAGCAGGTTCGATTATGGCTGATATCGGCCTATCAGGTCAGGAGTGGCCTATCAGGTCAGGAGTTATGCCCCTTTTAATATTATAAAATGCCAGTATTCAGTTTGTTTGCACTTCTAGCATCTTCATTTCTTAAGCAATCATCTTCAAACTTTTTGACAATGTCAGGGATCATTTTACCTCTGCGTCCCGCGTCCCTGACGCACATTTTTTAGCGTGGACGCAAGAAAAATAAATATGTGCGTCCACTGGGATGCATAAAATTCAGACTTTCATGGTTAATATAATTATGAATATGTAACGAAAACCCGTTTGTCAATTTTGTCAAACACACACCATGAGCTGCTTGACTCCTGCTTTACCGCTGTTTAATGTACGAAAGCTGGGTACCAGCGAAGCCGCAATCCTGCGAATAGGGTAAAAGCCGGTACGCGGACGCTGTAATGCAGTACATCGGTACCTGGAAATCGTCGAAGTCCGGGTGTTATAACACTTACCGATAGAAGATTTCAACAAAATGATTCAAACTAACCTTTAAGATATTTGGTTAATTTATCATTTGGTTGATATACCCGTAATCACTTTCATTATAATAATTATGCTAAATACGAATCCGAGTACCGGTGTACCAAGTACCGCATACCGGCATTTTCCTCCACCTTCACAAAGCCTAGAGTTATCGTCTGATTCCAAATGCCCAATTTTAGCGATGCCTCCGAAAAAGAAAATCTGCGTGCCTTTAAATGACAGAAAGCAAACATTGACAGCTCTTTTCGGTAAAGTAAGCGACAAGGATCCAAATGATAAAAGTAATGAAGCTGAAACTGATGATTCACTGTCCCACCCTAAGAAGCTACGTACATTTCAACAACACTGGCTTAAAACTTATTCGTGGTTGCGTTACTGTAAAGCTGAAGACGGAATTGATTATATGTATTGTGATGTGTGCACAACAACAAGTAAACGCAATGGTATGGTAAAATTGGCACAAAATCGGAATTTTCAGAACTCGACACTTTTAAGACATGCTGGATTGTCCGATCACAAACTTGCCATTGAAACACCTGTTTTGCAACAAAGCTTTCAGACTTGTGAAAATAAATTGCTATCATCTAAGAATAAAGCTATCATTACCCTATTTAAGTGTGTGAACTGGATGGCTGGTAAACAATTTATTTTATAAGGACCCATTAATTTTTGTCAGGACCCATCATTTCTGAAAATGTGCATCCTTTTGACTCATAAGAAAAAAAGGTAAAATGATCACTGCAATGTATATTACTATACTATCATAATTGCCAAGTTGGATTATGGTTGATTTTGGCCTATATAAGGTCAGGAGTTATGCCAATTTTCAGTTTGTTTGCACTTCTAGCATCTACATTTCTTAAGCAATCATCTTCAAACTTTATGACAATGTATATTACCATAATCTTTTGGCCATGTTAGATTATGGCTGATATCTGCCTATTAGGTCAGGAATTATGCCCCTTTAAGTATTAAAAAAAGCTAGATTTCACTTTGTTTGCACTCAAGCATCTTCATTTCTTAAGCAATCATCTTCAAACTTTATGTCAATATATATTGCCATAATCTTTTGGTCAGGTTAGATTATGGCTGATATCGGCCTGTTAGGTCAGGAGTTATACCCCTTTTAATATTAAAAAACTGCCAGATTTCACTTTATTTACACTCTAGCATCTTCATTTTTTTGAGCAGTCATCTTCAAACTCTATGGCAATGTTTATAGCCATATCCGTTTGGCCATGTTCGATTATGGCTGATATCAGTCAATTAGGTCAGGAGTAATATGCCACTTTTGATATTAAAAAAAAAAAAAATCATAAATTTCACTTCATTTGCACTCTAGCATCTTCATTTCTGAATTAATCATCTTCAATTTTTAGAACAATGTTTATAGCCAATTCTTTCGGCTAAGTTCGATTATGGCTAATATTGGCCAATTATGTCAGAAGTTATGCCCCTTTAATGTTTAAATTTGTGTGTTTAAAGCCATAATTTCTTAGTCAAGTTTGACTTCAAATTTCGACCACAGGCTTTGTTTAGTTCGTGGAATTATAAATGATCTCATGGATTATGTATTCAGTACAACTATGCTGTAATTTAGTAACTTTAGTTCAGGTGAGCGTCTTTAGGGCCATCTTGGCCCTCTTGTTTAACTCGAATATTATACATGGTATTTACTTGAAACTTAAAATATAAGCAGATGGTGACTAGGAGAAGTGCAGTGTCCAAAAACTGTAATTCTACACTTTTAAACTACTGTGCCAAACAACCATAACTGACTCTCTATCCACTTTAAATAGAGACTTTACTTACTTATTATTTACTATCATAACCAATAAACTATGTATACAGGTTCTTATCTATGCTCCCCATGGAGTCTGGCTTCGCCTGTATCAAAGCACTTTGCAGGGGTATTTATCGCCTTCAATGATAGCTCTATTTTGCACTGTTGTAAAATTATCATAACACTTGATTGACATGAACCAGGGTCTTAGACCTTGGGGGTCAAGGTCATTTGAAGGTCAAGGTCAAGTGGCGGGTAGAGCTCATCAAGTGCATGCAGCTATAAAGTTTTGGAGGCTGTAGGTGGAAGACTTCTGTGTTATGATCAAGGTTAAAGTTTTGTGACAAACAAACAAAAAACAACATGCCCCTGATCTAATGATACGGGGCATAATAAAAGTAATATTATTAGAGTAAATATGACACCAATAATTTGTATAGTATGTAAAATGAAAGAAAATATCATGAAAATACATTTGAAATTGCTGTTTAAAGGGTTTAATATGGACACTATCAGATTTTGGTTGTATTTCTCCAAATATTTGACAGTCATACATTTTCTTTATTAACAGGAAATGTGCCTTGATGGCCATTGATGATGCTTGTACATTCCTACGCAATGGAGGGGAGGTGGCAGTAAGTATACTTATATACATCCTCAGTAACCTAGGTTACTCTTCATGATAATGTAGAATTGGTAGAATAAACATTGTGGGTTCCATCAATGTCACATGATTAGCAACATAATTGTACAGGTACTGTGTGTACCAGTAATAACCAGCAACATCAGAAAAGGTAGAGCAGTTAAAACTGACCTGATGTTACAATTTTATTGTTTTCAAGTATCTAATGGACAGCTAACTTGTAATGGCCCAGGTGGAGGAATGGTAAAAGAGTGTGCCTGCTTACTTGGGGGTCAGGGATTTAATCTCAATTTGGGACATTCCAGGCCATTTAAAGTGGCACATACGTGCACTTCCCTTGCTTGGTGCTCAAAATACAAGGGTAGATCTAGGACTTATGGGCCCAGTGTGTGTGTGTGTGTGGGAAGGGGGGGGTAATGAGACTAAGAGTGGTACCATACCACTCGTGTGTGGCAATATATCACAGTGGAGCTAGCACTGGTTTTACCACATAAAGAAAAAGTCCACAAAATACAGTAGGTGAGACAAAAGAAAATCAACAAAGGGCATTGCAATAGCAAAGTGTAGTTGGGCTTTATAGGAATATAGGTATGTTGTTCTGTCCTATGCATTCTGTAAGTTGCAATATCCCCTACACTGTTGAGTCAAGGCAGTGAGTGGGAGATCTCATCTCCTTCATTGATAAATGGTGTGTTCCCTGTACTTCATTGGTGACTTGGAGCAAATGATAAATATATATATATACTGATGCATAATTTTCTGTGTTTAAATTTCAGGTGATAGATGCCACCAACACAACACGTGAAAGACGCAGACTGCTGGCAGATTTGATCTGCTCCAAGAATGATCTTAGATTGTTCTTTGTTGAATCTATATGTGATGATGAGGATATCATTGAAGCAAACATTCTGGTCAGTGAATCATACCTGTCCTTATTGTAATCATTTGAAATAACAATGGTTTAGCTTTTCTGCTGGTTTTAATAGTCCAGTCATAACTGTATCTTGTAAAAATATTACTACGTCTTGCTTCAAGTGTTTCTATAATATAATAATAAAAAATCGATTTAAAAAGTTATGAAATTTGAATTGGAGATTATAATTGTTAATGATAGTTGATGATTAAATGATGATGATTGAATGACGGAAACTGATGATGATGATGGCAATTGAGATGATTATGATGATGATGATGATGTTGATGATGAAAATGATTATATTGATAATGATGATGACTACTGATGAAGATGATTATGAGTATATGGATGTTGCTGCTGATGATATTTATGTGGTGAAGATGATAATAAGAACACCTCTCTACAACAGGAGGTGAAGGTGTGCAGTCCAGACTACCTGGGGATGGACAAGAACGAAGCGGTGCTAGACTTCATGAAGCGTATTGAGCACTACCGCCAGAACTACCAGTCGCTGGACTATAAACATGACAAGGACCTGTCATTTATACAGATCTTTAACCAGGGGGAGCGATTCCTTGTCAACAAACTTGCAGGTAACACTCTACCTCCTACAACAAGAAGTTTTCTGATAAATGTGGTGTGGATCAGTCGGAATCCTGACCTGCCTCCGTTACACAGAGATTTTGACGATGTTACAGTAGAATTGCAATTTTTTCCAAATATCATGCCTAATTAGCTCACCTGAGCATAGCTCAGGGTGAGCTTTTGGGATACTTGATTGTCCGTCGGCCGTCGTCCGTCAACAATTTGATGTTTACACACTAGAGGCCACAATTTTGATCCATTTTTCCTCAAACTTGGTCAGAATGTTTGTCTTGATGATATCTTGAACCCTTTCGAAAATGGGTCAGGTTGGATCAAAAAGTAGGTCAGTAGGTCAAATCTTAGAAAAATCTTGTAGTCTGTCAACAATTTTGATGTTTACACACTAGAGGCCACAATTTTGATCCAATCTTCCTCAAACTTGGTCAGAATGTTAGTCTTGATGATATCTTGAACCCTTTCGAAAATGGGTCAGGTCGGATCAAAAAGTAGGTCAGTAGGTCAAATCTTAGAAAAATCTTGTTTACACTAGAGGCCACAATTTTGATCCAATCTTCCTCAAACTTGGTCAGAATGTTAGTCTTGATGATATCTTGAACCCTTTCGAAAATGGGTCAGGTGGATCAAAAAGTAGGTCAGTAGGTCAAATCTTAGAAAAATCTTGTTCCATCAACAATTTTGATGTTTACACACTAGAGGCCACAATTTTGATCCAATCTTCCTCAAACTTGGTCAGAATGTTAGTCTTGATGATATCTTGAACCCTTTCGAAAATGGGTCAGGTTGGATCAAAAAGTAGGTCAGTAGGTCAAATCTGAGAAAAATCTTGTTTACACACTAGAGGCCACAATTTTGATCCAATCTTCCTCAAACTTGGTCAGAATGTTTGTCTTGATGATATCTTGAACCCTTTCGAAAATGGGTCAGGTTGGATCAAAAAGTAGGTCAGTAGGTCAAATCTTAGAAAAATCTTGTTTATACTCTGAGGGCAACATTTTTGGTCCAATCATCCTCAAACTTTGGCAGAATGTTTGTCATGATGATATCTTTTGTGGATGGGGTCAGAAAATTCCTGAACATTGTTTCACCTCATCATCTTAATTCTAAAGCAATCTGTTTTGTACAGGCAATGAATGATACTTTTCTCAGGTGAGCGATCTAGGGCCATCTTGGCCCTCTTGTTGGAGTTCTGATGTGTAGAGACCGGGGTTATCAGCTTCAGGGCCTTGTCATTATCAGTGCTTCATACTCACAATTGCATTTCCAGTCTTGTACAATGTTTTACTCCACTCTCTGTGTCTCTCACATTTACAAAAGACCTTAAAATGAGTTGTCCTTCAAACTCTTGTATTTTATAACTGTATAATAGTAATTAATCCTACAGTCCATAATGTATGGATTCTTCAATTTTTCCAAATAAGTCTCGTTAGATGGGTTGTAAAATATATAAAGAAGTGAATAGTATAAAACTCAACTGATAGGAACAGTGGACTTTCCATTGTTTATCAAAATTTTTAAATTAACTCCTTCACTGCCTCGCCCCGAGCGGTGCTCAGGTAAACATTGTTTCCAATACGTCATGACATATTGTATTGAGGCATATATCATCTATAATGTGACAAGATGTTGGGATAATGTGACTTGAGAGAAGGGGATAATTTGACAGAATGTTGGGATAATTTGACTGAATGGTAGGGATAATGTGACTGGATGTGGGGATAATGTGACTGAGTGTGGGGTAATGTGATTGGGTGATGGGGATAATGTGATTGGGTGATGGGGATAATGTGACTGGATGTGGGGATAATGTGGCTGGATGTGGGGATAATGTGGCTGGGCAGTGGGGGGGGATGTGACTGGATGTGGGGATAATATGACTGGGTGATGAGGGGATAATGTGATTGGGTGATGGGGGATAATGTGACTGGGCAGTGGGGGTAATGTGACTGGATGTGGGGATAATGTGGCGGGGGATGTGACTGGATGTGGGGGTAATGTGATTGGGTGATGGGGGATAATGTGATTGGGTGATGGGGATAATGTGACTGGGTGGTGGGATAATGTGACTGGATGTGGGGATAATGTGACTGGGCAGTGGGGGTAATGTGACTGGATATGGGGATAATATGACTGGGCAGTGGGGGTAATGTGACTGGGCAGTGGGGATAATGTGACTAAGTGTAGGGATAATGTGACTGGATGTGGGGATAATGTGACTGGATGTGGGGGAAATGTTGTGCAGTGGGGTAATGTGACTGGGCAGTGGGGATAATGTGACTGGGCAGTGGGGTAATGTGACTGGGCAGTGGGGATAATGTGACTAAGTGTAGGGATAATGTGACTGTATGTGGGGATAATGTGACTGGGCAGTGGGGATAATGTGACTAAGTGTAGGGATAATGTGACTGGATGTGGGGATAATGTGACTGAGTGATGGGGATAATGTGACTAGGTGATGGGGATAATGTGACTGGATGTGGGGATAATGTGACTGAGCAGTGGGGGGATGTGACTGGATGTGGGGATAATATGACTGGGCAGTGGGGGTAATGTGACTGGGCAGTGGGGATAATGTGACTGAGTGATGGGATAATGTGACTGGATGTGGGGATAATGTGACTGAGTGATTGGGATAATGTGACTAGGTGATGGGGATAATGTGACTGGATGTGAGGATAATGTGACTGGGCAGTGGGGGTAATGTGACTGGATGTGGGGATAATATGACTGGGCAGTGGGGGTAATGTGACTGGGCAGTGGGGATAATGTGACTGGGTGGTGGGATAATGTGATTGGATGTGGACTACACCAGGATATCACAGTGAGGCAGCAGTAGACAAAGTCACAAAGGCACTGAAATACTTATGACATGAAACCTGACATACAAGCACTAAAGAACATGCGAGATTGTAATATCACTTTGGAGAAGTTAATGTTGTCATGAGAGGAAATAAGCTAACATATTTTTTTTAATTTGATTAACAGGTCATCTACAAAGTCGGGTTGTGTACTATCTCATGAATATTCATGTGCTTCCAAGAACCATTTACCTCACTCGGGTAAGTTTATTATTCTGAGTTTTCTCTTCCTATATCTATATCAATGAAAATATATTGACAAATAATAACGTAAAATTGGTTACATTGGTTGAAAGGGAAAGGGGAGAACAACATTGCAGTGTATTGCAACAACCATATGAAATTTATCTCCCTTTGAATTCCAGAATAGCTTAGTCTTTGCTTTAAATAAAAATGTTATATGTTGAAATATCTTTTATCTTATTAATTAACATATGGGAATTCCATACTGAGAGTTACAATAGAGTTCCTAGTTTGTATTATTGATATTGTACTCAGTAAGTGTTATATATAAGTTATCTACATTTATTTAACAGCATGGTGAAAGTATGATGAACCTCCAAGGTCGTATAGGCGGGGACAGTGAGCTCTCACCCCGGGGATTCCAGGTAATGTGGGCGCGGCATCATTGATCTCTAGGGATATCAGTTGTAATGATCATAAACCAGGAGTGGTTATTGTTTGGTTACTTAACTCACTTTCTTACTGATACAGAAACTTATGATCTAGTGTTAATTAAATGAACACTCGGTTTCTAGACTTGTCAAAATTTAACCCTTTACCTCATGAATATTCATGTACATATTAATAAATTGATGAGTATTAATTGGCTGATCTTCAAATGGTTTATGAAATGATGTACTTATCTTTGTCACCAGTGACTGTGTAGAAACTGAGCTATAGTATTGTAAGAACAAACAGAGAAGACGCTGATAAGACGACTCCTATAGGAAGTGTCTATAAGTCTGGGTCTGCTCTGTTTGCCTATGTGTCAAAATGAGTCCGTGTAAACTTAGACTTGTTAAAGGTTCAAGTAAAAATGAACAAGTTGTAGACTTCTGGAAGGAGCATTAGCCTGTTGTAGGAAAACCTAACACTGGTTTGCACAAGCTTTATGAACTTGTTTTTCCATCCTCTTAGTATTGATTTAGTGCTTTACCATAGTAAAGCCGATATTGACTAAAAGCAGTGCTCATTTTGGATAGGTTTGTGTAATTTATCTCTACGGAGAAGTCTCTATGTGATGCATGCTGACTGGTCTAGTGTTTATTCTGTTCATATAGCTGATTTCCTTGTTAACCCTTTCCCTCATAGAGGACACCATGAAAAGACCTATGCGAACAGCATAAAACCAGATCAGCCTGCGAGTTACTCGCAGGCTGATCTGGTTTTATGCTGTTCGCTGCTCCTCAGTGGTCTGGAAATGAGGACTTTGTAATTAAATTTGGTAAGGTTTAACTGTGGTTTTCTGCAGATCAGGCTTTCTGTGGTACCTATTGAGGGCGTCAAAATGAGTCTATATGAGGGAAAGGGTTAAGTTGATGCTATCTTGTGATTACAGTATGCCAAGGAGCTGGCCAAGTTTGTCCAGGATGAAAAGATTCCCAACCTGAAGGTCTGGACATCAGAGCTACAGCGAACCATCCAGACGGCACAGTACATAGACGGGCCCAAGGCCCACTGGAAGGCCCTTAATGAGATTGATGCGGTAAGTTACACGTTTCAATCTCAAACCTATATCATTGAGAACAAGATTGCTGAACGACATCTTGTCATGGGGCTGCTCTTACACAAACTGCATTAGGTGTTATTGTAGCCACATTTTTAACCAGGTTTTCCGAAGGAAAACTCTGGTTATTAGATTGGGGTATGTCGGCGGGCGGGTGTAAACAATTTCTTCTGTGCGCAACTCCTCCTACATTTTTCAACGGATTTGGCCCAAACTTTTACAGAAGCATTATTACATAGTGGCCTGGCGCATATTGTCAGGGTTTTGTGGTTCGACTATTTTTGATGCAGTTATGGCCTTTTGTTATTTTTTCACATATGTAATATATAGGGAAATATTCTTCTGTGCGTAACTCCTCCTACATTTTTGTGTCGCCTGCATAGCATGGCAGACACATAGGGATCACTTTGTCCGTCGTCGTCGTCGTCGTCGTCGGCGTCGTCGGCGTCGTCGGCGTCGTCGTCGTCGTCGGCGTCGTCGGCGTCACACTTTCTTGTCCGGAGCATAACTCGAAAAGTATTTGAGGTATCACCTTGAAACTTAAAACATGGATAGATCACATTGAGGTGGAGTGCAGTGCACAAGAATGATAACTCTGACTTTCGTATTTTCTGAGTTACTACCCTTTGTTGATTCTGAGATTTTATTTTTGTCCGGACCATAACTCAAAAAGTATTTGAGGTATCACCTTGAAACTTAAAACATGGATAGATCACATTGAGGTGGAGTGCAGTGCACAAGAATGATAACTCTGACTTTCGTATTTTCTGAGTTATTACCCTTTGTTGATTCTGAGATTTTATTTTTGTCCGGACCATAACTCAAAAAGTATTTGAGGTATCACCTTGAAACTTAAAACATGGATAGATCACATTGAGGTGGAGTGCAGTGCACAAGAATGATAACTCTGACTTTCTATTTTCTGAGTTATTCCCTTTGTTGATTTTCAGTCTTAATTTTTGTCCAGGGCATAACTCAAAAAGTATTTGAGGTGCTGACTTAAAACTTTATAGATAGATAGATCTCATTGAAGAGGAGTGCAGTTCACATAAATGATAACTCTCACTTTCTTTTCTCCTGTTTTTTTTCAGTCTTATTTTTGTGGAATAAAAAGTATTTGAGTTTGCTTAAACTTATAGATGGAAAGATCTCATGGATTTGTAGTGCAGTGCATAAAATGATAACTCTGTTTTATTTTCTGAGTTATTTCCCTTTGTTGATTTTCAGACTTAATTTTTGTCTGGGGCATAACTCAAAACGTATTTGAGGTGTTGACTTGAAACTTCATAGATCTCATTGGTCTGAGTGCAGTACACAAGAATGATAACTCAATAATGATAATGATGACTACAAACTTGCAACATATATATAATTAACGTCATAAGTGCTTAATGACGTCATAATTTTTCTTACAGTTAATGTTTTGAATTCATAGTCATTCTGACACTCCTCTGATGAAGACTGTATAGTCGAAAGTGCTCGGGAAAATTATTACATATTGCACTGTTTGAATATTTTATTCCCCCCCCCCCCCCCCCCCCCAAAAAAAAAATTTAAAAAAATATATATATATATATATATATGTGTGTGTGTGTGTTATTTTGTACCTCACAAAATAGATTATGCTTTATCAATAATTTGTCAAAAGATCGATTTTCTAGTCAATTCTTTCATCAAACATGCTTAAATGCAGGCGACACAAGTGTTCCGAGGAACACCCACATCTAGTTCAACGGATTTGGCCCAAACTTTTACAGAAGCATTATTACATAGTGACCTGGCACATATTGTCCGGGTTTTGTGGTTTGACTATTTTTGATGCAGTTATGGCCTTTGCCCCTTAATGGATGTAATATAAAGGGAAATATTCTTTCGTGCACAACTTCTACATTTCTTAATAAATTTTGTCCATACTTTAACAGAAGTACCTTCACAAAGTCACCCTGGAGAATATTACCTGTGTTTTGCAGTTTGACCATTTTTGATGGAGTCCCTTTTTGATGCCCCTTTGATAAAATTCCTTGTCCGGAGCATAACTCCTACATTATAAGAGGTATTGACTTGAAACTTTATAGGTGCATACATCTCATTGAGGCGGAATGCAGTGCATAGGAACCTCACTCTGTGGTTCATAATTTTGGAGTTACATGTTTGCCCCTTCGTAAAAATTCCTGATATGGAGCAAAACTCCTTAATTTTAAAATATATAGTAATGATTGGTTTTGCAGTTTGACCATTTTTGATGGAGCTATGGCCCTTAGTTATTTTTTTGCATTAGATTTAATAGACATTGAGCACAAAGTTATTTGACTGGTACAAATAATCTGTACTGGGACGAAACATTGCGAAAAGAAAACCTGGTTTTGTGACAATTTCTGTCACTTGTTTATGTATAATGAGAAGTCTTGCGGTGTAGTGGTGAGAATCTAAGGATGGAGAGGTTGTGTGTTTGATACCTAGTCCACAGTGTATCAGAGGTGTCAGAAACCCTACTTGTTGCTGTCTTGTGTCACACTCAACTGACTGTATTTAAGTGAAATGGCCACAGTTTGACCTCAGCACCTTAACATGTATCTCTGTAGCAATAATACAAGTGATTTCCCAGTTACAGGAATAAGGCTGTAGTTTGGTGTGGTTGATGATGTGTCTCGGCTATTTTTCGTATTGTCATATTATTTCATATCATTAAAGGTGTTTAGATCAGTATTAAAATCAGGGTTATGTTGAAAAAAAAAATTAAGAGATAAAGTAAAAAAATAAAGTTGTTGAAATATTGTTTCCATATTTTAACTTTATGGGAGAAAGAGTTGTTTTGTTATTGTTTTTCCGGTAAAAATGATGCATTATAATATGAGTATATTAAGCTATACCAGTGGTTGGTTCAAGTATCTGTGTTTCATTTGGTTGTCTGTAAATGCAGGGTATATGTGAAGGGATGACGTACGAGGAGATAGCTGAGCAGTACCCAGAGGAGTTTGCCAAGAGAGATGCAGACAAGTACCATTATAGATACCCAACCGGAGAGGTGCGTGTACTGGCTGGGAAATTAGTGAAGTGTTTTATTGTTGTAGTTGTTGTATTGGGGTTTACCGTCACTACGATAGTATTTCAATCATATAGCAACGTCCAGCTACTTACAGGTGGAGGAAGACCCCGAGTACACAGAGATACCCGGGTAGAACCACTGACCTACCACAAGCCAGCTGGAAAGCTTCCTCACATGAAAAAAATCCGAAGTCCCTACCGGGATTCGAACCCACAGCGGTGAGGGGCTGAGAGATTTGTAGTCCTAGACTATAACCGCTCGGCCATGGCGGCCCCTGAAGTGAAGTGTTTTGAACCAGGAATCATGCTCTGAAAAATTACAGACTACTTCAATTTTTAAAGAAATATAAAAATAAATCTTTTCAAGTATGCTTAGCAATCGGTGTTTTTGTAGGTTTATTCAAATTTACTTGTAATATTGGTTGTAGGCTAATGACCAGTAAATAATACTATCCTTATTCAATTAGCAAATTAAATTTTACCAAAAACTGTTCAATAAATCCAGGATATTTAATAAAATGTTTTAGTGTGTTTTTTTAGCTCACCTGAGCACGTGTGCTCAGGATGAGCTTTTAGGATCGATGAATGTCCGTCGTCCGTCCGTCCGTCCGTCCGTCCGTCGTCCGTCGTCCACAATTTGTTCGTTTGCACTCTAGCATCTTCATTTTATGAGCAATTATCTTCAAACTTTAAAACAATGTTTATAACCATAAAATCACGGCCAAGTTCGATTATGGCTGATATCGTACCAATAGTTCAGAAGTTATGCCCCTTTTAGTATTCAAAAAAAGCCATATTTCACGTTGTTTACACTTTAGCATCTTCCTTTTTTTAGCAATCATCTTCAAACTTTATGACATTGCTAATGACCATAATGTCTCGATTGAGTTCAATTGTGGCTGAGATGGGTCATTTAGGTCAGGAGTTATGCCCCTTTTAATACAAAAAATGCAAGATTTCACTTTGTTTATTCTCTACCAACTTCATCTTTTTAACAATCATTTTTAAACTTTAAGACAATGTTTATGCCCATAATCTCACAATTGGGTTCAATTATAACTGATATTGACTTGTAAATTTAGGAGTTATGCCCATTTCACCATAAAAAAAAAGCCAGATTTCACTTTTACACTCAAGCATCTTTATTTCTTAAGCAATCATCTTTCTCAGGTGAGCGACCAAGGGCCATCTTGGCCCTCTTGTTTCTCAAATGGAGCCAAGTGACTCCTTATAAGTAAAGAGACCAAATTTGAATTAATTTTGGGTCATTTAGACAATTTGAGGATCAAAATAGACATTCTTGTGCTTAATGGAAAACCCTTATGTCTACATAGTCAAAACAAATTGGGAAGGGATAATATTGTCATTATAATGTGTAACTGTATGTGTATGTTTCAGTCATACCAAGACCTGGTGGCAAGGTTGGAACCCGTGATCATGGTAAGGACTGACATATGTTTATCCTGAATCTGTCATGTCGTTGGGAGGCATATGTTCACACTGTCTTCATACTGCTGAATCCAGAGTGGAACCAGTACTTTTTTCCTCAAAAAGGGCTGTGAAATAATCCTGAATGATATGTATGTAGAAATGATAGAGTGGTTTCATTTTGGGGGAAAAAAAGTTAAATTTTGGTTATGATAATAATCTTGAATGCATCAACTTGGGAGTATGTTGAACCCGACCCATGACATACAAAAGATGTTGAATGGTACTAGATGATGCGACTGGTTGTGGTATCATGCCACATGTCTATGCCGTGATACTGCAGTGAGGCAGCACTATATCTGCCCAAAAATGATTGAAATACTGTAGTTGAGTTAAATTTAATAAAACATGCAAAACAATTTCCATAAAGGTTGTATTTCCTTTCATTTGTGTATTTTCTAAGACCATGCATGAAAGAAAATGGATCTTACAAATAAGCTCTATATTAATCCTTTCCCTCATAGAGGAAACCTTGAAAAGACCTATGCGAACAGCATAAAACCAGATCAGCCTGCGAGTAACTCGCAGGCTGATCAGGTTGTATGCTGTTCGCTGCTCCTCAGTGGTCTGGAAATGAGGATTTTACAGTTAAATTTGGTAGGTTTCAGTTTGGCTTTCTGCAGATCAGGCTTTATGTGGTACCTATTGAGTGTGTCAAAATGAGTCTATATGAGGGAAAGGGTTAAACCTGCAGATCAATAGGATTTATTGTAATGTTTTATTAAGTACCATAAATAAATGTACATCTGGCGTATGTTGTATGTACACACAGGAGCTGGAACGTCAGGAGAATGTATTGGTTGTGTGTCACCAGGCCGTGCTGCGATGTCTACTGGCCTACTTCCAGGACAAGTCCTCTGGTGAGTACAGCTAGGGGGAGACTACTCTTGGGGGACAGCCATGGGGAAGTAACTTTGGTTTTTAATTACATTTTCAATCAGGGGAGGTAATTTGGTGTGTATTTTTATTTATTTTCGATATGAATAAAAAGATGGAATGTTTTTATTCAAAAGGAAAACATTTTGAATGCAATGAAAAGGCTATAATTATGTTTATAATTTGATATTTGTTTACTGTTAATAGGGGTCCAGCAGCTTTTGTTAGTAATGAATGATTTTTTTTTTTAAACGGTTGTCTTTTTGTATAAGTCAACTGGGGGTGGAGGGGAGTGGCATTATCATCTGAAATAGCTAGGGAGAATTTCATCAATATTGGGAGGAACAGATGTAGTTAAGACAGTGTCATAGACTTTAAAAGTCAGCCAGAGTGTGTGATATTTAATTGAAAGGAATGGTATAGTTCTGCTCTTATTAGAGTCACAGTTGGTTTAAATTTTTAGAAAAAAAAGAGGCTAACATTTTTCTGTCAGTAACTGTTAGTTAAATGTGTGTAGTCAACTTATTTAAGATTACTGTTATTGTCAATTAGATGGGTATGTTTATATGTTAACCTTTTTAATACAGGGGATATATTTATAATTAAACCCTGTCATAGGGTTGGGGCATATTTGTATGTTATACCTGTCAGTAAAGGGGTACATTTCACTGTTAACCTTATATGTTAACTCTGTTGGTTAGAGGAGGTACATTTGTATATTAACCCTTTATCACTCTAGTCAATCTATGTAACACATTCTAACAACTGTAAGACCAGATTTTAGTGGAAATAGATTTGACAGTGTACCTCTTGATACTAAATGTGTGCAAAGCAGTAAGCTCAGTGAAATCAGAAGAGTCTTAGTTCTTCTCAGGTTGATTTGATTTAATCTGGTCTTACTTCTAGTGGAGAAAAGGGTTAACTTTGGTCAGGGTTGGATTACGGGGGTCATCACTTGTGTGTTGTTCTAGATGAAGGCATATTCCCTTTACAAAAATTGAATGAAGAAAAGTGATAATTCTTATTTTCTTGTCAGGTTTAATATTGATTTAATATGGGAGGGTGTTAAGTGATGATTAAAGCTTTAAGACAAGCAGTTTTACAAGAAAGGGTGTGGTTCTTATATGAAGAGTTACAAAAGAAAGCCATCTTAATATGCAGATTTCAGGATAGTAATATGGGAAAAATAAAATAGGGACTTTTTGTGATAGATGTATTAAGTTTCAATTGAAAACAGTGTGAATAAAGTCATACATGATAGTAAGATCAGAAAATACTAGTGCTTTACATATAAGCTATAAAGGGCTTTCAAAGCTTTGGGTGTCAGAAGCAAAAATCCTGTCCAAAAGCCCAAAGCCAAGAGTCCCAGAAAGCTTGCATTCTGCTCCAGTATAACAGACTTTTCCTTGTTTCCTTTTTATGCCTCCACCAAAAATGTGTCCGTCAGTCCCAAAACTTTGTGACAAGTAAGTATTGTACTGCAAAAGTATTTGTACTACAGACTTGATACTTCATGTATATATTAATCAGGACATGAACTTGACTTGTGCACCGGGGTATTTTCAATGAACCTTTGTTAAAGTTGACAGAGTTATGGGCCTTTGTTTTTTGAAAAATATGAAATTTCATACTTGTGACACACGGACTCTGAAAGTATATGTCCTACGGACTTGAAACTGCATGGATAGATTAATCAAGACATGTGCACCTATGTATTTTTATGCCACCTACAAAAAATTGAGGCATATAGATTTGCCTTTGTCAGTCTGTCCATCCCAAAATCTGTGACACAGGTAACTCTGAAAGTATTTGTACCACAGACTTGAAACTTCATGGATATATTACTCAGGATATGACTTGTGCTCCTGGGTGTTGGCCTTTGTTTTGGAAAATGTGACAGGTGGGGGCACCTGTGTCCTCTGGACACATTTCTAGTGAAGAATTCACAACTTGTTTGTAGTCAGACACAAGACAGTGGTTTGGACAGAATTTTCCTCTCTGGAAACCATATAACCAGAAATATCCAGTTAATCTGCTTTAATGCATGATGTGTTCTGGAGAAAGTAAAGTGGAGAAATGTTTCAAAAAGTAATGGAAAGTTAAACCCTCTGTTTTATAGAGACTCATCTCCCTGGAAACATTTGAGAGCTAGTTAAAACTGCTTTCAGGAGCCTTCTGATCAGGGTCTCCTCTATTTGCTCATACAACATTGTAGCTATGATTCTATTCTATGATTCAGTACAGCAAAAAAAAAAATCTTTGTTTCATTTACAGTTTAAAGTTTTTTTTAGGAAATTGATACTCATCAAATCATAAATTTAGACATGAATATTCATGAGGTAAAGGGTCAAAGGGATCAGAAATTTATTTTTGAGAGTTTTAAAGAGGCCTGCTGTTTTAGCTTGAAACATATTGGAAATGACAATCTGTTTTATGGGAGGGAGGATTTGGGATATTGTACTGGAATTATATTCTTTTCTATACTGGGATTCAGGTGTTACATCTTAATTTTCAAGTGAAGTCCAGAATATTTAAATTTGTATGTTATCTACCCAGTTTTACTGATATCATATATACATGTAGCTGGATATTTATCAAATTCACTGTCTTTTCAGTGTTTACTTTTCGGGTTCATTAATCTCTTCAACTATGAATGTTTCCAAGTGATTTATTAAATCAGATCATCCTTAGAGTCACTGACAGTTTAATAAGATTTTATGCTCTTTGTTGCTTTAGACATTTAAGAATTAAGTTTTTTTTGTTTTTCATCATTGAAGATACTGATATTTAATTAAATTTATATTATATTATACTGTGCTGTTTTGAGGCAGCCATTGTGGTTGAAGTTTCCTTTTTTCCCTTTCCTCTGCAATCGGGAAGGAAATATAATGATTGATTTAGGTGTCTTATATTATTTATTTTGTATTTCTATCACATCTTATGGGTGTATGTACTGATGTATTTTTTATTATTTTCACACTAATTTATATATACACATGCCTAATCTATATAAAAATGTATATTTATTACAATACATAGCTATTGGCCTTTTTTTTCATTCATCCCTTTCAAAACAAATAACCTTCTACTAAAAATAATGCTATGTGTAAGAAATGATAATATTGATCTCGTCTCGTAACTGTTTGTTTCCCACATTGCTGGGAACTGACATTCGTTTTCCGTATCCATCTGCCACAGTTGAGATCCCTTACGTACCTGTCCCCCAGGAATCCATCGCCAAAATGCACTTGCGGAGTAACGGTGGCTGTGAATTAACTGTTTTTCCACTTCTCAGGTACCCATTGCAAGAATATCTGGATAAATATGACATAATGTGTACTAATACCATGACTTGTGCGCGCCATGTACTGTACGGGCTTCGCTGGCCTTGTGTGTTTGACCTTGACATTACATTTTTTGCACATCAAGATTGGGTAGGATAGGTCCTATATTCTCTTTTAGATCTGTAGAATCTATGTTCAATAAAATTATATGAAGTACATATTTCTTGCAAAAATAAATTGACATTTGAAGAAGAATGAAATGTGATCAACAATTTAATTTTTCCTTTTCAGAAATGCTCCTCATTTTGATATTATTTCTAGAATGTAACATTCAGAAAATAATCGCAAAATTACTTGTTATCTGATGAATAATAATAATAAATGCAGAGTCTAATGAAAAGACCTTCTTTAACATAGAGTACAGAACCCTTTGGTATTCACAATTTCTGATTGTATACCCAGGAAATATTGCTTAACCCTTATGATGCTGTGGGCACTTTTGACTGCCTTTGCAACCAGTGCAGACCAAGATCAGCCTGCACATCTGTGCAGTCTGTCCATGGTCTGCATTGTTCACTATTCAGTCAAATTTCAGCAAGCATCCCCATAAACGACTAATGGTACAGTCCATAAAGAGGAAAATACA
>CM037786.1:13915008-13965008 GCA_021229015.1 Solen grandis | reverse complement strand
CAACGATATCAATCAATTTTATCACGATTTGATGATAGTGATCAAGCAAACAGGATAAAACTAAAAAAAAAAATACAATAAATAAATAGAATTTGATGATTTGATGATTGAAATGTTTGACTGAGTACTTCAGATTATTAAGAGATAATATTTCAGTAAAGATCATGACGGTGTAGGCCTAACATTTTATGTAGTAAGAAAGGGATCTGTACGAAGCATTTATTACAATCTGTATGCATGTAGTATATAGTAGTGGTGCACTCGCAAAGAACTTGCCAAAGTATAATAGGAATTCAGCTTAATTTCTTCAGATGAAGACACTCCCGAGTAAAGAGATGTACATCTGATTAGATAAACATGCTAGGTAGACTAAGTATCAGACAGTATGTTACATAATATCGCTCAACGGGGTCATAAACCACGGCCATATGAAGCGTGTCTCAGCATGCGACAAAGATAATAGTTGGATACCGCTACATAACCTATTTTCTCTTTCAATTCTATTTCTAAGTCATGTGAGCACAGTCTTATTCGAGTGAACTGCTTTCTATATGATTCGTTATTAATTATGTCTAAGTAATTTTCATAGCAAAATGTAGTCTTAAAAACTTTATAATAACTCAATTTATTGATGAATTCCAGTCTTGAATATAAAGATCATATAATCTACTTTTAATCATAGGAAAATAATTCATAGTACTATCAAATTCATGCAACAGGTTTGAGAAACCAAGATGCTCAATTATAGATTTTATACGTTTTTACCAACAAGCACCAACAAATATTATTACACTGATCCGTATACATGTGTTTTAATATTGTATTTTCATTATTTTTAACCAAAATTTAATTGACCTTTCTTTAGCTAGAATAGATAAAGGAAATCTTCCTAATTCCCCGTACACTGCTGAAGTAGGTGTCTGATTACGGACCCCTAAGATGTATTTACAAAATCGCAAATGTATCTTATCAATTTCTGTATAATTATATACTCCCCATACCTCAGAACCGTATAATAAAATAGGAACAATCAGGGAATCAAACATATGTAGCTTGGATTTAACATTCATACTGACTCTATCGAAAAGTGAAAGTAAGTTTTGATATGCCCTGAGGGATTGATCCGACAATGTTTTAACGGCACATTTAAGATTACCTGTGTATGTAAATTTTACACCCAAATAAATAAAACTGTCAACAATTTCAACCTTATCGTCGTTAATGACGAATTTAATGTTAAAATTACTTTTCTTTCTCTCAAATATACTTTTGTCTTATTAATATTTATTTTAAGACTCCATTTATCTGAATACTTACAGATATTATTTATATGTGCTTGTAAACTTATTGGGTTTGTTGTAAATAGTACAATATCATCAGCAAACAGAATTAAATACATAGACAATAGATCGAGATCTTGGTTTACCATATCATTTAAATCAATAATTTTAATTATATCATTAATAAAGAGGATGAAAAGTATCGAAGATAATGGCTCCCCTTGCTTTAAGCTGACAGTAACGTCGAAAAAATCAGACAAAGGCATAGTAGGTAAAATTTTCACACAGCATTTCACAACATTATAAATGCCTATTAACATGTTAATCATTTTACAGCTGATACCAGACTGAACTAATTTAATCCATAATGCGTCCCTATTAACCGTATCAAATGCTCTCTGGTAAACAATAAAAACACACCATAATCTTTCTTTTTTAGATGATACTTTCTGGATAATTGAATGTAGTAAATAAATCGCTTTTAAGTTTTGCGTGCAAGCTACTATATATACTATATCAACAATAATGCAGAAAATGTACTAACTACAGATAGTCCATTGACACAAATGTGAATCACATTAATGTGTTTCACAGAAAATTATGTGTTCAGTTTTTTTCTGTCATTGGGCAACCAATTATGATTTAAATAAACACGCAAGTTTGAAAGAAAATGAGAAGTGGCTATACAAGACTAATAACAGGGAAGTAGTAAACGATATTAATTTCGGAGTTACCAGTTTGAATACGGTAACGCACGAGCAATGCATGTTCTTTTGCATAACATAAATAAGTACGAGTCGAATGTTAAAGCCTGTTTGAGTGATTCGACGCTTTTCAGCTCAATTCTAAATTATTGTTCTCAAGTCAAAATAACTTAAATAAACATCTTGGTGGAGAATTCTTGTAACGATGCGATGTATTGTTAGCTAGGGAGGTATCCTTTGTATCGTAAAGAAATATTAAGACATTAACACATTAATTGTGAGACTCCAACGTGCATAAATAGCATTTAATTGAGCTGGAAGACTAAACTTATCTGTCGTGAAAATCGCAATATCATCAGCACAAAGTATCAGATAAATCGACAATTTCGGTATACCTCAGTAATTGCCCGGTAAAGTTTTATCACCGTTTTTAAATATCGGAACAATTATAGCTTTCAACCATAGATTGGGATACTCATTTTGACAGTCCTTGTTGAACCGGTTTTTAAACCCAAGAAAGCTTATAATTAATTCATCAGATCCAATTTTACTAAATTTGTATAACTGTTTAACTCATTTTTAATTTACGTACATTGTGAATGTATCAATACGAGTGTTGTTTACATCGTGATGTTTATGATGCACTTATCTGTCACGTGCATCAATATTATTTCTTCTGGTACTGTAGTCATTGACATGATGATACAGTTTGTGTATTATCCTATCCCATATGAAGTACAATATCAATGAACAATGCGATGTCATTACATAACACCTGGCGCGTGCCGTACCTTCTTATCAGTGAGCGTATGTGTTTTACTTTGACCGGATATGGCACTTTTAATTATCGCCGGTACCGATAAACATCACACTTTCCCCCTCTCGATGTGTACACAACATTTGTCAGATTTAAAATAAGAATTTATTCCACCACCGGCCCACAATACAATATACATATATAACCATTTGAATTTAAAATAGTTGTGTCACAATATATTAGTAGAATTTTCATTCAGCAACTGATAAACATACATTGAAATATATATATATATATATTGAGTTTGGTTACGAATAATATTTTCTTATTCAGTATATGATATGATATTCAGGCAATAACTCTATTTTAGCAACCTAGAGTCGCTCATTTTGAGGAATATCCAGTTGTAATTTGAGCATCTAAGTACAATTTATATCCTCTATAAATATAACTGAGTTGTAATTACGTGTTATTAAGAGTTGGCTGTGTGAAAAAATTTTCAGATTTTTTTTTTTTTGGGGGGGGGGGGCACTGATGTAACCAATAAAACATAGCTTTATACTAACTGAACTACTTATTTGAACTAGTGATATATGTTAATTGCCCAAGACATCTTTAAAATTAACAGACAAGACAGTGATATTTAACATGTGTAAACAAACGCAGAATATCAGGTATTGACTGCGTTCTCAGTTCTTCGATCAATCATAATCAATTTTTTCCTTAAAATTAAAAAAAAACGAAAAATCACACAATATAAACATATGTACAGCCAGATTTATTTTCTGGTATTACTATTAGAATTAGTATTCCTCTTAATTTAAGGTCTAAGCATTCAATTTATCAGTTTCAACAATCAATTATTAACAAGAAAAAGAAATACGTTACAAAAAGTACATTTCGTGGTTATATTATTACGACCAATTCCGATATAATCGTAATAACACCAGTAATTTTACATTATCTTACATTATCTTAAAACCCCAATGAGTTAATTGCTCGACTTTCCAAATAACTACTGACGATACATCAACGTTTTCTCGAACATAACATAAAAGCATATGCATAAGGTGACGTTTTAATGTCGATTTCTTTGTGTTCAACCTATAATTGAATATATGAAGTGATGCACGATATTTTTCATTAAAACCATTGTATGTTCATTGTATGAAACGCATCTAATCGATGGGGGAAAAATACACGTTATAAACGAATTTATTTAATTTATAATTATTTAATTAATTATAGTCTAGTGGTAATAACGTATATCCTAGATGACTCCGTTTAGATCTGCATTAAGGTTATTCAATACCTTTTTTTTTAAATAATTTATAACATACTATTTAAAAGATATTTCATTACAAGAAATGGTAACAGGAAATAGGTTTGGACTCTTTCTGGTAAAAATGGTGCATTGCGACTTAATTAGGGGTTTAAATCGCTTTTCTATCAGGGATATTTTACTAAAAATTAACAAGTTAACAATATTGTTTTTGCAAATACGATTATGGTACCGACAGAAAAAACCCCCCCCCCCCCCCCCAAAAAAAAAGGAATAATCTTAACAATGTTCACTTACTTCTTTCAGTCGATGCATTCCGCCCACATAGTCGAATTCCTGTCCTTGAATATCCAACGAACGACACGAAACACAAATGTAATCCAAACTTATGCCACTCCATTCACCCAAAATCGAGCGAGTCATGGATTCACATCGGCTATGATACCAACTGTCACATCCACTACAGTACAGACACTCTGACAAACAATTGGCCTTACACTTTCCACATGGAAATCTAGGAACATTCCGTCGCGGCATGATGAAGAACAAATGACAACAACAACAAAAAGATTTAGTTGACTATGGTTGCAGAAGATTCTCATTTGAGATGACTGAACACATTTGGATGTTAGCTTATATATCATAAGAATTTCTTAAATAACAATACTCTTTGACACTTGTGACACCGGTCCTGTCCCCGCTACCTGGCACCAGTCTGACACCAGCCCCCAACCCTCACCTTCCTCGCAAGCCCACCCCCATCGTGTACTTGGTATGTGTCAATACACAATCGCCAGGTGTGCCACATCGATAGCACCCCTGATCTTTCCCCTTAACTGAACTTAACATCTTTCTTTCTTTTCAATTTTAATTAAACTCATGCCTTTGACAAATTTCGTTCACTCATTGTAAACATTCATTGCAACATCTAAACTGATAAAAATTAACATGTGCATTTTTTTATAACTTACGATTTTTTTCAGAAATCGTGTGTGTGTGTGTGCGAAAAAAGTTGTTTTTCAGGCATGTGTATGATATAAATCTGATATATCTGAATACTTTTGAATCAGAATAATAATAATAATAACAAAAAAATCCGCATTTTTCCGAATGAAATTTACATATACTTTATTTGTATTCACTCTCTTTTTTTCTCGTGTATTTTTGATACAAATGTGGCTTGTCGCAATGATTTTTGATTTCATCAAGATATTTGCACATTTAGGTTATTGTGTTACTAGAACTCTGGTAAGTTTCAATAATGACAACAAATTGACACATGAAATTTTCATACAACTATAGTCTCTTAAATATATATGGTCAAATAATAATAATGTATATATTATATATCTATCTCTCTCTCTCTATATATATATAGAGAGAGAGAGAGAGATTTGGGATATATCCGGATACTTGAGCCGTTTAGGCATAATAGCACAGTATCTTTGACTTTCGGCAAAATCATTATCATGCAATACCAATCTACTCGATTTAAGTTTCTGTAAATAATCTCATAATAAGTTTCTATATATAATTCCCTAAGTTCATTGTCACGATCATAGATCGTCAACTTGCATGTACAATTTTAAATTCAACATTTCAGCATAAAATATCAAATACATATTCATAGCCATTTACACCGTCGCATGATTTGTGGCGAGGATATGGGTAGATCTGGGTAAGATTTCATACCTTTGTACGTAAATTGTTTTCTTTTCCTTCTTTTTATTTCGTTATATCTAACTGTAACTAGACTCTACAAAACAACAATAAAAAAAACTTGTTTTTTCCTTTTTCTCTTTCTTTCTTTTTCTTTTCTTTAGTGATTTAAAGGGGGATTAGTCTGCGAAGATTTGGGTAGAGATTTGAGAAGATTTGTGTAAGATTTGTAAATTTGGTGTTTATACTGAACACTTATTTTTTTTTTTTTTTTTGTTAATAAAAACCATTATTTCAGCATTTCAATGCTTTGTGGGAAGCTTTGGGTAAGATCTCGTATTTATTTATACGGAATCTTTGAAGAAATGCGAGAATCCCGCATTCAGTGCCCTAGAACAGACACTGAAAAGATTTGGATAGAGATTTGAAAAAAAATGGGTAGAGATTTGAAAAGAATTGGGTAAGATTCGGGAAAATTTGGTTTTTATGCTGTATACTTATCTTTTTATTCATTTTATTTATTTTTATTTATTTTTATTGTTGTTCATACAAACATTTCTCTCCTCATTGCACGTTATTTGTGGAAGGATTTGGGTGAGATTTTTTTTCTTTCTTTTTTTCTTAGATCTAACTTAACTACAAAACAACATATAAAATCATTTTTTATGATTTAAAAGGGGATTAGTCCAATGTTTGGGATGATTTGGGTAGAGGTTTGAGAAGATTTAGGTCGATATTTGAGAGATATGAGGAGATATGGGTAGAGATTTGAGAAGATTTGGGTAAGTAAAAATTAATTAGAATTTAATGGTAGTACAGTAACAACTGATACAGGGGTGAATAAATGTATTTATGCTCAATAAATCTAGAAAAAAAATGTCATCCAAAAAAAAAAAAAAAAAAAAAAAAAAATACAAATCTCAGTACCTTTGCAAACATTACGCACACAAGTATAAAGGATGTTATACTGCAGTACAGTAACCGACCGCAACTTATACAATTAATGGACCCGGAATATAGCTCGCTCGGAAGTTCAAAAATATCGTGTACACATTGTTTTGATAAAATTTCAATATTATTCGTATATACAAACAATAAATACTTCATTTCTCATGATTTATGAGAAGATTTGGGTAAGATTTGGGTAAGGTTAGGGTAGATTTGGGTAAGGTTTGGGTAGATTTGGGTAGATTTGGGTAAGATTTGGGTAGATTTGGGTATTTCGTGCTGCCGTTCAAAGGGCATGTTCAGTTAAGTCCGCCACATTTTAAGTGAGTGCAGGGGTTTACTTAAAGATTTGACTTTCACTTGTCCAGGGGGCAAGTTACTTTGAACATCTACTAGCCCCCAGTGAAAACAGGATGCCCGATCTTGTAATTAGTTAATGTTTAAAACTAAGTATGTGTAATATTATAGTGAATTTTAGTTAATATGTATCAAAGACAATTTGCAATTATTTTACCCCTGTTATACAATAGAATATAAAAAAAGGAAACCCCTGGAGTGTTGTTTGTGTTTTAGTGTTTGACATATAGTTTGTTTGTCGGGTTCAACATCCCACTGACAGTATTTCAGTCATTTGGAGAATATGTCTATTTGAGACGTATAGTGCTGCCACACTGCAGTATCCATGATACCACACCCAGTCACAACTCACAATGTCCTGACATCAGGCCAACCAGTCCTAGAATTACCCCCATATTTTGAGTGCAAAGCAAGGGTGCAATACCAGTACTAATTCTTATGATTGGTATGTCGCAAGCCAAAGGTGGACACTCTAACCACTAGGCTACCGGGGCCATTGGTGTATTCTGATTGTTTATTCCAAAGGCAAGTTACAGTCTTAATGAATGACGGACCAAATTCATTTTTTTTTCTTTCCAAATTCCAAACAACAGTTTAGAGTTTGGTCAAAGAATTTTGTTGGTTGGAATTTAGTTATCATCCAGTTAGCTTTTACAAGGCGTTATCCAAAAAAAAACATTGACTTTCTAAATTTCTTTTTAACGTTATCCATTTTTTATCTATTTTAATTTTATCTATTCTCAACAAATGCTTAAGTTTAAATGCGATACATTAATAAGTAGGGTTTATCGTGTTATGAAAAACGTATATAAGTGGTAGGCGGCGCAACTTATAAATCAAAACCAAAGTTCAATTCAAATTCTGTATAAAAAATAAATTTGCTGATAAAATTTCATGAAATGACATCAGTTTATTTGATTATGTCAAATACGTTTGTTGCTTTCTTTTTTTGCGTCATTTTCGTGAATATACGGCAAAACCATGCGTTAACAATAATACGATAAGGTAAAAACGTACAAAAATAACGTATGTGGCAAAAATTAAAAATCGTGCAATTATCAACTTTTGCCATAATCTCAGCATTACACTAACTCAGACACTTGAAAAAAATAGCCTACATAAAAAGACCACATACTTTTGGATAACCCCTCATATAAGAGTTGTGTTTAATAAGCTAGAAGAACTTTTGTCAAATTAACATTTGTTGTTGGCATCTTTGTTTCAGATCATTGGCTTAAATATATTCTATTGTTCTGAAACTTAATTCATGGAACGTTGTTTTACCAGTTACTTATTTTAACTTGAGTATTAAAAACTATTAATTTAGAAGATTTAAACACCAATCTTACAAAGTTATATAATAAGTCTGCTAGGTTATATGATAAGTCTGCTAG
Source organism: Solen grandis (assembly GCA_021229015.1). Classification (NCBI taxonomy): domain Eukaryota; kingdom Metazoa; phylum Mollusca; class Bivalvia; order Adapedonta; family Solenidae; genus Solen; species Solen grandis. The sequence continues at coordinate 13,956,627 of CM037786.1, read as the reverse complement.
AATGCAATATAATAAATTGATATAATGTCTCAGAAGCTTTAGAAATTAATTTTTGTTATTCTTATGAGATATGATGGCTGGAGAATCAGATATAGTTGATAATTACACTAAAATTGATTTAAATTAAAAAAAAAATGAATTTTGGCATAAATTATTATTAAAAAATAAAGTATTGAAGTTTAGCTGCACTGTCATACTTAGTTATGTACTGATTAATTTCAATATTGATCACTTCAGTATGATATTACTCTGAATAATTATCTTGAACATTGTTTTATTGAACTTATTTTAGAAATTGTATGAATTATTTACCTTTAAAATTTTTTACAGCACCCAGGTGCGTGGGATGGCCACATTGAAAGAGAGTAAGTACACTGGTGCACATAAAAAGGAATTTTATTCACATCAGTTCCATGATTTATATGAATGCTAATTTAAAATTAAGAAATACACAGTCTAGGTCATTTTGTTTCTTAAATTCTTAACCATTATTCCATTTATCATTATCCAGATATAACAAAACTTTCACAAGAATTTATAATGAAAATTCAACATCATTTCGTTTTTACAAATAAATTTCAGTCCGGCTCAGGTTGAAGTCTGTTACCAACATTCAGAAGATCACAAAGTCCATGAAGATGGTGTCAGCAGCCAAGTATGCCAGGGCAGAAAGGGAGTTGAAACCAGCAAAATCATATGGGGCTGGAGCATCAGGTAATAACAGGCATGACCCTGGATATGATAATATACCACTGACAGCCTCATGAATGAATCTGAACCTCAAAGAATTTACTCTTTGCCTTCTATACGGGCTGTGTTCATTGGTGTTTTTTACCTTCTCTTGATTCATGAAGTTCTTGCCCAAAGCTACAATATATCTGAGGGTTTGACTTTTTCCACAAACTCAAGAAAATGTTTTGTTTTTTTTACTTTTATTCGGGAGAGAAGAGACTTTTCATTCACATAATGTTACTCTAAAATTGCTGTATACCTTAGTCCAAGTTTTTTTGTTTTTTTTTGTAAGAGTTTTAAAATCCTGCATATTCTTGAAAAAGGAAAAAAAATGTCTGATTTAAAGAAGTGATGCCTTCAGTGCACACTTTTCATATATCATTTCTGATTATAAAATGAGCCATTTTATTCATTGACTTATACCAGTTTCTTATAGGTGTTTCTTATCTAATCTCTTTTTGTCTCTTTGCATAGCAGTTGTTATGGGATGTTTTGAAAACGAAGAGGAAAGAATGAATCCTTTTTTCTTTGATTTTATGTCTTTGTATTACAATTGAGTTGTCAAAGTTACTCTTGCAAATGATCAGGTTTAGTGAATAATCTGTTCAAAACAAATAAAAAGCCATTTGTTCATTTCTTGCACTGGAATTTGATTCATTCTTGCTAAATGATTGATTTAATAATAATTAGATTAGTATCTTGCAATTATATTAATGCCAACACATTTTTTTTTGTACACAGCATTCTATGAAAAAGCAGAGGTAGATCAGGATACCTCTAAACCCAAGGAGCTGGTTGTGGCCTTGACCTCAGACAGGGGTCTATGTGGAGGTGTACACTCCAGTGTGTGTAAAGCCATCAAGGCTAAGATGGCCGCCAAAGATGCTGGAACTGAGACCAAACTTGTACTGATTGGAGACAAAGCCAAAATGATCTTGTCCAGGTAAGGTGATATGGTTGAGATTATACCTCAGCAAGCAAGTTTTATTTATTTATTGGGGGGCATATTTTCGTATCAGCTTGTTTTTCTGTCTGGAGGTTTGTTGCTCTATCTTCTCTAGTTTTAGAGATAAACTTAGTATGTGTCAAGTTAAGACACTTAAAACCATATCTTCACATTTGGAGGTATTGCATTGAAACTTGATGTTTATTCACAACCAAGGGCTAGTATAACCTCCATGAAGTTAAGATAGTTTTGAGGCATGTTAGACTCTTGAGGGAAGATTAATGTATGACACTAAAGCATATGCAATAGTGAAATTTGGAATGCTGTTGTGATATTACCTTCTTGAGTAGCTAAAGTAAAGTTGCTGTATGTTGTTTCAAGTTGTTTAAGCATGAACTGATAGGTTTTAAACAAATTATTGAAAACGCTGAATTCTAGGGAAATTCAGCATGAAATAAAGTTTAGTTTGCACTGCTGATAATTATATTTATAAATGTATAGCAGCACTATGATCCAGTTGTAGTGATCATTTCTAACAGATCTGTAGGCTGGGAGATTAACCCCAGTAAGGCATTTTATCTTGCTGGTCCATTGTGGAAATAGTATAATATGTGAGAAAACTTGAAATTTGAGGTGGACAAGAATTTGTGAAAGTTTGACAGATAAGACAGTTGAAATTGCTTTATCCATTGTTTATACCCTCAAACTATATTAATACTCATTTTTTGCTACATACAAAGAACAAAATATATTTTCATGTCATGAGTCAAAGTGTCATTTGAAGGTAAGACGCTGTTCTGACTCTCGGCCCTGATTATAGATTCATTACTATGTATGGCCTTAAGTGTGCAGTCCCAGTTTCAGGTCACTGAAATCAGTTTGTTCTTGTAATATCATTGAAGTAATTTTTCAGCATGTATTTTTCAGGTTGTTCGCTAAAGACATTCTCCTATCCTGCAACAATATTGGGAAGAAACCAGCCAACTTCAACGATGCAGCTTTCCTCGCCGACCAGATTGTTAGTCAGGGGTACAGCTATGACTTTGGAACATTATACTTCAACAGATTCAAGTGAGTTGTACTAACTTTCTGATGTGCCCGGTTGTATACCATGATTTCTTTTGGCATGTTAAGTAAATTTTGACCATTAGGAATGTCTCCTTGCTTGCCTTAATCACTGCTGAGGGATGCAGATCCTGTTTCTTAAGAGTGAGACTACTGACTGCATAAGAGTTATAATGGAATGACCTTTGAAATCAGTATAAAACCAGATTTATCTGTTCACAAGTAAGAATTACTATAATTCAGATCTGGCTCTTCAGTGTTTAACATAGAGGTGCTTATATAAGTGGGAAAAGTTAATCTGTCTTGGTATCCAGCACTCTTGATGGAGAAAAGTATTGGTGTTGCAAAAGGAACCGGCAATAGGAAGAGGAAATGGTTGCCTTGGTTCAGGCTGATTCTCAGTAACCTGAAATTATCCTCAACATTTATAACCAGGTTTTCAACAAAAGTCCTGGTTATGAGATTAGGGTATGTCCTTGGGTGGGTGGGCATCAAACATGAATATCTCTTGTTAGTTTTTATACCTGGTAGGTAGATACCTTATGGGAAGAGGAAGATTGGGATTGATTTTCAGGATGATAGGGTCAAGGTCATTGGTACTATAAAAATATTTTTTGTTTTTCAAATAACTTCTTTTAGGAGTGAGGTATAAAGATCAGATTTTGTGGATAGATACCATGTGGGAAGAGGAAGATTAGGATTGATTTTCAGGTCTGTAGGGTGAAGGTCAAGGTTACTGTTACTAAAAATACTTAAGTTTGCCTATGGCAACTCTTGAAAACCTTGTTTTGCATAATTTGACGTGTTATTTGTGAAATATTTAATACTCTTATTTATAACCGTAGGGATTAGATATATTGACCGTATATTAGTATCAGCATGTTCTCTATGTTGTTGCTGTTTGGCCAAGACATTAATTCAGTCATATAGTGACATCCAGGAATCCCCCTAGTGCACGTAGGCACCTCGGGGCAAGCTTGAATCCCAGTGACCATGTCTCATATAAAATATCTGAGTGACCCTGCAGTGATCATTTCTTTAATAGTTAAAATGTTGTGGAGTCTAAATTGGTATCATGTTTGTCCTATCCTGTCCTGTTCTGTCTCATACTCACATTACCTGAAGACAATGTAGGGTGTTGGGGATATTAATCATTAATTACCTTCAGGCTCTAGTGATAGTTGTAGTTGATAATTTTCTTATTCCCGCTACAGGTCAGTGGTGTCATACAATACCACAGAGATGCCTCTGTACACCGATGAGATGGTGAACAACGCCAAGAAACTGAGTGTATACGACAGTGTTGATGCCGACACCCTGCAGTCTTACAATGAGTTCTTATTTGTTAGCCGCATCTACTACGCCATGAAGGAGGCGGCATGCAGCGAACAGAGCTCCAGAATGACAGCTATGGACTCAGCCAGTAAGAATGCAGGTAAGGAATCAGAAAATTGTGTTTATCCTACACATTTCAGTCTGAATCCAGTCTAATTAGATCTACTTAGCTTTGGGTACACCATTCCACATCTTGATATTTGGCATTCTTTCACAGTATATTATCAATATATGAGAAACCCACTGTTCAGTTTTGTATAACTACTATTTCCTTCGGAAAAAAAAAACAGACTCAGAAAATATTTCAAACCAAAAAAACAAAACAATTGAAACACAGAAAATTTATTAAAAATCAATTTGTATTAAACAAAATCGGGAGTCTTGAATCCTAGCCTGATCATACCTCCATCTTTAAATTTTGTTGGGGTGGTCATTTATGGGAATCAATCTTTCCGTTGCCAATCTGTTGGGGAGTGTTAATGTCTCTCTGATTGCTCCAGTTGATTTATCTTTCTAATGTGAGTTGACCATACATTTGTTAACAGAGGAGATGATCGACAAGCTGACCTTGACATTCAACAGAACTCGCCAGGCCGTGATCACCAGGGAACTGATCGAAATCATCTCAGGAGCTGCCGCCTTGTAATCCCGGTAACCTCTAGGTCATCCTATTTATATACTATTTTCACCATCACTATGGACGGCGAGGGTATAACGGTGAAATACAGGGACACGCATGTCAATCAGAATCACCAGTGGAAAAAAAAAAAACGTGTGTGTATATCAGGTCTGCAAACAGTGCTGTGTTTTTGATATATTGAATGTTTATTGACAGGAAAACTATGAATTGTACTTAGACCATTCTATAAAGATTTTACTCATTCAAAGTGTGCTTGATAGAAAGGATCTAAAAGTATTTATATCCACTGTTGAAAATATTATTGTAGTTGAATTGATTGAAATAAAGGTACTGAGTACAAATATTTCATTATGACTTCTGTTCTTTTTCTATTCTTGAAGTTTTGTACAGTATAATTTAATAAAACTGATTAAAGTATACCCCACCCCTATCCCACCCTGTCTGTAGACACAAGCTTGTCTGCTGTTCTTCTCAATCAAAACCCCTGTCTTGAATTTGATGAAACTTCATGGGATTGTCTAGTTGTATAGTTGTACATATCGTGGTCACATTTAGAGCAGATGAATTATCACCTTGAGTTATGACCCTTTGTATTTTTGACACAGTTTTATCCGCTCTTCATCTCTGAAACCCTTGTCTTAAATTGGATGAAACTTCACATATGATTAGTATCAAGTCTAGTTGTGCATATTGTCAGCACGTTTGAATCTGATGAATTGTCACAAAGAGTTATGGCCCTCTGTATTTTTGATGCTGTTTTGTCTGCCTTTATCTCTTAAAATCCCTGGCTTGAATTCGGTGAAACTTTATTGGATTGATCAGTATCAAGTCTGATTGTGCATATTGATCAGCACATGTGGGTGGTTTGATTTATCATTGAGTAATGGCCTTTTGTATTTTTCGCAATTTGTATATGAAATCTGCATGCATTCTTGTCCGCAGTTTATACCAAAACCCTTGATTGTGAATTTCAGAATCATTTGGGATATCGCATGTTTATTGGAATATTTTTGCCATTTTATACTGTACAGATTCTTGTCCGCATGTCTCAGTCTTTAAATCCACTGGCTGGAACTTGACGAAACTTTACAGGATTGTTAGGTATCAAGTCCTGTTGTGCCTTTCATCAGCATATTTGAATGTTTTATTATTTAGAGATAATTAATTTTTGTCTGGAATTGGCTTGAAAACTATAACTATTCACTTAAAACTTTACATACAGATAGCAAGTAGTTGAATTGCATTGTCCAAGAACCCTAACTCCATATTTTTAGCTCACCATGGTCAAGTTTAGCTATTGTAATCACCCTGTGTAGTAGTGCAGTGTCAACAATTTGCTTTAAAAGACCTCTCCTCCGAAACTCAATGGCAGAAATGATGAAATTTAGCCTGAATGATCCATGGGTGCCCTTCATAAAAATTTAGATAAACTTGATCCATGAAGAACTCTGGTTTCGGTGGCAACCTGCAGAATTTTATTTAAAAAAACAACAACAAAAAACGAACTTAAAAATCATCCCCTTAAACCAATTGTCCTAACCTCATGTTATTTGGCACAATTGGTCACTTCAAAGCGCTAGAATAAAGTTGAACTTTTGAAATTCAAAAGTGACTTTAGTGGGTCGACTAGTTTATAAGTCCTTTTATACTCCAAATAGAATTGTTCAAAATTCTTCAATGAAACCAATTGTTTCAGACTAGTTGCAATTGGCACAAAAGGTCACCTTTTGAATTCATCAGACCCACATATTCATTTTTAGGCTTCTACTATATTTGCTAAAATAAAAGTTGATTCCTTGAAAAATTAGACCCCCATACGGTTGAAAAATTAAGTTCTATACTCTCTAAAGAAAAATGTTGGCACAAATGTTCACTTCGCGGCCCTTTACCATTAATCCCGTGAAAAATTGGGCCCAGTGTGGGTTGACTAAATTCCCGACATTCTGTAGATAATTCAAAATTATTCTCCTCTGAAACCAATGTTCAGAATTAAATCTTTTTAGGGGGACACTAATGATAACCGCATGGTTCCTTACTGTAATTGCTTAAGTAGTGTTGATCGCCTGTAGATGGTTTGTTGGTCTCTTACCAAACTTGCCAACACCTTGCTATAAATAGACCTCTGGTACCACTTCACAGAATTTTGATATAACTTGGCGAGAATGTGGTCCTTCACAGGAATTAATAAAATGCTCTTGATACATGCGTAACTCTGGGTTTCATGGTAACGAAACAATTTCATTTGGAAAACAACAACAACAACAAAAAAACAACAACACTGGTCATAATTGAAATGTATGTCATTTCGTACAAATTATCAAGAATATTAACCCTTTCCCTCAAATAGACTCATTTTATCGCCCTCAATAGGTACCACATGAAGCTTGATCTGCAGAAAACCACAGTTAAACCTTACCAAATTTAATTAAATTATAAAATCCTCATTTCCAGACCACTAAGGAGCAGCGAACAGCATAAAACCAGATCAGCCTGCGAGTTACTCGCAGGCTGATCTGGTTTTATGCTGTTCGCATAGCTTGGTTTCGTTTGTCATTATTCAATTATTATTGACATTATTGTCATTTTTGATTTACTTAATTTTAATAGTGATTTATTTCCGGTCAGTCGGTGCAGTCAGATACTACCACCGGATATCGACCTGTGCTGCACAAGGCGCACGTGAAAAAAACACTTAATTTCGACATGGTTTCTATTATGTACTCCAATGACACATGTACATTATTTAGTAGTTATATCTGTATAATATTAAAAGAGATATCAAGAATGGAAAAGTGGGCAATTTTTTGGCTAGGAATACAAAACCGTCGTTTTCCAGGTTGTTTCCCTTGCATGAACACATACATTTTTTTTACAAGGGAAGAGAACACGTATGATAATGCCAAGTGGACTTAACCGACTGTGTTGAACCTTTGTCAGACCAGGCTTTGATACTTCCTGGTCCCGTCTGGCTAAGTAACTATTGTCTATAGTCTAAGTTTTTGGGTTGGATGACCGTGGTTTGATACCACCCACGCTCTCTGCTTACAACAAGGTGTCTAGTGTTTCTTAAACCTTCAGTCCATGCTCGAATTCCACCAACAAACTAAGCGCTAAGTAATACTTAAATTCTTAAACTGGGTAGATACACATTCCACCATTGCTATTTTATGAAATATTCAAGTACACGACTAAGTTGAATTGAATTATTACCTTAATAACTAACAAAAATGTTAAGAAATGAAATAATTGGTTATTTTATATTAGAGAAACAAGACAGATGGAATCGCCCTTAAGTATTTAAGTTTTACTTAGCGCTAAGAATTGTTAATGAAATTCGACCCTAGACAGATTTGGAAAAAAAAAAAAGAAAAAACGGAGTCATACGTTTACATTAGAGCCACTCAGGAACACTCGATTCCAGAGCCACGTTCTCAAAAATAAAAATATTAAGATCCTTCATTCACACCCAAACTTATCCAAAAGTTTCAACAGGGATCTGATTATTTTCAAGAACGCGGGGCTCAGATGTTACTGTTCATAGCAGAGAAAGATAAACTGGTCGTCACCGAAAATCTTTCGATGTTGATTTATCATCTAAAATATTAGCCACCTAGTGGAACATCTCGTATTAATTTTCTTATTATTGAAGCGTATAAGAGTGATGGATGTAGAAATGCAGAGACAAAGGGAGATAATTACAGTGACTTAGAGGAGTTGTTCATATGCAGATTACACTTCAAGTACTAGCCGTAAACTAAATGAAACCTTTTGACTAAGTTTAAACGAAATAATAAATGATTTTGTAAGCATCTTATCGTAATCATCTTATGTAACCGACTACACAGCTGAAAAAAAATCATGTAGATAACATGCGAAATGATTATCGACAAAATTTGATTCACTTTGTGAACACGATGCTGTATTCATTCTTGTTTTTTTTTATGTTGCAATATGATGTTAAGATATTTTCCTGATGTAATTCAAGCTTCTATAAAAAAAAATCCCTGCTAACCATTAACAAACAATCCTGAGGTATTTGACTTGAAACCAAATCTGAGCAGACCAAAAGCATAATTGTTAAAACTTTGTGCCGTACAGCTATTTTTTTTTTTTTTTTAAAAAAAAGGGGGGGGGGGGGGAATCAATATCAAGATTAAATGTGTCCCTTTGTAGTTAACCGTCGCTGGGACAGTATTTCAGATAAGTAAAGCACAAAACTTACGAACATGAAATATATAACAGTTTTGATGCTTTGAATTTTGAAATGACTTAATTTGACATATGATGGCCCATTGTTAAAGCATTATTAAGAATTGGCAGGTGACATGAGTCGGGGATTTTCTCAACACTGTATAATTATTATTTTTCTTCGACACACGATTTCATTGATTATATGCTACAGAACATTTCTAGGCTCTATTTATTCATAGACTCTTGTTAAAGATAACTCGAGGTCTAGTTAATGAAAAATTCGTGGAGGTTATATTCGGGGACAATAATCTCTAAGAATTGATGATTTTACATCATACCCTGTATGACAAGACTCTGTATGTATACACTTCTTTTTATTAAGGTAATCCATCCATCATTTCATTGTGATCATGGTTTATCAAGTGATCGTGGGAATTTTATAGTAAATGCAAGCATTTATAAACTTCAAACATTAGAGTCTATAACTCCAAGTCAGTGGATGTTAGCATCTGCACTGAATTCTATTCAAGCGTTTGAAAGATCATGGTTATAATTGAATGATGGATGGGTTACCTTAAGTGTAATGTACATGCAGGGCATGCTGAGAACATATCATACTCTTGTGAAACAGCCAGATAAGGAGTTTCCACTTTCCACTGCGTGTCTGCAAAAAACGCCATAAGCACAGGTCAGTGACTAAGAGAACTTGTAAGTAGGTCGCAGACGCTAATGTTTAGATCCATGACCTTATGACCTTTTGAATTTGCATATTTGCATGACTAAAGGTCCACATGGCAATTTTTGTGGTTATGCCTTAAGGTCTATTGTAACCATATTAAACGGTCACCACTCTGGTCCAAAGAAGTTTCGGACGTAAGGTGGCTCATATATCACTTTATAAAATACATAACTTGATTTATGGCCCATCTTCCATGCCTTACTCCTTTGCTCGGGTCCATCCATTGCATAAACCAACCACAAAGTCATACTTACCGTTGTAACCCAAATGTTACTAAACCACTCTTGTATACAGCTTAAAAATGGATTAGTTAATCATGGTGCATACTTAAGAATATTCAATCTCTTCATCTAAAAATAGTAAAATTTTAACCAAAGTGTTATACATTTGCATACCACGGGTTTTACCATTATTTTAACCAATAGTGATTAATTTTAACACACTTTATGCAACTTACTGCAAATATATTTACATCAATGGATAAGGAATGTAACGGTTACTGTAGTAACATACAGGCTGGTTCCCGCTTTATTAATAATTATATTTTAGTTTAGTATATAGTGGAAATGAGACTTGGGCAAAAGTTAAAAAAAATCAATAACATCTGAGTTTTCGTTACACCTGGTGTCGCTATATATGTGCTTAATAGTAAAGTCTAAAATATATGACATCATGTATTCACTTCCGAGGTTTACTTAATCGGGTCCCTGAACCAGATTCTCTCTGGGATTGATACGCTGTATGCATGTACAGCATCTTTGATATTACAATGACCACACTGTTATCAAAAGTTGGCCTATATCAGCACTTCTACTCAAGAGATCCGTGGTTGTTTTGTTTGAACATTGCTGTTTTTTCTTTCAAATTGACCGTTCATCGTAAAAGTCAGTATCTAAAGATCGACACGCTATAGTGTCATCTTAAGGATACGCTCACATCTATTGAAATACACCTACTTCAAATAGATTTACTGCTGAAGTGAATTTAAATGTTTAGAAGATGGCGAAACTATTTCATTTCTCATTGATATGACTTCTTTTAAGTACAATCAGCTTATAGTATGAAATACTTCATTCAAAACTTACTCAACGATGGAAAGATCGTTTATCGAACCTGTAATAAAACGCATAGCTGGTTATTACACCATTTTAATTCCGACAGTCAATATTTTCTACACACTTCGCGTGTGTGAAAAGAAAGAAATGTGTTAGGGACCAAACAATACAATATGCCACCAAATTCATTTTGTTTGAACAAAACTCTGACGGTCATGACGCTGTCTAAAATGTGTGTTTTTGCTAACTTGGCTCAAAAATAAATATGAACAGGGGCAGTGTACAGAATTTCACCCACTCATATTATCTAGGGGACAAAGGGTTTCCAGGTGACCTTTCGATATTGACACGCGCTTACATTTGGGATTAGATTGATAGCAATTTACTGCAACGGCTAGATAAAAACCAAGCGGTTTATGATAGATGCTTGCATATGTTCTGTCTGTACGGTCAGTTTTAGATAGGTGCTTGCCAGATGGTCCTAGCAGCCTAGATTAACGCGCTGGATTATTTACTTTGGACACATCCTAGATATAAACTATACACGGATGAGTAGCGAGGATAATATTGAGTGGTTTACCTTTCTATCTTTCAACGTCTAGTTTATACTTAACGCACGTTTGAAGCGTCACCGAGGTAAAGTTATCGTTGAAAGTGTTGCGTATAGAATTTTAACAAAACACATTTAAAAAGGCGGGGAAAATGGCAGCCGACAGTGGACACGTGACAGTTAATCTGACCGTCGGTGAGGAAAGAGTGACCACTGCTGACGTCACCAAAGGACAATCAGTGGACCTTCATCATAGGGACCCTGAAAATCTTCACGATGGATTGAAGGTACGACTGTTATCATTCTTAAAGTTAAGAGTACGACTTTAAATAAAGACACCAGTATGGAGACATCACGATACGATAAACTAGTTTGTTTTTCATTTCTTATTAAGTACCAATGCGTGTGGAAGCACTAGTTTTATCTCATTGAAATAAGCAAATCGCTTCATTTCCATAAAAAACTTTCTTCGTAATCCTTACTACTACTATTGCATGGCCTAGGTACCATTATGTCAATATCTTAATACTAAAAATTAATATTTCTTACTTCATTCATAGAACAATGATACATTTCTAGTGGAGTAGGGTCGATACCTAATATTTCTTACTTCATTCATAGAACAATGATACATTTCTAGTGGAGTACGGTCGATACCTAATATTTCTTACTTCATTCATAGAACAATGATACATTTCTAGTGGAGTACGATCGATACCTGATATTTCTTACTTCATTCATAGAACAATGATACATTTCTAGTGGAGTAGGGTCGATACCTAATATTTCTTACTTCATTCATAGAACAAGGATACATTTCTGATAGTTCACAATTTTACTACAGTAATACACATTTTAGTACTATATGGTCGATACCTGATATTTTCAATTTTACTACAGTAATATATTTCAGTGTTATATGGTCGATACCTAAAATTGCTTACTTAATTCCTTGTTCAATGATATTTTTTTCTTCTGTGCAATATGGTCGATACCTTAAATATCTTACTTAATTCATAGTATAATGATATATTTCTAGTTACAACACGGTCGATACCTACTATTTTTTAGTTGCGTGGATTTTGATTAAATGTCTTGTATTAACTAAAGGTACATGTGTATACTGAATATTAAACTGTAAGAAACTGCATTAAAATGAAGAAAACAGCGGCTTGTATCTGACAGTTCTGACCAAATGTTTGATGGTAAGGCAACTTTTCGACATCTGTAGAAGTGCTGGTCATTTTGGGTGCTAATTTCTGATGTTTGTTCTGCGATATGAGGCGTAATAAGTTTTGAATATTGAACCCTTCGATAAAAAGTTATGTCAATATGAGATATTGCAGGATAAAATGAGCACAAACTAACTCCTATGATACAAGCTCTCTCTCTCTCTGTTTCATCTCTTTAACATTTAGTCAGCTCGTAGCTGCCGGACGTTCTCTATTATGAATCAATCAACTGGTGCAAAGTGAATGAAACGGCCTTCAGTAAACAACGGACAAAGAAATGTATAATGACCCCTTCTGCTGCCATGGTAACCGTTCTATACAGTAGTACCGTTACTGGCTGGGCAATTACTTAAACAGTGGAACAACAATCATCTCTCTCGCTTTCTCTATCGGCCCATCTCCATCCATATGCTCCTTAAGGGTTTTGTCTGTATACCCGTTGGTCTGTCTCTCCTTTTCTCTTATTCGATACAAACGATAAACAGTTAAAACTGTATGATAGCCACCTGCATACAGCGTCCAATCTGTTATAAACAATCAGTTTAAAACTTCTTGATGTATTATTTTGTTATAAATTTACCCCTGTTTAGCAACACCTGTGGTAAACGACAACTTTCGATTTTTAAACCATTTCCCTCATAGAGGATACCATGAAAAGACCTATGCAAACAGCATAAAACCAGATCAGCCTGCGAGTAACTCGCAGGCTGATCAGGTTTTATGCTGTTCGTGCTCCTCAGTGGTCTGGAAATGAGGATTTTGTAATTAAATTTGGTAAGGTTTAACTGTGGTTTTCTGCAGATCAGGCTTTATGTGGTACCTATTGAGTGCGTCAAAATAAGTCTATATGAGGGAAAGGGTTAAGGCAGCTTCATGCCTATTCCAAACTTTCTTTACTTTGACTGTTCACTTAAACACGTTTTACTAGTATTATTTTTATAAACAATTCAGAAAAACGCATAGGACAACGGGTACATATTTTTAAGTATGAGGCGCATTCTACTGATCACCTTGCGATCTGATTACAAACCCAGATTGTCTTATTTTCATTTGAAGTATTTTGCTTTGATGGACTAGATACATTTTTTTTATAAAATACTGAATGAAATAAAACCCCAATGCGTTTCACCATAAACCCCAAAAGTTTTTGGGGGTAATACAGTGCTATTACAATGTCATGAACACCCGTCACGGTAAATTGTTGCAAATCGTATTATTATAGTGCTTACTCAAGCAGATATCTGTTGTCCGGGCTTCTCCGTTTGTATCCCCATCCCAGCAGTTAAACCCGGGTAGGAATTTAAAAGTAGGCGTGGCAAAGAGGTTGGGGATTTTTGCAAACTTTTTACACCTGTTGAATCGCTCACAACGCCCGGACTCTGATAGGAAACCATTGGGTTTAAAGTGTTAATATCATATTTTGGTCCTTTTAAACTCGACAACGGCTGACTTTATTGGATTTTTGTAATAGTTTTGAGGATATTGGAAATATGGCGCAAGAAGGCGAGATTAAACTAACAGTTGGCGACGAGAAAGTGACCACTCAGGATGTCACTAAAGGCAAAACGGTGGACCTCCATAACCGAGACCCAGAACATTTACACGATGAATGCAAGGTATTCTTTATACATTCAGACAAATAGACAGCTAGGAAATACGTACGTTGCGTTGAACGTCTCTTATGTTTGCAATCTATTTAAGTCGAAACTCTGATAATTTTTGATGCATTTAAATAAAAAATTATTGGAAATAATATGGTGTCGGTGGTTAACAGTATATGAGATGCAGATATGTATGCATATGTAATAAAAGATTAAACACTGATGTCCCTTCTGCCATACGCGTATAATACCCGTGATACGTACGGTGTCCAGTACTTTATTCATTAACTCAGTCTACCGAAATAAGGAGTGTTGTTAAAACCATGGTAACAGTTAACTAGCGGGATACTATTGTGTATTCTCATTGCCAGAGGATACCGGGGTAAAACAGGATTAATGTGTCCCGCACCAGTGAATGTATGTTTGGAATTCAGTTTAAATACAATGTACACCAGGGAGAAAAATGTATTGCTCTCACATCGAAAGCTTTATTAAATCGTTAATTAATTGCAGAAAAATCAGTGGCAACCTTTTATTTTTAAATATCTCTTGGAAACTACTTTCATTCATTCAAATGTAGTTTATTTCAGAAACATATGTTTAAAGTTCTGACCCCAAAGTACATAAGATTTCATTTTATCGGATTTAGCAAAATTCTGACCCGAAAGTGCGTAACGAGTTGGACCTCATAGTGCGCTGAACCCCAAAAAGCGATCCCAAAAATCCTAAATATTTTGCATACTTACAAGACAGCGCTTTATCAAATCATTATACGGTTGATAAAACAATAATTTACTATTATATTTTCTATTGATGATTAAAATGGAAAAAATGCCATAATTATTATGAGGAAAGACACATATAATATACGCAAAGCATATGAACACATGCCGTAATTGTGCTATAATGAAACCTTAAATTAAAGAAAATATATAAACGCCATTCGTATGGACACGTTTTAACGCAAATTATTTAAGAAACAAAAACGACGACAACAACAACAAATATTTTTGTACCAACAAAAGGACATTTGTTATATAAGCATAGCAGCGTAAATGCTTACAAATGCATCGAGCATGCGCACTCCGGTTTTTAAAGTCGCACAACTGGTATCCACTTTTCTCATACCATCTCGAAAACGCCCTTATTGTTCCCGGTCAACTGTATCCCCCCATTTTAGTTGTCTCGGGTGTGGGGGTATCACATTACATCCCGGGGAAGCTTGATTAGCGCCAAGGCTTGCCGAACGTATCATGTTGCTGGTACAAACTGTTTCCATTGATGACATTTGGTCTGGTTTTTAATTATTTTCACTTGTAGTATTGTTATCAACTAGGTGACGATAATTAGTTTTTTTTTCTATTATATATGGGTGATCACCAGAAATTAACATACCTATGTACACCTTTTGGTATCGTGTCGAAAACGATAAACTAAAATAACTTAGTTCAACAGGAAATATTCCTCATTGTTTCTCTTAAATCCCGCCCCCGGGGGGAGAGGGGGTATTACTATATCATTCTCATCGTCTTCGTCTGACCTCTTATTTTTTTAAATTATTTTTTTTTAACTCACCTGAGCACAACGTGCTCGTGGTGAGCTATTAGGATCACCCTGCGTCAGTCGTCGTGCGTCGTCAGCAACTTGCTTTAAACGACATCTCCTCTGAAACTATTGGACAGAATTTGATCAAACTTTAAAATTTGCAGGGATGATCTTTGGGTGAACCTTCACAAAAGTTGCCAAAATAAACTTGATCAATGTAGAGTACTGGTTGCCATGGCAACGGAAATAAATAAATTATATCCTTTAAAACTACTAGCTAGATTTCAATTTTTTAGCACGGATATTCTTTGGTTTCCAAGATTGCTAAAATTATTCCAATCCGTTAAATAAATATGGCCAACAGGGGCGGGGCTAATTTGCCTGGTATGTATATAGTGAAAAAATTAAACGACATCTCCTCTGAAACCGCTGGACAGACTTTGATTAAACTTGGCAGGGAGGATCCTTAGGTGAACCTTCACAAAAGTTGCTAAAAAAAAACTTGATCCATGTATAACTCTGCTTGCCATGGCAACGAAAAAAACACAAACGAAAACTTTAAAAAATCATCTCCTTCAAAACTACTGGGTAGATTTCAAAATATTTTAGTACAGATGTTCTACCAAGATTGTTAAAATTATTCTGATCCGTAAGAAAATATGGTCGCCAGGGGCGAGGCTAATTTGCTATATATATATATATATATATATATATATATATATATATATATATATATAGTGAAAACTTTTAACGCTGAAACCATTGGACAGACTTTGATAAAACTTGGCAGAGATGATCTTTGGGTGAACCTTTTTACCTTCATAAAAGTTGCTAAAATAAACTTGATCCATGTAGAACTCTGGTTGCAATGGCAAAGGAAAGAAATTAATAATGAAAACTTGTAAAAACTACTGGCCAGATTTAGTACAGATGTTCCTTGGGTGACCCTATACTCGGATGAGCGATTCAAGGCCTCTATGGCCCTCTTGTTTCAAGGTTAAGCAGTTTGAAAATATTTTTTTATAAAATAAGGTGATTTCCGAAACTTTCCAACTATAAATCGATCTACATTATTCCCCGATCACGTTTAATACGATGCAAGCACCTTTGACCTTGACTTTTAATACATGATTTTCTCAAAACTGTTGCGCACACTTGCGATGCCCTATTTTGCGTTGACCTTATGAAAAAGCAACTAAAATTACCATAATCTGCGATCTATTAAAACAGAAAAGACACTATATCACGCCGTCGAACACTAAACCCCAGATTTATTTTTGTAATGAGTTATGTACAAGTTCAGTTTATCCAGAAGTGATGGATCTGAACAGTATACATAAATGTATGTGAAAAATGTACTATACTTATCGCTGAATAAATGGTGATATCACACTTCAACATCATTGACCTGAATTTTGGGTTTTTATTATCCAGAGAAAAGCCCAGGTTGGTGTCGTCTGCCAAATATTTTGGTGTCTTTGGTCGTTGTTTACTTTTCTCACATTATCTCGAAGTTTTCCATTTACAATTAGCCCCATTCGATGGTTTTGTCTTAAGATATGATAGGCGATTATTAAAATATTCAAACAAGCACGTATACGAGTACATACTTTCATGCATGTCACCATAGTGATAACGTACAACAGAGGAGACACGTGTATGCATACGCTGCCGAGTAAGCGAAATTTAAGGCCTTGTGTTCGAGTTCCGGTCAGGCTATACATTTTTCTCACCTAGTGAAACATATGAAAATATTATATGCTCTTTTCGAAACAGTTACCGTAACCACATATAGCGACTCCCAGTTAATTACTTGTAGATGTTGGCCCTGAGTACACACAGGCACACACCGGTCTGCCGAAACCACATCGAAGTCTATCTTGTGGAAACGTATGTTTCCGTATGTAGAATTTAAATGGAAAAATATAAAAATATTTTTTCGGATCGAATAGGAGATATCTGTGTGGGTGTGAGAAAGAGATCGAGAGAGAGAGAAAAAGATTTCTAGGGTTACGCAGAGCGTGAAAGAACTGTTGATTTATTCAAACTAGCTATACTAGTATTATTATAATACTACACTGACGTGCGACCCGTCGGTCCTCAAGAAATATGTAAACCCTCAAAACGCTATATTAATGATATGTTCATGCCACGAACAGCCAAGATTTAAAGTGTTTCAACATTCCACCGAGGCGTTCGGATCGTTATCAGTGAGACATCTTGTGTTCCTTAAATATGATGGGGGCATTCAAAACGATCCCCTAGGCCCTAGGAATGACCTTGTTTTTTGATAGGTTTCCATTCAGTATTTGAGATACGGGGTGTCTTATGTCAGTTTCTTTCTTCTCACACAGGTTCACTTGTAAGACACTGTGGAGGAAAAATCCACGAAATGAAATGATTCATGTTTGTAATTGAGTGTATACTGTGCACAATATTTCGAGATAGAGATCATCAGGCGAGAGTCAAGAGGATTCAGTTAAACTAAACTAAAAAAAAAAAAAAAAAAAAAAAAAATAATAATAAAAAAAATGGTCCTTTCCAAGTTACCTAACATCAATAAGTTCCCGTGTGTCTCGCAACGTCGACTCGCCAGGCGATATTAGGCCAGTCAAATTTTTCGCCTCGCCGAGAAAACGTGTTCGCCAAAGTGCCATGCGAAATGAGACGAAATTAACTATGTTAAACAACATTAAGTTTGAATGGCATGCAATATATTTATTGGTCTTTTTGCTTCTATAGCAATAAAGATCTGTTTTAGAGATAAAACATACATCATAAGTTGACCCATTCCATACTTTTGCTCATTATTGCAATGAAAACATCATATGAATAAACCTATTAGTGTCCCTCGTTACAAATAAAAATACAAACTCTGACTGTACTTGCACTTTTCGCATGATGAAATGTTAAAAGTTTGCCGATTGAAACAGAACGTATCAAGATGACCTCTCAGTACACACCTGTTAAATAAATTTCCTTTATCATAGAATGTCTTATCAAGGTATTCTGATATGTGACATCTATACAAATACTCGCAAGGTCGGGTTATTATTTATTAACTGCCCACAGGGAATGGAATCTTTCATATAATTGTTATATAGTAGTTTTAAAGACAAAACGTATATTTGCAGTTTAGAAAAAGCATGCATGGTAATAAAAATATATTTGTAATTCTTAAAAAATGTCGCTTGATAATCCACCTTCTAGTGACTTTGAACTGTCTTTAAGGCAGCTGGTTACTTTGATTTGTCTTTAAGGTAAAGATGGCATCGATGGAAAAAGAACTGTCTTGTTATTCCTAAAGATTTTATTAATTAATAACATGCTTAATGCATGCACCATTTGATATGCATATATATGTATATCAATTACCAAATCTGCAAATTTATCTTAAGAGACTGTATGTAAGATTTTCTATTATAGGTTAATGTTTTTCTTGGCAAGTGTCCCCAGATGCTTAACATGATTCTGTTCGTATAGTAAAAAAACAACACAACCCCGTATTCAATAGAGAACCCTGATTGCACACACAGTATTTCTAGCCTTATACTCATAGTATGCCGTAAATCAACAGTTTATGATGCATGTGTATATCAAAGAGACAGTTAAAAACAACAACAACAAAAAATAAAATCCGACTTTTTTCTTTCTAGGTCCAGTTCCATGACGTTTTCGGTGAACCCGACGACTCTGTCTATTCATTCGACTGTGTGTGGGTGAATGCATTCAAGGTAAATCTTGATAATATCATTTGTGTATGTTGTTTGTAAAGATAAACGTTGTAAAACTCATACGCAGTTCTCATCCTCTATCCACACCACCTTACAGATAGGAACAACAACAACAACAACAACAACAACAACAACAAAGGAAAATAGTCTATTATCCGGCAATACCACCTATAGCACAATGAAAGTTTGTGTCGAACTTACGAACATGTAGGCGGATGGGATTTTTCGTATACATTTTCCTTCATTACGAATTTTAGTCGATCCATTAATAAACCAGTGGTTAGTAACAGGATTGATATCAATCATAATAAAACCATTTTAAATTTATATTTTTAATTTTGTTTTTATGTCGTTTATCTATTTATCGTTCTGTGCTGCACTAGAACTCATATATATTTAATTGTGAAGTGTTTAAAAATCACTCATGCCATTCACTGTTACAGACACATTGGTATGCTTTACAAAGACAACATGTTTGAATTCCCATGTTTTAAATCAAGATGCCCTCTTTACTTAATAGTGACCTCTTTTCAACTGGTTTAACTTAGGCGTTTGGAATTCAGTGTATTTAAAATGTAAAATACGATTTTCTTGTTTGTATGTATTGACTATTTACTCTTTAAATATTGACTCTTCAAAAAGAAGGGAGCGCACAGTTATAATGATGATTTAAACATGGATAAAGTAGGCGAAACACTCCTCGTCATATTGGCAAATCAAGCATTTCAAAAAGCCGCAATATTTGCATTCGATTTTTTAAAGGTCTATTTGACTTGTCATTTAAATTGAATGATGAAAATATGTCACGTTCAACTTCATATTTTAGTTGTGTGTGTTTTAGGAGACAATGGATGTTTGTAAAAAATAGGTAGATATTGAATATTTTAGCATAGAATTATATTAACACATGGGGGTCCAAACGGACTGTCGATAGTTTTCATTACTATCATGTATGGAAAAGGTTAAGCAAGTCTGATGTTTTCGTCCTCATATTTAAGCTTGCATTTGGCGACTAAAAGTAACGTTTTTGCACCTTATTAATACCACAGAGAACAATTTCCCCAAAAATAAAAACATTTAGTTACTCAATGTTTTTTTGAGAAATGCTTAGATTAACATCTAGAAATACAATCGTATTGCTCCTTTGTATTATAAAACATTTGTTTTTGAGAAAATCGTTGATAACGTCAGAGTTAGTATCCTTTAAGAAACGAAGTGTTTTTACTTATCTATTTTTATTTGATAAACCTACTAAACTATACGATTGTAAACAAAATGTCTTTTTATTTTAGCTGTTTATGAACACAAAGCTGTGGTGCTACCGGATCACTTCTCTTATATGTGGACTTCCGCTGGCAATCTACTGGGGCTGCTACTTCGCCATCTTGTCCTTCTGCGCCATCTGGTGTTGTGAGCCCTACATGAAGGCATACGCCATCGAGCTCAGCTGCATCCGGAGAATATTCGAGACGATGCTTAACGCTTTCTACAGGCCGTGCTTCGAAACTGTCGGATACATCTTTTACAATATCAGAATACAAAAAGTATAAATGATGAAAAATACACACGATCATTTAAATTGTACATTACACACAAATTACGCATTTTCTTTTATCCTGAGGCCAAAATGGTAATAATCGACAAGTTGTAAAATATTTAATTTTGTGTAGTATGAAAACTTAAAAAAAAACCCTGTCATATGTTGGGCATTTGTGTTACACCTTTACACATTCATTTAACCGGTCCTCTTTGAAGTGTTTTACCTAATTGCATTCTATATGACCTGTTCTTATTGCCAGGCTAAAAAGGCATGCAGATATAATACTTGTGACATTAGCTGTACCTGTATTTGATATTTACTCAAGTGAATTTAATCCTGATACGGACATGCGAGTAACCTTTTTGTGGATTTTGATGTCATCATACACTTAGCAATATTCGAAAATCATTACCGATCGTTCGTAAGTGTTCGATATAAGATAGCTCAGGGGAGATAACATATCAAGACTTCTTGTGTAAGTCTTAGAATAATCCCACTCATTCACTTTAATGCAGTAATTTATTCAGTTTAATTCTTTGAATTATCACACTCATTCACTTTAATGCAATAATTATTCAGTTGATGAGTGACTTTGTAATTACATTGTTGAAACGACCAACATACTGTGCTTTGAAGTTAATAAATTATAAATTACTTGGTTTATTGTAACTTTTTGGATGTTTTAGTTATCGTTAAATATGACTGTAATGGCTTTGAAAACGTGTCAAGACTCAAACATTGTATGCATTACCCAGTCGTCATAATACACATATATATGTTTAATCTTTACTGAATTATTTTTAACAAAAATATGCTTGCGGTAGGTAGGTGGTTCTACCCGGATGCCACCGTGCATTCGGGGTCTTCCTCCACCTGTAATTAGCTGGACGTTGCTATATGACTGAAACACTGTCGAAGCGACGGTAAACTCAAATAGTCAAGTCAGATCAACAAAAGTGTAGATAGTGTAATGAAATGTTTTTGAAAGGTTTTATAATTAGTATGTACATGAATCTTTTGTACAGAGACTATGGCGTTAAAGATTGTTAATCCTCATCGTTCTTTGCCACATACACCAGGCAATATTATCCTGTTTTATTATTATTATTATTAATTTTTATTGTTTTTTTTTATTATATAAAACTGACCAATTAAGAATAATTTGTCAACAGAGTGATAAAAAACCTCTACTGAAATAATCACCGATTCCTCGAAAATAATACCACTAAATGCGTAGGGTGAATTACGCATACAATAATCCATTCGGAACTTCTCGGGTAATTCCGTCATTCTTCATCATGAAGTATCTATCACCGAGAAGTTCCGATTGATAGCAACGCAAAAAGAGATCTCTATATTTTCACTCTCGTTAAGTATTAATTCATATAGTCTTTAGTGTATTCTATAGTAGTTGTTCGTACAAATGTATATTGTCGAATGATGCAAGCAGAAGTAAGCATGTTCTGTTGATTCATTCCTATTGTACTGTAGCTAAATGTGCAATACAGGCTATTATTTTACTCATAGTATGTATTTGATACGTAGAGGTAGTGTGAATATATTTTTATATGAAATTGATGTGTATTTGTTATTTATGTTAATTCCATAGCCTGTAGATACGTCATACACACACACACACACACACACAAATTGTGGTATACAAGTAATACTCAGTTAAAACAAATTCATTATCATCATTTAAAAAGGTAATGAAATGAATCGATGGTCAAACATTTGATTCCTGTTCTCTGGGGTCCCTCTCGTGATTTAAAACTGAATATTAACTTTTGAAACAGGCTCAAATTTTGCCAACGACACTTAATGCAAAATATACTGAACAGCTTAAATAAGACATCAAAACACATTCCACCATTCGTGGTCTACAAATATTTCATTAAATGATTAAGTTGACATGAATAATAAACCATACTCACACTATTTGTTATGAAATACAGTACTCAGATATTTACTTTAGGGGAGCAAGAATAATGAAATACGTCGTTAAATATTTTAAGTTTTACTTAGTGCTTAGTTAGGTTGGTGGATGTGTGCCTGTCAATGGTCATGTTAATTTATATCTAAAAGTGTATCTGGGTTTCAGTGTGCGGGGTCCACGGTCTCACTCTGACCCTTGAATTGTTTGAACAAGTTTGAAAATCCTTACTCTTCATCGTGAATAGATTTAATTCATTATTACATTATTTTCACATTTAACCATCATACCTATTTTTTTTTTTCGGCGTAGCTGTATAAAATCAGAGATGTGAATACCTAGCTTCGTGATAAATTTGATTTTTACCTACTTCTTAAACCAATCAAATGTTGATATGCAAAGGAAACCCGAGTAAAAACAATGCTTGTATAATTTTTAGGATATTCCAACTTAAAATGGGAGTTTCAGTTTGTATATATCTTTCTACTTGATATAGCATTCAGTTTTAACATGAAAGATAACACAGCAATGAAAGATTTAACATTTTCTTATCAATTCAGGAATGCTACTTTGGCATTATGATTTTAAGCAACTAAATAAGAAGCGGTCTAATTTTAGACCACAATATCCCCTTATTTGTAAAAGTGGACTCGGCCTTCAGGGGGAAATAACTACTGCGGAGGAATTGTGCAGTTTATTAAGCGGATCTGGAAACAATAATCGGATATACGCGTAATTCGGTTTTGCTTGGTTACATTAAAAAGTTGGTAGATGAGTTTATCTTTTTTTAAGTTTGTAAATTAAATCAGTTTTGTTATATAATCTTCACAATACCTCCCATAATCTTGGTATTTATAAATATTTTTACTAACGTTTCCAACTTTATAATAGTTTTAATCTGTTTTACATGTTACGATTGACAATTATTTAGCTACCCCCCTTTTTTTAGCTCTTTACATTTCCTGATTTATACACCAAGAATAATGAGTTTTCGGAAACGTATATCACCTTAACTATCTCACTGGCAAACAGGACAGAAGAACAGACACAATATTGCAGCTCAAATTTTACACATCCTGCATGGTAAAGAAATATCCACTGTTTCACATATCATTTAAAGTTCGATTAATGAATATTCATCAAGGCTGATAAAGTGTAATCGACTAAATCCTTGACTTAAGCTACTCTCAGTCTTTAAAATGACAAAGTAATCAGAAAACCATATTCTATTTTGACCGAGAAGAGACAGTTACCACTTATAACAGGAGGCTGTTTAATGAAGGTAAAATGTAAAATGAAATGCTAGTGTGGTAATCTTAAAGCTGGCCGCTGAAAACATGTTGATATATTTTTTAGGACAGGTGGTCGCTAATAAAGGTATTCCGAACACATTTTAGGCTAGAATACTTAAAAAAAATCTTAAGAAATGATTTTGTTTTATATGTAGGTCATGATCCTCGAGAAAAACGTTACGCATTATTTAACTTTTACGGACGTCAATCTTGTTTCTTCATGATCAGGTAGTTTTCAGATATTTTTTTTACATTCTATGAAAATATAAAACGACTCATTACCGACTGAAATGATCGATATATGACTTCCATGACAGTAAATATAAAACTTTTCCTCAATACATTCCTCCTATATGTCACTTTTTAGTGAAATTACCTTCGCGTGTTTTCGTAATTTCCTATTGCAGGTTACCTGGACAAGAAATTCGACCACATAAGACACTGGTCTCAAAGTTTCACGGGTATTTTGACATTTTATTTAAAGATAGGTGCATTTGCAGTTTTTATCTACTGTGCTACTTTCGCTAGTTAGTTGGGTTCATTAAGTCATCTCGAGATTAATTTCAACTTGAGACAGAAACCGTACTTCCATACTTCAGAGATGAGGTAGGATAGATTCAATACATGTATATATATATTTTTATTTGGTACCGTACACATATACATATTCTTGATACACTATCCAACTGACCTTACTATGACATGATCTATTTATAGAAGTAGAGAGCAACAGAGTGTAAGAGAACAATAGAGACAGGGGGAAGTATCCTACAGAGATAGAAATAGAGAGAGGAGGAGAGAGTATATAAAGATCATTATTTAATAAATGGATTTAGATAAATATCGTCCACAGAAAGCCAAAAATTATCATCAGCATATATAAAAGAAAGCTGATGAGTCCTTCTGGCTTTCAATGGACGATATAAGGTTGAAACAATGAATGTGCAAAAGCACAATTAAATCCCAAGATTTTTCATAACAACAAATATGTCTATCACTATAAGTATATATCAAACAACCTGAGGTGGAGTTACAACATAATGTTTGCACCTTAGATTGGCGATCGTTCCACGGCCGCAATATAGTCGTATAAAACACTATTTTTGTTTGTTTAATTGTTGGGTTTAACGTCCCACCGACAGTATTTCAGTCATTTGGAAACGATGTCTACTTGCGACAAATATAGTGCTGCCACACTGCAGTATCACGCCGTAGACATGTTGCATGATACCACACCCAGTCACATTATCCTGACACCGGGCCAACCAGTCCTGCAACTACCCTTATATCATGAGCGCCAAGCAAGGGAACTATAAAAGTACCATTTTTTACGCCTTTGGTATGTCGCGGCCGGGGATCGAACCCACGACCTCCCGCTCCCAAGGCGGACGCTCTACCCACTCGGCCACCGGGTACGGTATTTTTCTTAGTAAACATAGTCATTTCCATAAACTAATGTTGACTACTTCGATAAAATTAGATTTAAGTTAGATAAGCGAAAAATAATATCATGTTGAGTGCTATATTATGGTGGCATATTTCTGCCAGCCACTTATCCACTTAGCTATGTCGAAACTTTTCTGAAAAAAAAAAAAGTCACATAGTCAGTTAGTATCTGGCAAGTAGAAAACTTTCGTGTTATCCTCTTAGGTATCTTAACAGAACAAAACTGCCTGTTAGTGCCCACTACTGCCAGCCATATATTCACTTAAGATAACTGGTTATCTCGCCTTTTTTCAAGTTAGTCAGTTAAATTATGTGGATAACAAGCATTTTTTCACATAATTATCTGGAAAAAGGCATGATATCCAGTTAAAATAAGTGAATATGTGATTGGCAGTAGTGGGCACTAACAGACAGTTAAGTCCTGTTAAGATATCTAAGTAGATAACTTAAAAATTTGCTACGTGCCAGATACTAACTGAATATGTGACAATTTTTCAGAAAAGTTTCAACATAGCTAAGTGGATAAGTGGCTGGCAGAAATATGCCACCATATTATGGTACTGTGTGAATTATCTTTCTTATTTGAACACCAAAGAATGAAGAAGAAAAAAAAAGAAAGAAGAAGAAAAGTTAATGCTGCTGATGATAATGATGATGGTGGTGGTGGTGCATGTTAATCAATGAACCTTGAACTCATATAGGGGTGCCTGCAAAACTTCCATTTGCTATAACCTTTGTTTAAGTCAATGTATGGTTGTGCATAGAATCAGGACCTTTTCTTTTCATTTGAAACTGAAAAGTGCCAGAAAAACATTAGTTCCTGGTTTTGGTCAGGATGAGTATTAAGATACATGCTACTGAAAATTAGGAATGCATCTGACTATTTATCGAGGCTGCTTTTTCTTTTTTTTTCTTTTTTTTACAGATACGCTCTTTGGTTTCGATATGGCCCCTTTCGTCCAAACTCAAAACTTGCCCAGATTGAGAATCTGTCAAATCTCTTCAAATCTCAAAAAGTAAATCAGGGTTAACATACTTTTTTTGGTCGATTTTTAATTTAAAGAGTCTAAACACGTGGCTACCTAGTTTATCACCACCACACCGTAAAATTCCAGGGTTATCGCACTGGACACCAAGACATAACCTGAAGCAACGTTGGGAATTCTCAATGACTTAGAGGTACTCATATTGTTCTCGAAATCATTTTTCGTAATGTTTGATATGCAACAGAATCATCCGGAGTTAGCGCCCACGCTGTACTGTAGATACTTTTCTCTTCTTTCGCATCAGTGACCCTCATCCGAAATTATTTTAACCAATGATGATCATTTTAAATTGCTTTATTGATAAACCGTATGTTCTCGATTTGGGGAGCACTTCCTTTTTTATAGTAAAAAAAAAAAGAAAAAAAAAAAGAAAAGAAAAAAGGAAATAACTTCTTGTAATAAGGGGTAAATAATTTGAGTGTCTTCTAAAATAAACAAGCGTTATTGCGACATAGAGCAATAATTTATATTATATAATGATGATGACGATGCATGTTTATTATTTTAGTTTCTTATATTAATATTCTGTATTTATGTGTGGATATGAATAACTTCTTTAGAAAACAACAACAAGTATATCAACTTTAATTCTCTCCTCATTTCGCCATTTTTCAAACAGAAGAATCTACACTGCCATTAAACTACAATTACTTTGTACAAGATTGGTTATAAAAACTGCATAGGATTTGTCAATTTATCTGACCACCGGAAAGTTCCTCTCTCCGAAGGATAACAGCAACATATCTGAAATAAGATGTGCAAATTGGCATGCGAGTAAAATCAAGGTGTCCACCAAATGTCGCAAGATGAGCTCTACATGAATAATATTCCCTCAGCGAAATTAAACACTATACATTTGAATTTAAAAGATTCACCAAATATCTATTTGGACTTTAATTTCAGACTTCAGTGACTGCCATTTCCGTAGTTCGCCATTTTTCATTCGATGCTTCCAAGTAGCATTTACGACAATGTCTCTTAATTTGCGTTACATAAATACATGTCATCGCCAATAACGCTACATTAACGCCATTAGCGCGGAGCGTTAATTTATACAGTAAATTGTCTTGTGGTTTGTTGTTTGTAAAGATGTAATATTTCTACTATACACAAGTTAACAAGTACTTACAACAAATGTAGAAAAACAACACAACTAAGACGGACTATTTTCCTTACTTAATCAACTAGATCATCCTCAGACTTCTGAAAAAAGCGCCGTGATTCAGTGCCTGGGGGTTATGTCCATGGACTACGAATCCATAGGAAACGTGGAAATGGATCAGTATTCAATGAGACAATGTTTTTCTCCAAAAGAATGTTTCGATAATTAAAAACCGGTCGACCATGATCTAAAAAACGGAAATGTTATTTGATTTCTCATTTGATTTGGAAAACACAATATATATACTTACATCATTATCAAAAAGCCAACGAATAAAATGCCACCCGCAACGATGAAAATAAGTCCCGGCATAACTTCTAACGTCAACGTGTAGAGACTCAGTGAGCCTGCGTTGGCAATAAGTTTGCAGACCAATTCTGAGGACTCCAAACCCGCAAACAATGCACCTAAGTAACCACATTTGTATCAAAATATATTAAATACGAGGCTTAACAAAATGTATTAAATTCAAACTAATTCAGCACACCGTCGCGCCTGTTTGTGCGTACGAGCTAAACTAACACATAGCAACATTTTTTATTTCGTAAGAATTCATAAAATGTCATTTCATAAAATGTAGCATTTAGTCATTTTGAAAATGAAAATATCGTTTTTCGGAAAATGTTATCTCGTACATACCAAAATACATTTCATAAAAAAAAAAAACAAAAAAAAAAAAAACGTGTGTGTAAATTTAATGTAGATGTTCCGAAGTAATTACTGTAATATATTTTCTAAGACTATAAGAACATTCTCAGTGGCCCACGAGCTTACTCGCTCCCTGTACAGTAAGAATTGTTTCAGTACGTAGTGTATCATCGTCGAATACCCACGGCCGATCGACAGAACATCTTTGTCATCATGATGTCATGTTGTGAAACAGAATAAGTCAGCCGGGGGTATTCGACGATGGTAGTGTATCGAAAAGCAATATATACGTGTAAAGCAAGTAATCTATCAAACCAGCAATCTGATTAAGGATAAATTCGATTCCATGACACATTGTATTTAATCTATTTAAATAAAAAACACATTTCTTATGATAAATACCTTGCTTCTGCTCTGTAGTTTTTGACGAAGTAAGGCCCCTGATGATTGGTTTGGGCAACAGCATCGCAACTCCGAACAGGACAACTGTGTGACAGAGGCATATGGTATAATTTCGTTAAACCATTCCTTCAGTAAGAGAATGCATATACTGTGAGTGAAGTAATATACATGTAGTTCAAATTAAAAAGCATGAATACTGTGGTGTATTGATATTCTT
This sequence comes from Solen grandis, assembly GCA_021229015.1. Taxonomy (NCBI): domain Eukaryota; kingdom Metazoa; phylum Mollusca; class Bivalvia; order Adapedonta; family Solenidae; genus Solen; species Solen grandis. The sequence goes on along the minus strand of CM037786.1, from coordinate 13,927,576 downwards.
CATTTTTTTCAATTCAAGGACCATAACTCAGTCAAATATATGCACAAAGGAGGAAACTGCATTTGAAACTCATCTAAGTACACTAGCGGTGAGCGAAGCTTAAAACTATATGCCCAGGCAACTTTGAGGCTAGGGCTTAAAATTATATGAAAAACAATGTATATTTATTTAACGTTTGCCTGAATCATACTTTTCTATTTGTAGATTTTGTTTTTGTGATTCTATTTCCTTAACATTATAATGCAAATAATTTACTCAAAAGAATAGTAATGGCGTTATACCTATAAACATTCCGAATGTATTTGCGACCAGTCCTGTTCCAACATTATAAAGACATTCAGACATAATCCCTACACAGGCTATGACGGTTTGCGAAAGGCAAAGTTGTAGAGGCTTTAAAAGGACACAGCCAACAATGTAGACCCCACGCACGGCCGCATTATACCAGCCGATGGTTTCTGGGGACCAGCAAAATGGCCATCCAAGCTGATGTAGGGGTAACGTGTTCGTGCGACATTGGACCGCGACCTCGTAAAGGAAAAATACGATTAGACAAAGCCAAAATGTCTTTCTTTGGCTTGATCCTGTCGTGTAAAAGCTTACATAGTTTTTCATCAATTGAACGATTGACGGAATGCGTCTTTCTGCTCCAGATGATGACGTAGTTTTGATTTCCGATTCTGTAGACGTGATTAAAGTCTCTGGAAATGCGATAAAAGTAATGAGAAGGGCAAGAAATACGCCGGAGGTAGCGGTTATGAATGGGTAGAGGTAGCCATATTGCTGAATAAAATAACCATTCCCAAACTGAGTTGTAAGACGTCCAACAGCAAATATACACTCCATAACCGTAATGCCGAGTATTCGATGATCTAGGGTTTTAGTCACATCGGCAACACTTGTGTATGTTGCGAAGCTGACCATATAATCTGAACCCAAGAGTCCATCAATGGCATACCCAGCCAGTATGTATTTTATGTGAAGTTTGAAGTATATGGTTCCTGTGACGGTAAGAAACAGCATGGCCCTCCCAGCAAGAGCCAAACATAGGAAAACCTTTCGTCCAGCGTAATCCGAAATAGTGCCGAAAATAACGACAGAAAAGAAAACTAAAACTGCCGACAAAGTGTTGAAATACAGTTCCCAGTCTGAGGCCATATCCTGGGCTTTATCCTCCGTTTTATCTGTAGTTTTATTGACGTCGCATGTCTTTGAGCCATTTGTATTATTTGCAGACGACAATTTGGACCCCGTTGAATTGTTGGTATTAGCATTATTCTTGCACCAAGAGTACACAAACTGCTTTAACGTTACAGATGCCATATCATCGAATCCTTTGAAAAGAATTAACACAATTGGTAAAATGATGAAAACTCTTATGGATGCTTTATGTTTTCCATCCCTAGCCTTGTTGCTAGGCAGCAAAGATTCTGTTTCACGTTGAAGCATTTTGCATCATAGAAAACCGAAACGTTCACCAGACTATAATTCGCATATCACATAAACAGTTGATTGATCTAAAATATAATTACCGGTTTCTTTTGTTTTCCATCTCGGCTTGCAACAATTTAACTATTTTTAGGACACTTATTATTTTTGTTAACAAATTTTGACATTCGTAAGTACTTCCATTGCCCTTAATATATCCTGTAGCATATCTTTAGATCAGAAGTTTCAAAAAATATGAAGACATCAACAAAATGCATGTACACATTTGTAATGTATATTGTCACTAGTTTACACGACAAATGAACCAGGACGTTAGCAAAGATAAACATGATTTGAACAACTGATATCATAAGTAGGTATCTCGGTTAAGCTGGATGGTACACCCATGTGATTAGCCTGCTTAATGGTATCTTCCACACACACACACACACACACACACACACACATGATAAAATGATAAATATCAGGAAACATTTGTGACTAAGATACTGGTAAAGTATCAAAACGATGTTTGGGCCTAAAGGAAGAAAATTTCTAACTTAAATTTTTAATCTAAACAAGGTGGTTAATACCCCTGCTACAGTTTAACTAATGTTTAAGGACAGTCGATCATATTTTATTCAGTAATTTGACTTCACAAAAGATGATGTTCATGATCCTACATATGAGCACATTCTTAGACCTGAAGTTTCCAAAGATAATGATATCAACAAAGTATCGCATATTGAACATAAAGTCAAAATTCTAAAATTAAAATGGAATAGATATTTTTAAACTCTAGAGAGAACAATATATATTTATTGCCTTAAATTTCTTGCCAAAGGCATCTCAAGATATTGATCAATAAGCATAAAGTCAAATTTCCTTCAGGGGGTCGTAATTCTCGAAAAAAAAAAACTTGGGTGATGCCCTTCTTTCAATGAATGTGTACAATAATATAGTTCACTGGTTTTCTTAGGTTTCTCAAGATACTAAATAGAATGGAACATGATGCGACAGGACGGGATAAGACTGTGTGAATCCTATGTAGCCTCCACTACACCGTGTGAGAAGGGAGTATCAGAATGGAAAAGGTATATGGGACTTTTATTTGATGGCCATCTTACAATGGCCTTGATATTCTTTAACTATTTTTTACTTGTGTTGACAAAAGTTCATTCACCTAAATGTTCTCGGACCCTAATGCTTGGCATTTAGGATCATATTCCGAAAGTAAAAAGGATTTAACAAACACTGGAATAAGAATCAAAGGATTTTTCTTCAGAATCTAAGCTTTGATACGACCCAGATTAGGCAGCTCTCGTTTCTGCTCTGCTAAGATGAGTCCATATGAAATATAGGGCAAGTGATTTTTGCCATCTGTAATTTCTTTTTTTTTCTATTTTGAACCACCATGTCCAGCTTGGCGCCGAAAAATAAAAAGGACTTTAAGTACAAACATATATTTTTATTTTGAAATGTATGAAATATTTACTAAAACATGGCTAAATAATTATAAATATTGTACAGAACTAGACTGAGAAAAGAAACAGTAACATCTTTCTTTTTTTTATTTATTATTTGCATACCCATAGTTCAAAATGTATTTTTATAATGTTTATAATATACATACTGAATCTTTAAAGTAATAAATTCATTCATGAGACATGCTTTAAATTATGCAACATTATCTTGTTGAATAAATTTAATATGCAAGTATTATGATTTTTTTTACCTTTGAGGTAAAAAATTAAACAATCAGTAAGTGAATCTAGTACCTAAAAGCAAACTTCATTTTGCCATGGTACATGAATCTAAATGAATTTATAATAAAATAAAACTAAATACCTTTTTTCTTTCTAAAAAAATGATCTAAGTGATACAAAAATGATTGTCAAGCAGAAAGAAAATAGAATTGGCTAAACTGGAACTTGAATCTACAACCGCCAGTTTCAAAGGAGTCATCAGTTGTTTTAGATTATTTATTGGTGTTCGTCTATTGGAGATAAATCCCGAAACCCCAAGTTTTACGCAATTTCTATCTCCCTATAATTTTCTAACCTAAGAACAGTGTTATATAAAGGTCAATGTTACTTTTTTGTAACGCAATGGACACACAGTGTATTTGAGATAAAATGAAAATACATGTACATGTATAAACGAAAGATCTACACGTCCAATGTAAATCTTACAGACCTAAAAATAAACACGGATGTTAATTTAAATAAATAATATATTTGAATTTTATCATAAGAATGACATAGTCATACTATTGTATAGTGGGAATAGGCGTCCAACCTTTTATACTAGCTTAGGATTTTGGCTGTAGCGGAAGCTTATTTGGCTGAGAAATTAAACTATAGAATCTATGACCAAACTAATCGATTTAAAATACAAAAAACATTGAATTTAGAATTAAGGTACAAAAGCAAACATCTTATTTTATATAATATAGAGCCAGGTACTGTACAGGTTGTTTCTTTTTTTGAACATTTAAAATAAAAAAGAAATAATGATTGAGATGAGGATGATGAAACGACAATAGTATTAAAATAATAAAAATGAAATCTTTTTAGCTTAACATTTAAGTATTTTATCATAAGATTATACATTAAAATGTGAGTGTGAATAATTTCATTCCAATATTTTATATATCAATCTTATACCTAATCTCTTGTTTTCAAAATATAAACTGTATAACAATAGTCATTGCACAATCATAAAGCATTAAAAGTAAAAGACAGCTTAAACACATTTAAGAACTATGAATGCAAAGATTTTTGCACATTTTTCTGACTCACAGATAAATTTTCATTCCGGAGGATGACAGCAACATATCTGAAAACAGAATGTGTATAAAACAAATTGACATGTGAGTAAAATAGTATTCATCTCAAAAATGAATTATCAGTGTTACTAATGTTATAACATGCGCAAATAGGGCATATTAAAAGATTTCTATGATAACCCATGAATTAAAACCTCTGTAGAAACCATTCCGGTAGTTTTTTATGCTTTCTAGCAATAACAGCCAGTCTATATTTAAGCCCCTGTTCTTACTTAAAGATGTATTCAGCTCAAATTTAAAATAAATATTGGATATGAGCTCAAATTTAAAATAAATATTGGATATGAAAAGTCTTCACATTTTGAAATTTAATTTAAATGGTTGAATCGATATATGCATAAATGTACTAGTATAAGACTGCCGCTGACACCAGTGTATTCAAGAAACAAAACCTTGTCATGGGAATTTGAGGAAATGCGTCCGCCATTATCGAAAAGGCTCGCTGGCAATTAATTATGCATAGAGTACAGTAAATACACGGGGCAAAAGGTCACCGATACCAAAAGGCTGAACAACATTCTGTCAGCAACCAAAGTGAAAGTCCTATGTCGGGGAGAAAAGCCAAAACATAAAATAGACACATCGAAGCCCTTAGGGTAGGGATGTGTGGTTACTTTGAAATATTTGATAGTTTGAGGCGGTTATCATACTTAAAACATTTTCCCTATGTTCACAAAAAAGCATAAGAAATTGGAGGCATTTATGCTTTACTTTGCTGAAGTAGCAGACAATAATCAAGAAACACGTGGAACAGGAACTCTGCAGAGTAGCCTTATGTAAACAAGCGTGTCAGTCTCTCACAGATGAATGTAATTGGACAAGAAAAAGTGCAGCCTGTTTGTTGCCTCATTAATATTTCTGATGTTCTGAGCGTACCGAAATGCGATCGAAATGTTTGTTTCCGACTATGCATAAGCACTCTTATGTGTACTCGTCAGTTTTTTTTTTTTTTTTTTTTTTTTTTTTTTAAGATTTTCGTTATATCATGTAACTTTGTCTCTTTTCAATCTTTCGACATTTCCGGGAATATAAATGCTGCACGTCATATATTCATACAGTGTTTAGACTTAAAAATATCATATACTTACATCATTATCAAAAAGCCAACGGATACAATGCCGCCCGCAACGATGAAAATAAGTCCCGGCATAACTTCTAACGTCAACGTGTAGAGACTTAGTGAGCCAGCGTTTGCAATCAGCTTACAGACCAATTCTGAGGACTCCAACCCCGCAAGCAAAGCACCTTAGCAAAAAAAAAAAAAAAAAAACACAAAGATAAAAGTCTTTAAAAATACGCGGAATTGAATTAAAAAAAACAAATTCACATCTATGATATATTTTCCACATAAATGTGGTGAAAGCATATTTTCAATTCGATATAAAAGCAGACATTTTTGTTAAACCATCGTTATATTTTCTGTCAGCCATACATGGAAGCTTATGTTGACCATAGAAATGTACTAAGCCAATTAGAACACACCGAATTATATATCCGAGTTATATATCGAATGTTCTAGAGTTTCCAGAGTTGTCCTTCACACACAGACATGTGTTGCCTGATTAAGTAATAATCCAATTACATGGCAAGTTGTATACAAGAAGTATTCAAGGATTTCTATCCATAAGCTCAGTCAAATTTCTAAATTGATTCCAGTCAAATTTCTGAAATGGTTTTATTCGTTTTCATCGCTGATGATTAACAACATCAGTCAAATTATGAGTTGATTTCCATGGAAAACAGCATTGATACATGTGTGTCATAAACATTGAATCGAAATCAAGTGTGCGTTCAGTATGCCAACCAGTATGCAACCGTTCGCTTACAGTCATCTATGAAGTTGTCTTAGTGCCATATACCATGCTCTTCACGTGCACCTTATGCAACATGATCATCGAGGTTGATGACACTAACGGGTTGCTAACGGTTTGGCATACTGAACGCACACCTGAACAAATATATGTTGAAACTTTTTTTATTCAGTCGAACATATTGTATGAAAATATTGCAAAATTGTGCGAAATCGGTGTTCATCCATCGTCGAATACCCATGACCGACCGAAAGATCATCTATAGGCTGTGGGGTTTTACGGCTGGATTTGTTCGTTTCAGGATGTGTCAAAATACGTCAATTCATTGGTTGCATCACGTTTTTAAAGCCAATCATAAAACCGTTTTATACAGCTGAAAATGTCTATATATTTAGTGACTATGTCCATCTCGGTAGAGTCGTTACAACTTTATATTGAGACTTTTGGGGCGATATATTAATCTATCTGACTTTATATGAAGTGAAAGTGTATTCTGTGCTGAGTGACAATACCCTAACTAGTATATAGAGTCGTAACTGCAATACAAAGAGTCGATTTGGAATATAAGAAGAGAAAATATGCATAATGACAATGACCTTTTATCGTCACCAATCCAATTTCTGATTAAATAGTATCAAATTCCAAATTAATCGTTAAACACCTGTTATATATTCCCTCTTATCATTATTTATCCGTGTATGTGTTTGATAAAATAAAGTGAAAAACATGCATGTTTGATTATTTAAAAAATCATGTTTCCTTTACCGATATTTCACTAAAATTCTATGTATGTTCTAAAGGCCCATTATTATTCTTCCTAAAGCAGTGTATATTATTTGTCCAGAAAAGCAAAATATGTGCTATAGATTTGTTTAGAGATGTAATCTGTACATACTCTGACGACAACATTACAACAATGCATAAATAAGAAAGAATATTTTACTCATGACCATCCAATTGTTTACAAAAAAATACTTAAATTGCATATTCCGCATATCTCCGTCAATTTCCTGACGTTTTCCATATACCTTCCGTATGTTTCCGTTAACGACGCGAGTGCTTAAATTGATGGTGTAACAGACAAGTATTAACATTTCAAAAAATGCTAAAAATCGCCGTTAGCCAAGTGAACAGAAAGTTATACTGTGACGTAAAGGGAAATTATATATCGAAGTCCTTAAGTTGAAGGAGGGTTGTTATCAAAGCTGATATTAGAAATAAATCCCCGTTCATATGAAATAGGAAGTTAAATTTATAAATGTTGTACATAATTTAGTCAGGTATTGATCACTTATAGCATAGATATAAGCGATATAAGATTGATATTTCCCTTTTATGTACCTATTTGTTGTCTTGTTTCGAACAGAATATATGCATAGTTTTCGTGAAGAATGTACTTGAAGTTATGAAGCTACTCCTTGTCGATAAGTTGCACAAAATTGAAATGCAATGAACAAAGGGGCGTACTCCAAACGAATCTGCCCAATTATGCGACTACCAGTCCTAGCAACATGTACTTCCGGTAGCCTATAAACCAGTCCAGATTTCCCAGCGTTCAAAGTAGTTTCCCCAGAGCTGGTTCCCGGCCTAATCTGGTCTGTTTATCTTTCTGCGACCGACTGAGAAGGAACCTGTTTTTCTAGGACAACAGCGTTGCGGGAGTAAAAAGTTGCTTTCTTGCTCGATAGTATGATATCGCCGCCCTGGGCCGGCGATAATAAACAAATGTTTTTTCGGCAACGGCTTTTTAAATTCAAATCATTTCCGATAATGGACCGTCTTCGGCAATACTCACCAATTGCGTTTTTTTTTTTCAATGCGTTAAAGTGTTATTTTGCAGCAGATATTTGCGCATTATGTTCCATTTGTGTTAGTCTACAATATGTCAATATTATTTTCTATATTCTTTTTCATGAAAATTATACATGTATTATTTTGAAATATAATTGGCCTTTTTGGCTGCTTATCGATTCCTTTGAAACTAGTTTACCAATTACATATATTTAATTATTTATTTATGGCCATAAGTTAAAAAGAAGACAACGTGATTGTATACATATACATTTTGTGATGTATCGCTTGACTTGATATAAAGCCGAGTCTATTCAGTATTAAAACCGGAATGAATCAATATGAAGTTACGACTCTATATATAGGCATTTTCACTTCATATAATTCTAAATTTACCCTATATATTGTTGCAACTACTCGATATCAGGACATTTCAATAATTCAATTCGAATTAAATTGGAAATATTTCTCTCTTCCATAAATATTTAGCTACGTTAAAATTTTAAACGTCAACCAACCAAAGTTACGTAGTGATTTGTTTTGTTTAGAAATGGTTTAAAAGCTAATATTTTGGATGATTTAAGAAATATATTTATTTGCCATTCATTGTTCGTTGAGCGTGATACAACATCGGAATTTGTTGAATAATACAATTGATCCATCATGCATAATAACTACCTTGCTTCTGCTTTGTAGTTTTTGACGAAGTAAGGCCCCTGATGATTGGTTTGGGCAACAGCATCGCAACTCCGAACAGGATAACTGCGTGACAGAGGCGTAACTTGATATTAAAAATGTGAAATTAAATTACAGTGACATAATAATGTTTTGTATGGAGTAATAATGAATAGTTCTGCTAAAAACTTATTTTCTTTCGTGTTATCGCGCCTTTACAAAATGAATTTCTGTTTAAGGGGTTTGTAAAAAAAAATGTAAAAATCTACACAAACATATTCTGCTGAAGTTAACAAATGTATTTATTAGGAATTAAATCCGGAAAGCGATGCATCATTTACCTATGTCTCTACGGACAACAACCAACTTGCTGTAGATCCTGATGATCTATTTGTCAAAGGATTTTGTATTTTATTCATATTTCTTCCTTTTTTACAATTGAAATACTAATGACTGAATAAATTACTAAAAAAAATTAATAATGACAATACCTACAAACATCCCGAGAGTACTGGTGACCATTCCTGTTCCAACGTTATACAGACCTGCTGACAGAAGCCCAACACAGGCGATAACGGGTTCTCGAAGGAAAACTTGCAGGGGCTTCAAAAGAACAGAGCCCATAATGTAGGCCCCACACACGGCCGCATTATACCAGCCAATATTTTGGGGGGACCAGCAAAACGGCCAACCAAGCTGATGTAGGGTTAGCGTGTTCGAGCGACACTGCTGTGCTATCTCGTACAACAAGAACACGATCAGGCAAAACCAAAATGTCTTTCTTTGGCTTGATTCGGTCGTGTAAAGCTTACATAGTTTTTCATTAATTGGACGATTGACGGAATGCGTTTTTCTGTCCCAGATGTGGATGTAGCATTGATTTCTGGATCTGTAGACATGGTTAAAGTTTCTGGAAATGCGATTAAAGTAATGAGAAGGGCAAGAAATACGCCGGAGGTAGCGGCTATGAATGGGTAGAGGTAGCCATATTGCTGAATAAAATAACCATTCCCAAACTGGGTCGCAAGACCTCCAACTACCAATAAACACTCAACAGCAGTAATGCCGAGTATTCGATGATCCAAACTTTTAGTTACATCCACCGTGCTGGCAAATATTGCAAAGCTGACCATATAATCTGAGCCCGAGAGTCCATCGATTACATACCCAATAAACATGTATTGTATGTGAAGATTGAAGTATATGGTTCCTGTAATGATAAGAAACATCATGGCCTTCCCAGCAAGAGCCAAACATATGAAGACCTTCCGCCCAGAGTAATCCGAAATCGTTCCGTAAATGGCGACGGAAAATAAAACCAAAACTGCCGACAAAGTGTTGAAATACAGTTCCCAATCTGACGCCATATCCTGGGCTTTATCCTCCATTTTATTTGTAGTTTTATTGGCGTCACAAGACTTTGAGTCATTGGTTGGATCTGCAGACGACAATTTGGACACCGTTGAATTATGGGAATTAACCTGATTTTTACACCAAGAGTACACAAACTGCTTTAGCGTTACAGACGCCATTTCAGCGAATCCTCTGAAAAGAATTAACACAATTGGTAAAATGATGAAAACCTTCCTTCTTGAACTTGAGGCTTTATGTTTCCGATCAAGAGTCTTGTTGCTAGGCAACAAAGAATCTGCTTCACTTTGAGGCATTCCGTTTAGTAGTTGATGACATCAAACATACACAAGTATCATAAGGTGTTTACAATGTTACTAGTTTACCAATCAAACTATTAAATGTAAGTACATATGTACGATTAAATGCATGTGCCTAAAAGATAACAAGTGATTAGAATGAATTTTATCATTGCAAAGTAGCTCGATTAACACGAGTTGTTTGCACACGTGATGAAACGACATTGGATTGTCCTCTGTACATATTACAGGAATGACTATAAGTTTGTGCTTTACAAATTAAAAAAATAATCTTGTTTGGAAAACTGCGTTCCTCTCGTTGTTTTGAGGAATAATCCTTAAAGTGCACCGTGACAGCTAACATATAAGTAAAGTATCAGTACGATTTTATCTTTAATATCAAGCCGACGTCTTCGTCCTATTTATCTTGACACTGGATCTAGGCGACTGCTAAATATGGTGAAAATAAATACCAAACATAAAAGAGACTATACATATTCGTATAAACATATTTATCTGAAGCATGTTAAATTAACCTGGCGACCATGTAACAGTGACCTTAACATAAGATAAATTGCATGGATTTCACATCCATTGGTGACATTCATATGGCTATAATATACATACATAATAACTATAACAGAATACAAGTCATCGGGTTAAAATCTCCATCATCAAATCGATATATTTACTTTATATCAAGGTTATATTTTGCGAACAGATCCAATTTTTTGAATGAGTTTGGCTCAATTGTAAAGTCAGATACATCAAGGGAGAAAAAGCGACCTGCAAATGTTAAGACATACAAATAAGAATGCGCATATTGACTTTCAAACATCAAATCCTGAATTTGAAACGTGTGTGAGGTAGATTATATTAAAATGGAAGAATGACAGATTCACTGCTTATTCAAAATTGATCGCAGCAGTTTCATCAAAAAAGTATGAGTATTTTTTATCAGTATACCCTATGTAGCAGTAGTTATGGATGAAATTTCAACTATGAAATCTACGCCTATTTTTTTCTTCAAATTAATAAGGGCTAATGTTACTAATATAACTCTTTATTACCAGGGCAAAATTGTCGTGCTTCGTTCACTGATCGTTCACAATGAATATCGGTAATGTTTAGATTGACACTGTTTCAAGTAGCGATAATCACAGTGCACCGTTGCGCGAATTTTACGACAGTGTAAAGATTACACCGCTGACTCACTTTAATTTCGCGGCATTACTCGACAAAAGCTTAAAACAAAAAATGAATCAATTATCGCGATTTTCTTTAAGATTTAAGGGTTTAATCTTATATACCACTGGTCGGAGTTGCGGAAGATTTTATTCGACACGCGCCTTATCTGGTCATGCCTGGTATGTGGACGGAAAAGGGGAGTAAGCCTGGTCATAAGCTGTAAGCTGTACGCAGAGATTGGCCTTACATGGAGAGGCATCCAGACCATTCGAGACGGCGTGTAGCGGCAACCGGGAAGCTCATGTGGTGGTAAAGTTTGCTGGGTTAAAATGCAGTTTCCGTACAAATTAATGATTCGCAAGATGAGGTATTTAGATAATGCAGATTGCATGTTGGAAATGAGACTCGCGAAACTATATGGTGCGGTGTGTACGTTAAAGCTTTGCCATAAAATGATATGTTGAATTGAAGTATTGCTACTGTGCCCATTTAGTTTGTGAATGAACAAGCTTGGATTGAATTGAGAGCTAAACAAAGTCCGTGCGGAATGGACAGATGCATTTTGATAATTTTTGCCATTATTTGTTACATTGCATTATCATGGTAGCTGAACCTTGTGGATCATGAGCTTGGTGTTTATACTATATACATTATATGAAATTGTCCGTGTGTATAAGGCCGTAGAGTCCTAGTCACAGTCTAGCACTAACGATTAAATGTAACCGAGGATATTGACATTACAAACACAATTATGATAGTTTAAGTTTGGTTTCCCATTATGTTACTTTGTTATGCAAGTTCATAAAACCTTTATTTCTTCTCACATATGACAAATAAACAAGGAGGTTCAAGCGGCGTAAAATGGAGGGTCTAGCTCCTTAGTAAAGAGCTCGATGATTTTCGATTAACACATCAATGATGAAGTTCTCCACGGGACAAAACTGAAGTTGCATCGCGGATTCGAACCATTCATGAATCAAAGTAAAGGAGTTGCAGTCTACTTTCAATCTGGGTAGATTCTATTCTACCTGGCTGACCTTTCGGCTTGCGTCTTTTGGAAGTAGTATTTCTATTTTGGTATTCATTATCAAAAAAATAAATTTAAAAAAAACGGAAAAAAACACGAAAAAAACAAAACAAAAAAACGAAAAAAACAAAACGAAAAAAAAAAACACAAA
>CM037786.1:13896108-13914908 GCA_021229015.1 Solen grandis | reverse complement strand
CCAGATTTCAAAATGTTGTAGAACAGATGTTCCTTGGTTAAGCCTCTACCAAGATTGCTAAAACTAATCCAATCCATTAAAAAAACATGGCCGCCAGGGGCGGGGCTAATTTGCCTTTTATGTATATAGTGAAAACTTTAAACGACATCTTCTCTGAAACCGCTGGTCAGAATTTGATGAAACTTGGCAGGGATGATCCTTGGGTGAACCTTCACAAAAGTTGCTAAAATAAACTTGATCCATGTAGAACTCTGGTTGCCATGGCAACAAAAAGAAAACAAACTGAACACTTAAAAAATCATCTCCTTCAAAACTATTGGCTAGATTTCAAAATGTTTTAGTACAGATGTTACTTGGGTAACCCTATACTAGGTGAGCGATTCAGGGCTTCTATGGCCCTCTTGTTTCTTTGTGTGTATGTTTTTGTTTATTTCTACATAGCTCATGTTTCTTTTATATGTATATCTTATCTTTGTAATCTTCAGTATTTTGGAGGAAATAAAAGATATATATATGGGTAGTATCTTGATTTAACCTCACAATATCATATACCTAGTCTAGTGGCGTATATCGTTGGTACTTCATGACCAGTTTAATTTACATGAGTTAGGCCATTCTTATATTGAAGATATTTTGTCTTTACTATTTCCCAGCTACCATTGGTCAAGATTTTCATTTTACTTCACAATTATTAATACCAAGCCTACTTGTTCATATTTTAGGCATGTCATGCTTGCTTCTTTTTTCATTCAGTTATGCCACCTCTGTCCTGTTATATTTCTTTAATTCATTAATCTGCTCTACTTCTCAGCTACTATTGGTCAGACACAGCATTTATAGGTATCGGCGCTAGTTGCACTACCCATGGCTTGTCATTAGCAGCTTAATCTTAATTGAGGTATTGTTCTTTTCAGCTCATCTGAGCACGTGCCGAGGATGAGTTACTAGGATTGATGAATGTTCGGCGTCCGTCTGTCCGGCGTCCACAGCTAGTTTGTTTGCACTTTAACATCTTCATTTTTTAAGTATCATCTTCAAACTAAATGACCATGTTTATTGTCATAACCTTTTGTCAAAGTTTGATTACGGTTTGTATCTGCCTATTAGGTCAGAAGTTATGGCCCTTCAGGTATAGAAATGCAAGATTTCGTTTTGTTTGCAATCTAGTATTTTCATTTATTACGTAATCATTTTCAAACTTATGACGACGTTTATATCAAACATCTCTAGGCCAAGTTTGATTATGCTGATATTTGCTCATTAGGTCGGGAGTTGTGATCCTTTTAATATAAGAAAAGGTAAAATTTCACTTTATACGCACTCTAGACTTTTCATTTCTTAAGCAATATGATAAATCTTTTGGCAAAGTTTGACTTTGGCTAATATTGGTTAATTAGGTCGAATGTTTTGGCCCTTTAAATAAAAATACCTTGTTTATATTCTTGCATCTTTATTTCATGAAAATGTTAATGGCCAAATTCAACACTTCAAATTTTGACCACAGATAATGATTATCACTGTAAAAGCTCCATACAGGGAGCAAGGTTAAATCACAGATAAACAACTCTTTTTTTAATTTTCGCCCACAGGGCTTTATCAAAAATCATGAAGAAGTACAAAAGCACTACATTATTGCATTTTGACTAAAAATATTGTTTAACAATATGTTTTTAGTCAAAATGCAATAATGTAGTGCTTTTGTACTTCTTCATGATTTTTGATAAAGCCCTGTGGGCGAAAATTAAAAAAAAGAGTTGTTTATCTGTGATAATGATTAGTTTGTGGAATTGAAATGATCTCATGGGTTATATATTCAGTATATCTATACTATAATAATATAGTAACTTGTACAGGCAATGAAAGCAATATTTCTCAGCTTAGCGTCTTAAGGGCCATCTTGGCCATCCTGTTTATATTTATTGAATATTTTTGTGTGCAATAAATGTGTTTGTGTATCAGAGCTCTACCTCTGTCTGTCTGTGTGTGTGTGTGTGTGTGTGTGTGTTATTTTAATTACACGGCGGATCACCACCGGGCATACTATATTTGGACCCGGATCTGGAGGTTTAAAATCCTTTCTGTTGCAATTACGACATTTTTTCGTTTTAAAACATGAACTTTTTGCCTAGAATTGAGGGAGTATGAATGAAATAAAAAAAAGGATAATACGCAAACAAATTCAGAAATGAATTGCATTCAATGCTGGAAATGAAGACAAAATGTGTAGCAGTTCGGGATTATTTTTATTTAAATCATCAAAATGTCCATTTAAAAAAAAAAAAAAAAAAAAAAAAAACACTCTATCAATTTTAATTATAAACTTAAATTCACAAGTTTCGTGTCATTTTGATAAATCTCGTTTTGAAATGGGAGTAGCACAAAACCATTAAAAAAATCGAGAATTCTGAACCGGGAGACCCGTCAAAGCCTGCGATATTTTGATCAACAAAATTGCAATCTACAATTGTATTAAAAAGTCTATACACGGTAAGTTGATATTGATTGATTTTGATTGTAATCACGAAGCTACATTGGGTATTTTTTTATGAAAATTTATATTAATATCCTATTTTTGAGGTTATTGTTTAGATTCCATAAATGAAAGTACATTTCGGAAAGGTTCGGACTTTTACATTGCTGAAATGGTCAGCGATTACTTCTATGATGCTTAATATGGTTACTATGGAACAGAATTAGGGCAAAAATTACATCTTGCCGTCTTACAAGTCCATGTTTACACGTGACATTCTGCCTTTGCCATACTGATAAGTGGTATGCTGTATTATGTTAAGTGCGTTTATCAATGCTGTCTACTGACTAATGCTCTTGTGTATATCTTGCATCAGTTAATGAGTTGGCTTTCATGTGTTATAGTTTGATGCTGTTATATTTTAAAGTTTTTTTTTAACAACCATCAATGCAACATTTGATTTACATTAAACTGTCTATACTGCCTCATTTGGGGCAGAATAATCAAAGAGAAGTTAATTCAAAGAATTATAATCCCTCATTTCGGGAACTGAAATGTAATAAATGTATAACAGTTTGAATTTAAGAAAGAAAAACTAAATATTTTTACCATAAAGTATATAAAACTCTTTAAAGCAAATATAAATTTTGTGATACTCTGGCTCGGATTCAAAATTTTTCAACACAAATGTTTGGAGTAAGTGTTGGGGTGGGGGTGGGCTTGCTACCCGGATAAAAGACGGAGAATGACGGAGATGCAATCTGAGTGGTATCTGAGGGAAATAAGTTAGTTAGGGTCATTTTTAGGTGAGTGTGTGATTTTGGGGGGGGGGGGGGGGGAGAGAATGACAACGCTTCGAGGTTGCATTAGGCGGACAGTTAACCTATTATCGTTCTTAAGAAGGACCAGTACTAGACTCACATCCTCCGTAGTACATCTACTTTCATTTTCAAACAATTTGTTTAAAAGAATAACTTTTTCGAATTTGGAAAACAACCACAGTTTTGTACTTCATTTCGTCAAACCTTCCCGAACTACCAACAGCGAGTTCATTTGACCAACTATAGTTCTTCTCGAGTTATAAAATGTCCGCCTTGGGTGCGGGAGGTCGTGGGTTCGATCCCTGGCCGCAATATACCACTGTCGTAAAAATTGGTACTGTTAAAGCTCCTTGCTTGGCGCTCAGCATACAAGGGTATTTGGTCCGGTGTCAGGATAATGTTACTGGGTGTGGTATAATGCCACATGTGTACGGCGTGATACTGCAATGTTGCAGCACTATATTATCTGTCTCAAGTAGACATCGTCTCCAAATGAAATACTGTCGGTGGGATGTTAAACCCAACAAACAAACAAACACTACTCGAGTTAACTCGTATTGTATTCGTTGCCAAAAATCCAGTTGAACATTTTCCGACAAAATACACAATTCATTTGAATTTCTTAGTATTTAAACTCCAGAGATACATTCTTGGATTGAATTAGCCGATGCAACATTGTAAATACGTATTTTAACAAAATGCATTTTGATAAACTACAAAACGCCTTCTTTCTTTGACGCTCGCAACTTTACATTGTCCGACCATCATGATTCGGCTCAGCTTAATCCAGGTTTACACGTTTGTAATGTTGATAAATAAGCTCCGCCCATTTCCCCGCCCACTACATCATCGTAAATAAACGTAATTGTCCGCTCACTTTCGGTATTTTCCGACAACGACTGGCAAATCTCCACGCAGTTATCTACCATGTACGAATATGGGAAGTGTTGAAGCGTGTAGGTCTACACATTCAAGGTAAATGCATTATGAGAATTAAACAGTATCACAATTATTTACTAAGCATCGTGTGTTTCAGTTGCATGAGTGCCATTGTATGCAGGTATTGAATCAACATCAGAAGATATAAAAAAGATAAGTTTTTGAAACGTACCACACCTACATTGTAAAGCCAGCAATATAAGCGCAGCATGGCGTAAATTTATATTTAGATTTTTATATCCCTGGCCAGGATTTTAACTTCGATGTTTTTAGTCGAGCCACCAAAGCCACATGATATGAGAACCCACTTCACTACAATTGAACTTTTTTCAAAATTTAATATCTAGCCACTGCCATTACTGGTGTTGTGAATTCGCGCTCAATGCCACTTTCATAAAAAAGTCGATTTTTTTATTCACAATTTTCAGAAAAACAATGCATAATTTTCACAAACAGAGCTGAGGTGTACCGGACTCAAGTTTTTGAATAACAATTCAAGAACACATCCACAATTAAGGTGCCTTAAGTAGTCAATATTGACTATTGGCAGTATAAAGTTGAAGTATTCATTATGTCTTTAATCAGGAGATGTTCTATAAAGATATAAGATATCTCCTGCTTTAATAAAGATTGATCCTTTTTTCCTAGTATATTAATTTTAAAAAAAAAACCAATATTTATTTTGAATCTTTTGTTCATATACCCTGCAGTTATTAATTTATTAAGAATCAAAAAGTTACATGCCATCAACTGTCTGTGTCTTAATCCAACTCTTAATGTGTTTTTTTCCAGACAGTAAAAATTACTGCTTGACTAAAAATCAAGATTGTTTACGCAAAACAAATATATTTATAGAAGGAATAAGTCAAATTGATATTTAAGGTTCAGTTAAGTTGCTGCTTTACTATTGTCCAATTTTCAAGTCAAAACAGATGGAAGATTTGCTACAGATAGATCTAGATAATAATTTTTACAGGCCAAATTCTGGCTGCTGCCTTTCCCAGTAATATTAAGTAACATTACTATATCACAAATATAACCTTAATACTAGGGTATGACTGGACAAGGAAAAAGAGACAAACAAATCTAAGCAGTTTCTATGTAAAGCTTTCATTTCTTAATATTCACTTATAACGTTAGTAAAATTAAAACAAAATTATGAAGCTTAAAATGTCTTTACATAGCATGTTCCCTTTCATAGATATACATAACGTTTTTTCAACCATATTTTTTTTTTCGTTTTCATTTTACCATGTATATATTAAAAGAGTCCAAAGGTAAGTGTAATGATTAACAATTGATGTATATAGAATTATTGTATCTACAAAGTATCATTTTCAGACTCGGGTAATACGAAATCTTTCTGTACTTACCGATTTATGGTGTAAGAGTTGCCTCTCTTTATTTTCCGCTCGTGAAATTTGGCTCCGCCTTTAAATCTTCGCCTATTTCCGTGATACTGCCATATATGGAAGTTGCAAAATCGTCTACAAATGTTAATCGCGTCGAAATGTACAGTCAAGTATGCAGTTGTAAACCTGAGAGTGTTATCTGATGCGGCTCCAGTCTCGAACGTCGTGATGTACGGCGTAAAACGTGTCGTGTATGTCGTTGTACATTTCGTAAATTTGAGTTTGAAAAATTATAAATATTATTTGCATTTTATCTTAGCTGCATGTTACCAAATTACATTCTAGAAATAAAAACGTTACTAGTTAAATCGAGATAATCAAAACGCACAATACGAGCACAAGATGTACCTCTCGGATAAACGTTTATACTTTTACAAATCTGTTTAGCTGAACCGAAGTATAAATTGTCATGATTACAAGGCTGGATTTTTGGCAACGAATAGCCTCCATAGTATTGATGACTTAATAAATAGACTCTAGTTAGCAATCAACTATACGTATGAGGTTTACCCTTGTGACGTAATTTGTAAACAGACTTATGATTAAAACAATATATCTGTTATTTATGATTCTTTTTTTCGAGCGTGGGCTTGAAAAAGTTAGCTGCCAGCTTCTTTTAAGGCTACTCACAGCCTTACTTAAAGACAGGATATCATAGACATTTATAATTTTCTATAAATTTGCCTAGATGCTTTCCGTCCGCCATATTGCTTTCTAGTCTACCCACCTACCTCGCTGGGTTGAACTCGCGTAAGCCTACAGAATTCATAGGTAAAAACCCCGCGCGTTTTATTGCATCTCTGGTCACTCTAGTATAACTCTAGTAGGTAAACTGAACTCGCTCCGAGTCAAACCGGAACAGCGCCCTCAACGTCATAATGCTAGGTGCACATCTTGACATTTGTCATTCTGCTTGCGTACATGTGTTATTTTGCTTAGCTACATGTGTCATTCATCGATTCGGTAAACCGACGAAATAAATTCCATTTTAATACGGATGCAAACTGGACTGTCCAGCTATACACAGTGCTATATGGTGATGAAATGGATATTTTCAGTAGTATATTATGATGTAAATGAATAATGAATGTTTAATGTAAAAGAAAAATAGATACATGTAACGCAGACGACGACTACGCCGTATTGTACTAGTCAAAATGATGCTTGCCACTTAGACAAATGAAGCAAAAGACATGTCAAAGGCAAAATGTATTTTTTGCCCGAATTCTGTTCCATAGGTTACAGTATTTATAGGCAGAGTAGGCAGAGGAAAAAAGTATTTGGTGAAATTTGTGAAAATATGCATAGAGTTTAAAATATCTGCTTATTAGTGCAAGTATTTACAATTTAAAAAAAAAAATCTACCTAAAAGGGGGGTGGGGAAATTCTTCATTCATTGGTTGAAAGTAGTATAGGGATTGAATTTGGGGAGATTACCTGGTCCTGGTGCTATCACGTGACCTTTATAGAACAATGGGGGGTGAACAATGGGGGTCACCACTAGGGTTAATGAGGTCACCACGGGTCAATGAGGTGCAGGTGGCACCTGGTCATAAAACAATAGGCTATTGAATAAATAGGACAATAAGTTGTTCTATGTAAAAAGCGAAACAATGGAAACAATATATCAAAGACATCATCACCTGGTCATAAAACAATAGGTTATCGCAGCACCTGGTCATAAAACAAAGGGCTATTGAATGTGCCCGTAAGACAAAGCGTAGGAAAACAATAGACCAGTAATCAGTAGGAACAATGGAGCAGGTGGATCGTTTCATCAGACAGAAAACACATTAGTCATACGATGGGATAGGTGCATATGTCGGAAAATTTCCGTGATATATTTAGAACGCGAGTCAATCCATTTTCCATTATTTCCTTATAGTTGCCAATATGGAAAGCTCGTAGTGATAAGCTATCGTTAACGTAGAGATCTTTTGATTGGCAGTTCATGCATGACTGATTTTGATTTTCTGATTGGTTAGTTGTACATTTATATTCATTGTAAATTCGCTACTTCTACATTTTATGTAGATACTGTTTGAGATCATAGAAAGAAACTCTCGCGGCATTTAAAAGAGTGATTTAAATACTATGATAGTGAATAACTATGGATGTTTTATCAGAAAATCTCTGTATTTTAATTTATAGAAATATGGTTGAAGAACCATACGTATCTTTGAAGTATATTCTCGATTATGAATTGTATAAAGTGGCTTTATTTGAGGCATGTAGAAAGATAGTCTTGAAAACCAAAATGTCTATTATGCAGGGGTTTCAAACAAAGAAGAAACATTTCTAACATTCAAAAGTCATTAACAGAGTTATCATACAAGTACAACGAACGTATTAACATCAAAATCCTTACCATGACAGAGTGGAATACTTACGTGAAAGATAATGTAAAAGTTGTTAATTGGATATATGATGGGAGAAATGGTGGCTGTATCTCTTTTGAGATAGGGCCCAAAGATCTCTACATGGAACAACATTTTCAGTTGGCGATGTTAGGATAGTACCTCTATTAATGAGGTCACCTCGGGTCAATGAGGTGCAGGTGGCGCATGTTCGAGAACAATAGGCTATTGAATAAATAGGACAATAAGTAGTTCTATATAAAAAAGCGAAACGATAGATCATCAATGGAAACAATATATCAAAGACATCACCACCTGGAAATAAAACAATAGGTTATTGCAGCACCTGGTCATAAAACAATAGGTTATTGAATGTGCCCGTAAGACAAAGCGTAGGAAAACAATAGACCAGTAATCAGTAGGAACAATGGAGCAGGTGGATCGTTTCATCAGACAGAAAAACTCATTAGTCATACGATGGGGTAGGTGCATATGTCGGAAAATTTCCGTGATATATTTAGAACGCGAGTCGATCCATTTTCCATTATTTCCCTATAGTTGCCAATATGGAAGTCATGGATTTCGCGGACGCAGTTCAGTGGAAACGCAAAGATCTTATGTTTACCGTGATCGAATGGACACTTTCAAATTTTGGCCTATTCAACTTAAACCCGACAAGTACGAATTAGCCAGGAGCGGGTTTTATTACACGGGACAGTACGATAAAGTCACCTGCTTTGGTTGCGGTATCTCCGTGTACGCCTGGGAGCAGAAAGACGACCCGTTTCAGGAACACCTTCGCATATCGCCTTCTTGCGTTTATCTTAAATTGATAGGTAGTGGAAAACACGATGAAGATTTTAAGATCCTGACGGCTGGAAGAAGTCCATCGGTTGTTTCGTACTTTGATGATGCATTTTTTTAAGGAATAAACTTCAAGTAAGCAATTATGGTAGAAGGCAATGAGGTAACCATTTGTGCAAATTGAAATTAAATTTTGACCAATGGTTTCAGAAGGGAAGAAATTTAAGGGACAACTTAATTTTAGCAATGACAGTAGATAGTCATGAGGTGGCAATTTCAAAATCAAATTTTGTTGGTTGCCATGCAAATGACAAATGGGCATCTGACAAGTAGTTTCAGAAGATATATATTTTAAAGTAAATTGTTGCCATCAGAAGATGGGACACAAGGTGACAAGAATAGCTCACCTTCAGCTTGATGTGCTATGTTAAACTAAGAACGGTTATGATCAGGATACATCGTTTTAAGTTATTGATTCATATTTCAAAAAAGGAATGTAGGATTGTATTATTTCAATTATTTTTAGAAGCAGTTTTGGTCCATGCAAAAAAAAAAAAGAAAGAAAGAAATTAAGTTTGAAACAAATTGATGTGCTTACGCTTTAGAAAGGATGACTGACAATCTGGAATGACAGTCTCCCATATTTTCTCCTCAATAAACAAATCAATAAGTTCAAAACTTTTTTTTCAGAGTTTCTTCTTACATTTCAGAGCATGAGATTAAATACCATTTGCTATAAGAACATTCATGAGACACTTTTTAATCACTAGGTCAATAAATAAGGGAGTTTTAAACACTTTGAACTTTTACTGAGTTGAAATGTTGTGAAATGCAAGCAAGGTCATTAGTAAAATATAGTATAACGGGTTTGTCAGTAATTGTTGTGCATCCGTTCATTGGCCGACAGGAACATGTTATATACAGACCATTTCATTCTGAAATGAGACATTCACTAAGTCAAGAAGTCCTCTCTGACTGTCACCAAGTCAATCTTCATGTTGGTATAACATTCCACGCAGTGTTCAGTTGGGTAGTAAACATATGCATCAGATTTTCCACCAGTCACAGACTTGTCAGTTTTGTCACAAAGCATACCGCATATATGTATTGCCAAACCCCTGATGAAATGGTATATTGGTTGTTTGAAGTGTTGTTAACTGCTGCTGAGGTGAACAGAATGCTGAATCTTTGCTTGAAAACTGCATACAGCTGCCCCTGGCCTTTCTTAAACACTTATGTAGCTGCCCCTGGCCTTTCTTAAGCGCTTATGTATTGTCAGTGTCCAATTTACCAGGTTTTCCGCAGCCCCTTCCAGTTTCTATTTAAAAAGTCGAAAAATGAAGATAATTAGTTGCATATTCATAATTTTAAATATACAGTGTGTGAACATCAGTAATATATCTGCTTTGTTATTAAAACATATAAATAAGAAAGAGATTCCAGAGATACTGAATTCACATACTGCATATTACTCATAATAGGGGATATATATATATATTATATATAATATATATATATATATGCGTTGTGCTACCGGCCGGGTAGCTCAGTCAGTAGAGCATTCGTCCCAGGTTCAAGTCCGGTCAGGCTGTACATATTTCTCACCGTGTGACAATAGCACCCAACGTTGGACTGTGACATAAGTGGCAGGTCTGTCTAATTATACCTACACATGGTTATATTTATACAATAACTCCTAGAATTCAGTGACAAATTCTAAAATGAAGGGGG
This sequence comes from Solen grandis, assembly GCA_021229015.1. Classification (NCBI taxonomy): domain Eukaryota; kingdom Metazoa; phylum Mollusca; class Bivalvia; order Adapedonta; family Solenidae; genus Solen; species Solen grandis. Next base: position 13,904,374 of record CM037786.1, on the reverse strand, counting down.
ATAATGTCACAGTACTGATTACCCACAATTGGGAAGAAAGATGTGTATGTGGCTGTGAAGCTCAGCCAGTAGAGCATTCGCCCTGTAAGCAAGAGACCCCGGGTTCCAGTCACGGTCAGGCTGCAAATCTCTCTCTCCTAACAGTGACATATAGGTGTAAATAAAAAAAAATGTATTGCAATAAGCAGTAAAATTTCATTACAGAAATTGTTTCCCATATTCTTTTTTACTCATTATATATACATTTTTTCCATAACTTAATTATACTCATAGCTGAACACAAAGCTGCAGATATCTGAAATGAATTTTGATAGAATGAAGAATTTTATTTGAAATCCCTCAACCCCTTTCTTAGGTGATTTTTTTCTGTTTCAAATTATGTTATGTAAAAACTTGTACTAGTAAGCTGATATTTTCACAAATTTCACCAAATACTTTTTCCTCTGCCTAGAAATACTGTAGCCATCATAATGTGAAATCTCAAGCATCATAAAAACAATCGCTAACAATTACAGCAACGTAAAAGTCCGAACCTTTCCGAAATGAACTTTCATTTCTGGGATCTAATCAATAACATGAAAAAGGATATTTATATAATATTTCATAACCTCTATTTTATGTAGCTTCGTAGTTACAATAAATATCAACTTACCGTGTATTGACTTTCAATGCAGTTGTAGATTTCAATTTTGTTCATCAAAATGTATGTCGGGCTTCAATTCGCTCTGCTCCGATTCAGAATATGAAAAATCTCGATTCTTATTATGGTTTTACACTACTTCCATTTCAAAACGATATTTATCAAATTGACATGAACTTGTAAATTTCAGTTTATAATTAAAATCGATAGAATGTGTTTTATGTTGAAATGGACATTTTTATGATGTTAATAAAATAATCTCTAATCTTGTTAAAAATAGAATGGGATGCGAAAGGATCAATTCCGCATTGCTACATATTTTGCCTTCATTTTCAGCATTGAATACAATTCATTCCTGGATTTGTTTGCGTATTATCCCTTTATTTTTTTTATTTCAATCATGCTCCCTCAATTCTAGGCAAAAAGTTCATGTTTTATTACGAAAATATACCGAAACTGCAACCGAAAGGATTTATACCTCCAAATCCGGTTCCATTGAAAACCTACGAACCAAATACAGTATGCCCGGCGGTGATCCGGTGTCTTTATGTCAACATTTAGCAACGGAATTAAAGATTTCCATCGAACACTCACGAAGTCCTTGCTGTGGTTAACTTCATCAAATATTTCCGCGATTATTTGTACGGCAAAACAGTTACAGTAAGAATGACCACGGCTTACTCTGATGTTTATTGAAATTTAAAAACCATGTGGGTTAAGTAGCGAGATGGCTCGAGGTTTTATATCCAAACAATATGACAATAGAACATAGGCTAAGGAGAGTGCACAGAATTCCGAATGTGCTTAGCATTAGCAATGCAGATAGTGTGGCATGCTAGAGACGAGGAAGATAGCAGCAAGCTCGACGGTGTTGAAATGGTAAATCATTTAATTTTATAATGTGTTGATAATATACAAGTAGCTCCAGATAAAAATGCAGAAATCTGTCTCGTCAAGAAGTGGTCCGCGATAGGTTATTGTCAGGCCAGATCATGAAACTGTTTCAAGTAATGGTCACTTTTTAAATCACCGTGGAACCAGTAGACAAGTCCTCAAGTCGTTAACGGCATTCTGATGAGAAGATGGGGTGTAATAGTTACAGAGTATATAAATGACAGGCCATCGTATCTCTAAGTGAAAGGAGAAAGGTATTTTAATATTCTCATAACATCAAAGCATCAGGAATCAAAAAGACCCTGAACAAAGTAAGACAAAGGTACTAGTCTGGTCTCAAAAATGATGTTGAGGTTTTCGTAGCTGGATGTGATACATGTGTAAAACGAATGGGACCATCGAAGGCAAAAACTTCGCCCATGCAAAAATTGAGAAGTGGTTATCCTCTTGAGCGTGTTGCCCTTGACATATTAGGAGAGCTTTCAGACTGAACGAAGAATCAGATGTAGTGATAGCAGATTACTTCACTAAATGGAGGGAGTGTTATGCTATATCTAACATGGAAGCAAAGACAGTCGCTGTGGTATGTCACCAGGTTTGGTATCCCCGACAAATACTCATCGATCAAGGAAAGCAATTTGAAAGTACTATTTAGTGAAATGTGTGAAATGCTGCAGATTGTCAAGACAAGAACAACAGCTACCACCCTCAATCTGATGGTATGGCTGATCGCTTTAATACAAGCTCTTTTGTGAAATAATAAACATGATAATTGGGATGAACAAATTCCATACGTCATGGCAAATAGGGCTTCAAATCATGGAACAACAGGTCTTTACCCCCAATATGCTAATGATAGATGGCGAGACATCGACTCCTGCAGATATAGGGTATGAAATGCCGGCTATTAAGCCTATCCCTGCAATAAAAGGGTTTGGGAATTTCGGGAAAGGTTTGAATCTGCTCATTCGTTAGTACGATTACACATATCTTAATACAAAGATAAGAAAGTATCATTCGAGGTCTTTTGAACCCAAAGATTTTGGTCTATGTCTTCTTCCCAGCCAAGAAATTGGGTGTTCCCCAAATTCACATCCTTTTGGAAGGGACCATTTACTATTAAAGAAAATTTTGTCTGATGGTCTTTATTAAGTTAGCTGTGGTAAGTCAGGCTCACAAAAATTAAGAAGCTTGCAAGGGGACAGTCACAGAAGATTGTTTAGAGGGAGAGCAGATGAGGCGAAGAGATGGAAAGATGGATGTTCAGCACAAGGTCAGAGTGGCTGAGGACTGATTACCTGCTGTTGATGCAATCTTCATCAAAGACTGGAAAGTGCATGCCCAGCTTCAAGATGAAGCTAAATAATGGTATTGACAATGAGGAGACAATTAAGCCAGAGGGTAATTGTGTGAAGTGGTAAAAAGATTTTTTTGAAGTAGTTTGTTTGCATGTTAATAAACTTTTTATGTATTCAGATGGTTTTTGACCATTTTTTTCAGGCGGGACGCGTGTACCCGGAGGAGTTGGTAATGTAACAGATAAAATTTGCATAGAACATTTACCTCCTTTGTTTGATTTGGCGCCCATATGCCGTCAGTTCGAAACGTTTATACTAACTTTTAAAGGTAAATAATCGTTTTATGATTAATTGTTTTGTCGTTAATTTTTAGAAATTATTATTGTTTAATGGATAGGTAATTGTTTTCATTAAGTATATGTTTTAATACCTTATTTCGTTGGTTTATCGGTCAATTTTCGGTCTCAGTCTATTGACGCTCATTGAGCATAGTTTCGTGGTTAGGCGCTTATTAAGTGTATAAGGAAAAGGCAAATCGGCTTCAAAGATTATTTATTCGGGACTTTGAGTAGCGGCCCTGGTAAGGACACATACTGGCTCGGTTACTCAGCGAAGCTAGTTTATCATTATACACTAAATATATTAAGATATTTATTTGTTTTTTCAAAAAGTTTTGAAGTAAAATTCATACGCTTTACAACAAGACATACATACAACGAGAATGAATGCATATCATACTTAAGTGATGGGATAACTTTTGGATATTGATTATTATGATCAAGAGGATCGTTTATGCTGTATCTTAGCACAACACGCATACAACGGATCGAGACACTTCATTAGTCGGAAGTCAAACACTTATGACTTTACTATCAGAATTATTTACTTTAACTTGATAAATACAGTAAACTAACATGTCGCCAAACAGCTAGATGATTAAAGTCACTGTATCACAGTTCACATGTGACTTCCGCTCCGACAGACCTCGAGAAATGCCTATTTACGCAAAAGTTAACATAGGAAAATGGGAAGTTGTAGTTTCCTGCTACTATATTTAGCTCACAACAATGTTTACATAAAGAAGTATAAAGATGTTCCTATCTCTTTCACTGTATATAATTCCTAGTCTTGATATTTCGTTTGTTTGGACTCCGTGGGCTAATTAAATCTTTTTAATGAATTATACCAAAATGAATTTTTGTCTTGTATTTTTAACTAAGGTAAATACCTTTTAAACAAAGAATTGACAACTAATCTTAATCTCACAAGAGCACGGAACAAATTGTCCAATTCTCGCAATTCACGTCTTCAAAAATCCCTTTTCTTTTGAAGATATGTGAAAGTAAATTGTATTTACAATAGAGCATTACATTACCCCTTAAGTTTAAAATAATGATTACTATGTAAAATGTTTTCTTTTTCTGTTACACTGGTGGAATTTAAATCAAAATTATTTAAAATTAATCAAACTGAAATATTCCCCGCAGTAGCGAAACAATTATTTTATGGTATGGTTACAATTTCCTGTCGATTTTTCCATACTTTTTCGAAAGTAAACTTTGAATGCAATATTCAATGATATGCTGTGTGCCTTAAAATATTTTCTACTGGCTTATACAGGAGTTTCCTATCTCTGTTTAATAAGTTCTGGTGCTTTAATTGATCAGTTTCTTAAACACCTTAAGTGAGTTCCGGATATCGTCTATTGTCTTTTACAGTGAACTGATAATCGATTAGATTAGGTGTCGAGGAGTGTTTGTTACTGTAAGGATGTGTTACTAATTTGAGGTATCAAATACCATTTTACTTTGTTTTACGAATTAATACCTCAATAAACAAACATTTATTAGTTTCTTGATATGTGTGCTTGTTATTAAGAATCTTTGCATCATATATTTTATTATGGAAAACATATTTACAGAATAATTTAAATATACTACTCAAGTTTGTAAACACCACCGGCTATTTTCTCATAGGTCACATGAAAACACATGCTTAAGTAATGCATGTACCTGAAAGGAAAGCGTTAGCTGACCATCATTTTTACGCATAGTTTTTGTCAAAATGATAGAAAAGAGACTCAAAAATGAGTTACAATGATTTAGCCAATTCTGTCATTAGTTGGCAAATTCACAAAAAATGTGTTTTTTGCAAAAAAATGGCATTTTATAAATGGAAGTTAAATCTGTGATCAATACAAAAAAAATGACCATGAACAGGTCAACATCGTTACAAATATCCCTTTAAAAATATTCCAATTAGAAAACAGAAATTTTGAAGAACAAAGTTCTGAATTTAGCTGACTTTAAATTTTAAAGGGGTTTTCTCAAAAATTTGCACTTTCTAATTATGATAAATTCCCCGTATTGAGGATCCGAAAGGCTTATTTCTTGTAACTAGTAGTGTATAAAAGCAGATTTGTTTTAATGTAAATTTTAATTTAACATAAAGTCGCTTGTCTAAGCATGCAACGCTACGGGAAAATAGCTGATGGTGCTTAGCAAGCTTTGAGTAGTATATATTAATCCAACAGTATATATGTACAATGTATAAATATTTGTCAATCTTTTTAAAGACTACTCTATACTTGAATAACTTTCAAATTCCAGCATATTGTATAACATTCCATGAAATACCCTTTCTATATAAGTATTCCTCTCCCACATGATGTTTAAACTTTTTTATTCTTTACCCGTTGTACTTTATGCTATGAGCTTGTAAGTTCAGGCGCAATAAACATTTGATTTTTTTATTTATTAGTCCTCAAATGCTTACAGTGGGTATTCAAGAAAAAAAAACAGAAGTTGTTTCTTGGTTTTGTAACTGCAATTATAAGTCAATGGTTAACTCCTATAACGGTATATTGGTACATATTTGAATGATAGCAATAAAAAAGTTTACAAATCAGAAGATGGAGACATATTACTTGCTGTGTGGTATTCTGTCAATTAATTTAGGACTTCTTACAGGTTTGTTTTCTTTTTTTTTCACAAAAAAAAATCTTAAAACTCTACATTTTTTTATAAACAATAGTTTTAATATTTTATCATATATTTAAAAAAAACTGTCGCGAAAAGAGTGTAACTGGTCACCGTTGATTCGGAGTCAGTAGTCGAACAGTTGGCGATCGGTCGCTTTTACTGAATTATAAACAATACCAAACACGAGATTGGGGAAACCCACCGAAAGAAAGGTGGAAAGAGTCATAATTCTTTAAAATATTTTAAATTTTATAATTATTTTAGGAACTGATGATAATCATGTGAATATAATTTTTTCTTTGTCTGTGGCTGATTGATTCTTGGGGTAGGCTGTCGATTTTCTATACATCGGGTTCTGGTGCCCCTCTACTTTTCAGTAAAATGTTTGTTGGCTTGGTGTCTGCATCGACCAATATGCCACTGGACAATTTTCGTGATGGGGGGTTGTCACCAACTCTTATAGGTGGAAGAAAATTTCCTCTTTACTTTTTTTTCTGCTGCCTTTTGACTGACAAACCCGGACTGAAATGTAAAAGTGTCTACAACCATTTCTATTATTATTTTAGTCCCTTCTTCTTCTTGCGTTTGCAAAAGTTTAACAATGGGCCTATCGCTTTCAAACAATAGCTTGCTTTTTGAGTTTTCCAAATCAAACGTTTTAATTCTGGTTTAAATTGTTTTCCACAAGACCTTTCATTCGCAACTAGGGGGTCTCATGGTTTTGGTTTTTGTGTTTGCTTTGAACTCTTTTATTTTTGCCTCATTGTTTTTGATTGAATATTTGTTTTTTTGTGGCTAAATCATCTTGTAAGTGATCCCCGTGTTCAATCCTTCAATATAAATTCTGATGTCATTTTACATTCCATTTTATCCCCCCTATGCCTCTTCATATATTTGTTAAAAACAAATTCCTGTCCCCATCCAAACTTTCGGGTACGCTTTAATGAAATGACCTCTTTCTGTAAACATTGTATGCTTTCCTCATCTACATTTAGACAGCTGATTCCATTCTGCATACCAAGCTGAACAAACTACATTTCCCACTTGCACAAGCCCAAAAAAAATTGCTTCCCCCCTTTGGGTGCTTTTAAATTTTCCCCTTCTCAAAATTTTATGGAGTCTAATATATTAGAAATAGATTCTTTTTATATTAAAAAATAAATTATTTCAATATAATTAAACTATTAATTATTTTAATTGTTGCAGATTATTAAATGCAAGATATACAGAAAACCCAATGTTCCTTTTTGTTCAAAGTGATATCCTCGAGCATCATTTATGAAAAAGTCAAAACATTTCACCTTAATTTTGTATTCTAAAGTTATTCCCCGACGCGGTATCCGTCAAAAAAAATAAGGAATGATTTTTTTTGTTTAAAGATTAAATTTCTCGACATGTTTTGGATGGTTTCCCGATAACAGGCAGTATCATCACAGATGGTATTGAAATTTGGTGTCATTCAATTGATACAATATATTCAAAAAATATGTTCCCTCGACGTATATCCGTCGTGTCTTGTGGGTCCATTTCAAAAATTACTGTTTATTCAAAAATTTTTCACATCGCTTTGCATCCGTCGCTTATCTATATATTTTTAAAGGCGATATTCATTTCAAATGTAATGGTTATTTTTAAAAAAAAACAAACAAAAACAACAACAACAAAAAAAAAAAAAAAACGTGACATTCTCTTTGTCTATGTAGTTGATAGGGTATCCATTTCAAATGTAATTATTTGTTCACAAATAAAATTATTTTTTCGAAGGGGTTCCGTCGTGAAATTTGGGTTGAAAAGTGTCTTTAAAAATGAATTAAAAAAATTTGGGCCTTTTTCGTCATAAAGGGGAATGTAATTGTACACTGTATGGATATGAGACGTTTACGTAAGCCTTATGATTTAAACTCATTTTTAGAACAGAAAATACTTTTATTGAATATAATTTGAACATTCGTTCAAATAAATAAACATACAGAAAAGGGAAGGCGAGAGTGAAGACAACATGACGGATAAACAGATATTTGATAAAATGGGATTCTTACCGATAATTAGAATCAGTAATAAAATTATATCTAAATCCCCAAACTTAACATTTTTTAAAAGGAATTTTAAAAACCCCCCATGCTTTATTTATAAAACAAATGTAAACCTTTATAAATGACAGCTAAGAAACTTGAGTTCTTTGTGCGCTGAAATGACCCTTTAGTAGCTATAAGCGTGTCGGAATTGGGGCTCAAAAAATTCATAGGGGATTTTGTGTTTTGGGAAATCATTATCAATTCAAGTATAGATATAAGAATTGGTATGCTATAAAATGTTTTTTTGTACTAGCTATCGAGCCCTTTATTAAATTCAGGTTTCTTGCTCGCTGTTATTCTACTCGGCGTTCAGCTGGAAATTTAAAGTAAACTTTTGGAAGCAGATTTCTTTGTCAAACCATATTCGCAAACTTTTTC
>CM037786.1:13846008-13896008 GCA_021229015.1 Solen grandis | reverse complement strand
CAGTTTGTAATTTGGTTCTTAGGATCCTCATTATTTTTAATCTTTCATTTCTGACCTGGGTTTACCAATGTGTCCTTATTTTACCATAGCTCTTCCACAAGACCTCGGTTTACCAATGTGTCCTTATTTTACCATAGCTCTTCCACAAGACCTCGGTTTACCAATGTGTCCTTATTTTACCATAGCTCTTCCACAAGACCTCGGTTTACCAATGTGTCCTTATTTCATCAACGGTCATTATCTAAACATTTTTCCACAATTTACTGATTTCCAGTAGTACAGACTACTCTTGACATACATTCAGAAATATTTTTAAGTTTCACATGGAGGTCCATAAAATAACAATAAAAACACACTTAACATTAAAGAAAATATGAAGCTCAATTTCTTTAAAATATTTTGTACATCACATAAATACAAGGAATAAAAAAAACACCTCGTCATCAAAAAAGAACGATTTAATTTCTTTAATAGTACACCACAAAAAAACTCTCTATTAAAAACAACCAAATTTTTTTCACACATCATCTCATATTTCAGTGTATTAAGAGATTCTCTAGGCATATCATGTGATCACGAGAAAGATGTCAACCTGGATCAGCTGCAGTCTGCACGCTGCCATGTGGTTGCCAATCTCTGTCAATATATTTTAACCTCATCCTTGGCCTAACAGCACATTTGGTGTAACATTTCTTCCAGACATCTCATTCAGTGTATTAAATCCCTGCACTTTAAGAGAAAAAAGCTCTAAAATTGCCCCAATGCTGCGCATAAAATGTCAGCTATATTAACAGAGAGCTGTGAAGAAGAGATTGTGGTATTAGCTAGCTTCGTAATTAGCCAAGACATATAACATTTGATTAAATGCATTAGTGACACACAGCTTGGAGAGCATCAAGGTCTAAGTTTTAAAACAGATACATCAGTCATTCAGGCTTAAAGATTTAACCAAAGACCTATAGGTCTTAAAGTTTTAGCAGGAATTATATAAATGAATCAAAGCTACAGGATTGGCGATATTGGGTATTTCCAAGGTTGGAAAATGTATGTAATATAATTCTCTGAAAGTCTGTATGAAGGAAGATATTGCATGATTTGGGTTTTTATTTAAGTTATATAAAGTCATTTTCAGCAATAAGTATTTTATCCATGGTGAATTATTTCATTATTGTATAATTATCATGTATGTAACAGTAACACTACATGAGTAAAACTTTTTAAACACCTAAAAAATTTATATGTAAAAAAAAAAAAAAATATTGTTTTTGCAGTTTTTAATTCTGACTATGTGAAAATCTTTGTAACCACAGCTGTACTTTAATGACCCATATACTGCAAGCAGACAAACCAAATCAGCATGTTGATTGTTCCAAGTATATGTATTACTGGTCTTCTACTTTGTGGAAAAGAAACTGCTTAAAATCTTACAGCATCAAGAATCATTTAAAGTAGCTTTTTCACAGATGATCGGCAGAAATAAAAACAGTTTTTTCTACTCTCCCTTGCAATTGTTAAAGTTGGTAAAGACTTTGTCTCCTAACAAATAAACATGGCAAGTATAACCATATTGCAGGGGAAAATGCTGTATCCCCAAAGCAGGTGCTGGTGGTACCACAAAACAAGAGGGCCAAGATGGCCCTTGGTCGCTCACCTGAGAAAGATGATTGCTCAAGAAATAAAGATGCTAGAGTGTAAAAGTTAAATCTGGCTTTTTTATGGTGAAAAGGGCATAACTCCAAAATTAACTTGTCAATATCAGTTATAATTGAACCCGATTGCAAAATTATGGGCATAAACATTGTTTTAAAGTTTAAAAAAGATTGCTAAAAAAATGAAGATGCTACAGTGTAATCAAAGTGAAATCTGGCATTTTTTTTATATCAAAAGGGGCTTAACTCCTGACCTAATTGACGATCTCAGCCATATCAACTCCATAAGCACTGCCATAAAGTTTGAAGATGATTGCTCAAAAGATGCAGATGCTAGAGTGTAAACAAAGTGAAATCTGGCATTTTTTTTATATCAAAAGGGGCATAACTCCTGACCTAATTGACGGATCTCAGCCATAATCGAACTCAATCGAGACATTATGGTCCTAAGCATTGCCATAAAGTTTGAAGATGATTGCTCAAAAGATGAAGATGCTAGAGTGTAAACAAAGTAATATTAAAAGGGAAATTTAGCCATAATAAACTCAATCAAGACCTTATGGTCATAAGCATTGCCATAAAGTTTGAAGATGATTGCTCAAAAGATGAGATGCTAGAGTGTAAACAATGAAATTGGCATTTTTTAATTAAAGGGCTAACTCCTGACCTAATTGACGGATTTAGCCATAATCAACTCAATCGAGACATTATGGTCATAAGCATTGCCATAAAGTTTGAAGATGATTGCTCAAAAGATGAAGATGCTAGGTGTAAACAAAGTGAAATTATTAAAAGGGCTAACTCTGACCAATTGACGATTTAGCCATAATAACTCAATCAGACTTATGGTCATAAAGTTTGAAGATGATTGCTCATAAAATAAAGGTGACAAAGTGTAAACACTAAAAATTGTTGACGCCGCATGCCCTACGACGGACGCTCACGGAATCACAATAGCTCACCCTGAGCTTTGCTCAGGTGAGCTAAAAATGTTCAGCAACATTGTGTCTCCATATGCCCAAAAAATAAATTGGATCAGTCATTTGACAGCACACAAAAAAAGAAAATCTAAAATACAGTGTTTTTTTGTGTTTTTTTTATGTTTCTAAAAATTGCTTCAATACCGTCTGTGGTGGTATTGCCTGTGGTGAAGAAACCACCCATTTTTCTTACAATCACAGAATTGGGTGACCATGTGTTAGCAGATGAGTATTGATAGATGCAATACACACGAGTATTGATAGAGGCAATATACACGAGTATTGATAGAGGCAATACACACGAGTATTGATAGATGCAATACACACGAGTATTGATAGATGCAATACACACATCTAGTTAAAATAAAGTTCTTAGTCAAGACATTCTGTAAATAAGCTGCTTTAAGCTTGACTTGGGTTTAAAGTTGTTCAAACAAGGTGTCCGATTCCGTGTCCATAGAAATTATTCACAAAGAAAAGTTTCATACTTTGGTTTGTCGTAGATAAAATGTTGTTGTCTTCTCATCTGCTTTGTGTCTATGTACAGTGATAACGCTGTCATCATGGCCGACGCCTAGGTAACGACCCGAGGTCACATGACGGATACGCACTTGCTGACCCCAGCCCATAAATCCTCCTGCCCATCTGCAGACGGACAGAAATAATTCACATTAATGAGGACTTTTATACACAAGATCATAAATACATTTAAAAGCACTTATAAACAAAATCATAAATAAATATGTAACTCATATAGAAAGTCTAAATTAACTCTTAAAATATTCTCCATACAATTATGATTCTAACAATAAATTCAACTGATAGATATTTCATGAAAATGTTATCATTTCTATGGACAAATAAATTCAATATCTTGAAATCTTATTTACCACAGATATAATCTTGCAAGAATGTAAAGTTGTGACCTCAAAATATCTTTTATGTGGATTTATAGAGTGCACCATTATAGCATGATCCTTTACAGCAAATTCCATTATAACAAACTCCATTATATCACAGCAGCACATTTAACAATTCAACACTGACCCCGAAATCTTTAGCTTGTTGAGTTATATTAAAGACTTAAAGGGTATTTTCACAGTTATAACGTGGTCCAGTTTAATCTGACAACAAGACTTGGCCAAAAACCAATACAAGCAATATTTAGACTTTGACCCCAAATATAGCATCACAATGAAACTGCACTGCATATTGTGGTCCAATACAATGCAATATCTAGACTTGGACCCCAAATATAGCGTTATAATGAAAATGCACTGAAGAATGTGTTCCAACATAATGCAGTATCAAGACTTTGACCTCAAATATAGTGTTTCACTTACTTGATTCTGTTGTATTCTAGTCGCCATAGCGACCGAGCGTGACTGCACACAGCCCCAGTTTCATACATGACGCAGCTGCAAAGCGAAGCAAACATTTCAACATACATGACATTCTCCAAGACAAGCATCGCCATATCAAAATCCATTCCTATTAATAATTCAACAAAATTATTGATAATGTTTATTGTCTTTCCTAGAGAAAGCATGTGAAATATTGGGCAGCAAGGCTCCTTGTGCTTCATTTCAGAATCAATGGTCTCCCTTCATGTTTGTGTCAGAATCAACTTGGCAGCAAAACGACCATTCCAAAGATTACAGCATTCCAGAAATATCTTAATCTATAGGTAAATATAAATATTACAAAAGTAAAGTTAAGGAATACTGAATTAAGAATTTACAACAATATTTCATCCGTATTTTCCAAAGTAAATTAATCTGAAAAAAGAGATCATGCCAAAAGAATTAGAAATTTATTAAATGACTTCTCATTGTCTGATAATACATGAAAGAATGACTAAGTTAAGACAGTTAACTATCATTGAAACCTTCACCTTATTAATATTCATGTACAAATTCATGATTGATGAATATTAATTGACTGAATTTATATTGATATATGAAATAATGGATTTTTCTTTGCAACACAGACAACACTTTTCAGGAGCCTGAGAAAGCACTTGTAATATTATTATTCTTTAATGAATAAAGGTATTATGAAAATGACAAGCTGTATATCTTAACTATATCTTTAATAAATCATTAACTAGAAATGTGCCAACTGGACATGGAATACCAAATCTTTGTACTTTTTTCACAAAATCAGGGGCCACAACTGTAATACAGCTCTATGAATTTCAATTGGCCTTCTACCCTTACAGCTCTTTTTACAGTTACCAAACACTTGCATCAGAAAACGGGAACTTACTTGAACTCATTGTCACTTCCTGCTTCCGGTATAGTTAGGCACTCATCCATATGTCCATGGAAGAGTCGAAGCACGTCGCCTCCAAACACAAAACCTGCATGACAGAATTGTTCTTGTTAATAAATCCAAAATATCTGATTATATCCACTACCACAATTAGCGTTGAACCCTTTCAGTTAGAAACCTTAACAATTGTTGTGAAACATCAATAAATTGCCCTAAGATAGACAGCAAACTCATGCAAAAAGGGGAGTATTGTTTGCTTCAGTCTCAGTTTCTTGACCAAGGAAGAAATGACTTCATTTTTTAAGAAAATAAGTATTGTTGTTTACGACAAGAATCAATTCATGACTACATGCCAGTACAGGTAAAACTGTATTTAATTTGGGTACAGTTCAAACTTTGGATTTTATAATAAACATACTACACATAACTGCTTTCACTGACATATCATATACTGTAAAAATATACTTATTCAGCCAAAAAGAATCATATACCTTCCCAAATAACCAATCAATATTAACTAGTTATCATTCTGGCCAATCCGATTTAACTGTTATTTGATTCAACCAATCAAAATTGCACACCAATCAGTATCACCCATTTTTCTAACCAATCAACTTAATTAACTATTTGATTCAACCAATCAACATTACTTACCAACAGATTTGACCCTGAGAGCTCCTGAGCTCATTGGTGACACGGTCCACAATGTCTGCTGGAAGGAGGCTATCACCTCGGAACCACTGCCAATATGCTGTTCCAGAGAAAATACATTTGAGTTTATGTATAAAGTTAATGAATCTAGATCATGTTTATATTTTTCTGTTGAAAGAAATAAGTTTTACAAATAAAATGTCCAAGATATTTCCAAGTAATTTAATTTATCACAAATCACCTTAAAACCATACTAGTCAGATTTTTTTTCATGCACACTGTTTATTTTTCATACACATATACTTATGAACAAACATATATGCTATTGTCCCTTTCATCCTTCTCATTTGCTCAAACAAAAATTAAACCTCCATGCAGAATTCAGCTTGACAAATGAATTAAACCATAAATCCAGTACTTAATGAGAGAGAGAGAGCATGAGGAAACTTACCAGGTATCTCTCCGAGGAGACGCTAACCAAAATAAGGTCATCTCCAACTCGAACTTTCTCTCCCTCAGACCTCTGCTTACTGGCTGGATGGATTGTCCACCAGCAAGCCTCACCTGGAGAGTAAAAGAAAAACAGACACACATTTAGATAAATATTTTGAAAAATTCTTTCTTTCACCTTCATAAGTTAACCAATTACAACATAAGGTCCTGTGCGCTTGAAAAAAACAACTGATTTTTATATATCTCTGTCTATACAAAATAAAGGGTTAAAGATGAGAAGCGAAAACAGTGAAATCTGTTCAAGCAGCCAACCTGGTCTAGGTTTAAAATGGGTGAAAATAGTATAATAATGAAGTGGTGAGTGGTTATAAACTAACTATAATATATCACAGTTCTATCATCATCACCAAATTATCAATGGAACAAAATATTCTTCCTTGTAGTACCACTGATTTACATACTGGTTAAATGAAAGGGGATGGCCACAAACCAGTAGGTATTTAAACAGGAAAGGACGCTGTGGTTCAGTGATAACATGCACAACTGCAGATCCAATATTTCTAGGTTCAAAACCTGCTGGGGTTAAGGTCAGTTTTATTGCCTTCCCATGCACCAAGTACTGGTCCAACACTGAGGCTGAGGAACCATCAAGAGGGATTAGTATTTGTTGTATCTGTTGATTTCTCAAACAATGTAAAATTTCAACATTAATGCCAGTTAATTAAAGCTATCAAGCAAAGGACCCCAAATTTTTATAGGGCTATTCAAATAACCTTACATGCCCTGTTAAAAGATAACAATATTGTCCAACATAAAGCAGTCCCTAGATATTGGCATAGCAACCACCCAAGAAAATATCTCAAAGATAATTTGTTTGAACAGAACACTTTAATTCCCTACTTTTCCCATCTGTAATGCTAGTGTGACTTTCTCCTTCTCAAATAAATCATCACTAAGTCTTAATGATTTTTCATTCATCAATAAAACATAATTATACAGCAATGTTGGTACGAGAAGGACAATTATCAAGCAATTTGTTAACTACAGAAAACAGATCCATTATGCCTTCCTCCTGTTCTAAAACACATAACCTTGAGCCAGCCTGTACTGGTTTTCTAACGATCAGGTAATCAATAGGACTTTAGGATAGAATATCATCAAAATAAACACATTCAATGAAACAAAACAAAAAAAATAAGAATATTTTTTTCAGCAATTTAGACTCTAAAAACAGTCTCTAATCAGTGATAAATCAAAACAACACTTAAGTTATACAGAAAAATGTAAATGTATGAAGTTGTATTATCTTTTTTTTAATTATTACACACAATGGTATTGTTTCCTCAGTAAATTGATTTAGAATTGAATCACATTCTGATGACTGACATATTTTTAATCTTGGAAGCCAATTAAAAATCATAAATCAGCTGGGAAAGATAAAATAAAGTCAACTTAAAACAGTACAGTGCATTATAATCTAATTAGTTGGAATTTGAAAGCTATTAGTGTTATACATGCATGTTATGCAGTTACAATGGAACCCATTTTTTCATTTTATCAGTTCCAATATAATACAAAATCTAGACTTGAACCAATCAAAAACAACGTCAAAAAATACAATCTTGTAGCATTTTTAGACCATTTTGAAAACTATCTCAAAGGAAAATTCTCCCTACTCATTAGTTGGAAAAAACAACCTCTCCCAAAAAAATAAAATTCCCCTAACTTAAAAAATTTCCCAACTCAAGGCTTGGTAAAACAAGATTCTCCCAACTCAAGGCTTGGTAAAACAAGATTCTCCCAACTCAAGGCTTGGTAAAACAAGATTCTCTCCCTACTCAACCCTTGAACCAGAGGGGTTTCTATAAGAAAAAAAAATGTTATGTGCCATTACCAGGGCTTGGACCCCTTCTGAGGTATATTGCTGGAACCTAACATGTACATAACTGACAGAACATCTTTCCGTAGGTCATGTCTGAGTATGTCAGAGATGAGAAACAGCCACATGCCCCAATCATCTGATCCTTGGATAACATAGAAATTGTCTCTGAAGATTCCAATAGAAACCACCCTTAGGTCAGGTGGAGAAAAACAAACAAAATTTTCACATTTTATGTCTCAGCAGTTTCTCTGCAGGAGACAGATGATTCTACATTTTTTGCTCTATTTATATGCCAAATTCATGATATTCAGTCTTAATATAGTTTCCATATGGACTTCCAACACAATGCATCCTTTTCTGTTTTAAGCAGTAAAATTCCAAGCCCAACCTTCCCATTCATGTTTGTTTGTTGGGTTTAACGTCCCACTGACAGTATTTCAGTCACTTGGAGAAAATGTCATCTTGAGACAGAAATAGTGCTGCCACCCTGCTGTATCATGCCAAAGACGTGACATGATACCACACCCAGTCACATTATCCTGATACCGAACCAACCAGTCCTGGAACTACCCTTATATGTTGAGTGCCAAGCAATTAGAGAGCTATATCAGTACCATTTTCTTTGACATAGGTATGTCAAGGCCAGAGATCAAACCCTCCCACTCCTGAGGTGGATGCTCTAACCACTCGGCCTCCCATTCATAGTCAACTGCTCATGAACGGTGTCGCAAAAAGACCATGTGTCTTTTGTGTACACCACATCAACTAATGACTACCTATTTTCCTATCAGTCAATTTGAATACATCTGTAAACACTGGAAAGGTTCATGACCTGACAGTACATAGGTATCAGGATCAAACTAAAACTGGATCATAAATATCAGGATCAAACTAAAACTGGATCATAGGTATCAGGATCAAACTAAAACTGGATCATAGGTATCAGGATCAAACTAAAACTGGATCATAGGTATCAGGGTCACACTAAAACTGGATCATAAGTATCAGGATCAAACTAAAACTGGATCATAGGTATCAGGATCAAACTAAAACTGGATCATAGGTATCAGGATCAAACTAAAACTGGATCATAGGTATCAGGATCAAACTAAAACTGCAACATAGTTTTTAGGGTCAAATTAAAACTGGAATATAGGTATCAGGGTCAAACTAAACAGGAACATAGGTAATAGGATCCAACTAAAACTGGAACATAGGTATCATGGTCAAACTAAAACAGGAACATAGGTATTAGGATCAAACTAAAACTTGAAAATAGGAAGTAGGGTCAAACTAAAACTGGATTAAAGGTATTAGGATCTAACTTAAACTGGTATAGTACAATATACTCATCCATCTATATGCATCATTTATCAAAAGATAAATAGATTGGACAAAGGTTTAATATTTTTCTGGAACCAATAAAACTGTCAAACTCATCACAATAAGAAGCAGATCTTTGTGTTGAAGACACCACCATAAAATTACCAGACACAGGCACTGCTGTTGCTGAATGAAAGGCTCAGACAAAATAAATGAAATTTCTAGAATCTTGAGTTTGACCTTGTGATGCTCAATGTTGTAAAGTTACATTACAATATTTGGCATTTCAGCATCAGAGTTCCCCATATGTATTGTTTTGTTGAAAATGTTGTTGTTGTTGGGGGAGGGACTTATTTTTCTTTGGCTATAATTAATGAATAATACTTATTTACAGTACAACTGTTAGGGTTAGGGATGTTTTTGTTTGTTTTGTTTTTTTCATAGACACAGATTGTGATTTAGTAGTACACTTAACCATTCTTTATTAATAATAGTCAAATCCTATATGACATACACCAATCAGTTGACCTGGGATCCAACCAGGGTTGCAACAGTAACAAGCCAGTGTTAACCGCTACTCTGTTGTATTGTAACCAAGCTACAAACATGAGCAGGTACACTGTAGTTTGAACCTAGCTATAGCACCATTTTTTGACCATATTGTATATGAAAACAGTTGCTAAATAAAACATTCTTAGTGCAAACATAAAACTTACTGTATCTATTTTCATATGGACTGGAAAACAAGCTCTTTCTTAATACCAGTACTCATCCCTCTTGAAGGCTCCTGGATTGGACAAGTACTTTGTATTTTGTAAGGCTATGAAATACTCTAGCCCAAAACTGGATCTGAACCCACAACCTTTGGATCTGCAGTCATATATGTTTCCACTGGACCTCATAATTAAGTGTGTAGTAACTGATTTGCATTTAGCATTTCTTGTAGCAGAGAATAATCAATGCCAGGTGTTGGTGCAAGATGGCTTCCTATGATATTAGGGTATACATGTAAGTACGGCAGGGAAACAATGATTGCATGTGCTCTGCATCTCGCAACTGATTACATATCTCTCCCAAGTGCTCAGCAGAGTAGTATAACAGTTACAGTCTGGCATGCATAACTGAGATAGATGCTGAAGCCATCTTGGAGTTAGTAGAGTAGAACCAGAACAATCAAAGAAGTGATGAGTCCCCCAGGCCTACATCACTGGTCGGATGTACCCTTACTTTTCAAGTGGCTATACATAATGGCTTTCTCAAGGGCATTTGATTAAGTCTGTCAAGGTCAAGGTCAAGAAAAATGTTTCTCTACAAATGAGTTCTAAATAACAATGTCAATAGAGACTGAAAAAAATCTATGTTCTTTACAAGGTATATGATTACTATATTTTTGTTCAGGAGCCGAATTCATGGAAAATCTTAAAACTGGCTTAACTTTGGAAACATTAAATGTAATCCAATATTTTCTGAAATACTGAACTCTCAAACATAGAAACTAATTAGCTGATGAAGGGAACAAAATTAATGTCTACCATTATAGGCATTTTTATCAATATTAACAAATTTGAGTAGGTCAGAGGGTAGATGATCTAAAGAACCCCATTTAAAGTTCATTAAATTAATATTTATGAAGTTATGAATTTGTACATGAATATTCATGAGGCAAAGGGCTAAAATGATTAAAATATTAACTGAATTATCTCAAAGTGCGCTTCCACCTCATAAATAATGAATACCCTAAAAGCCTAGCTTACAGACATTTCTTACATGTCTGGACATCTCTCAGTGAAGTCATATTACGACAAAAATCTGATCAACATAAATAAACGTGAAAGATAGAAAAACCTGGCAGAAAAACACCACATCCATGAATCTCCCATTATATTAGCTTCGTTTCTAAATATCATCACAATTCTTGTCTAGACAAGGCACATGGAATATGGGAAGGTTAAGCATTGGATGACTTCCTTGGTTATAAAAGAATCTGGTTCAGCTAACTTTACATAATTATGCATTAGCTACTTTAGCTTACTCCATAGGTGCTTGGTTGCTCTGATTTTTGCTTTAATCACATTAGCACTGACATAACACTCTGCTGACCTTTTCTTACTCTTTAAAATTTCCTGGAAGTATATACATAAAGCGAAAGTACAGCTGGCTCCTTGGATATCACTTTACTAAACAGGGATGAAGAGAACCAGCCACTACATCCTGTGATGCCCTGAACCACAAAACAGCTGGATTTAACCCTTTACTTCATCAAGACGCGTTCTGACGCAGTGGCAAACAGAGCAGACCCAGATCAGACTGCTCATTCCAGGAGCTGTCTGATCTGGGTCTCCTCTGTTTGTTCATACAATAAGGTAGCTCAGATTCTACTCAGTCTTCAAAACATGGAAAAATCCTTGGTTTTATATACAACATAAAGTTTAATAAAAAATGTATTCATGAAGTCATAAATTTGTTCAAGAATTTTCATGAATGGGTTAAATTCACTATGTTAATACATGGTAACTGGGATACTTTTCAAAAATATGTATACCAGCAGAGTAAAAAAAAAAATAAGGATAAATAAAAATGGAGCTCTGAGTAAGTATTTGATAACAAATCATAACAGTTTTTTTACTGATCCTACTTTCATACGGAGACAATCAAAGCAACCATTAGTTTGCAAATTAAGTCCAAATTAAGTTTTGACTTAAGCTTAGCTGAAAATCTGTTATTTCTGATACAGTGTATTTCTGCACTATTATTCCTAATTTTGATAATGAAACCTTATTTAGTGGTAGGTATTTGTTTTTTTGATGTAGTGTAGTGGCCATTTAGATGGAGAATTAAGATTATCCATTATTAAATCATAATCATAGTCCTCAAAATGCTTTATAAGATTTCAGTGCAGATGCAAGCACCCATTAGAGTTATAGGCTCTTTTGCTCAAAGTCTATTAAGGCTTGCCTTTCCTATAAAATTCCCATGATCACTTGGACAATGATCACAATTTAATGATGAATTACCTAAATAATTTAGAAAATATAGGTTTATAAAATATTACCAAAAATAAGCCAATCTTAAGACTGTTTGTAAATATGGTTCACAGGAGAGTATTTAACCCTTTCCCTCGATCATAGAGGAAACCATGAAAAGACCTATGCGAACAACATAAAACCAGATCAGCCTGCAAGTAACTTGCAGGCTGATCAGGTTTTATGCTGTTCGCTGCTCCTTAGTGGTCTGGAAATGAGGATTTTATAATTAAATTTGGTAAGGTTTAACTGTGGTTTTCTGCAGATCAGGCTTTATGTGGTACCTACTGAGTGCGTCAAAATGAGTCTATATGAGTGAAAGGGTTAAAACCAATATGGGAGATTTCCACTTCCATTGTATGCTGAGAATGACATTGACTAATGATGATTACGGACAAAAAAAATGGCAGTGACATTGGGGGCTGTTAATGGCAGACAATTAACCGGGTCACTTGCAAATAAAAGTGCAGCTAGAGATATGAATATAGGCCAACACATTTTTTACAGTTTTTTCTGCTGATGAACATTATAACACTTTCTTTTCTGTAAGCAGACTAAACTATATAATTATGGTGAGTACTGAACTTACTTGTAAAGTTTTGTAAGATGTTGTATAAGGACAGTAATTTGGAGATCTATTGTCAGGGAGTACAAATTTCAATACTTTTAAAATTGGCTAATTCCATTAAACGAATAAATGTAGTTATCGATTACCAGCACTGGTTATCTTAATATTATCAAAAAGGCTGACTATAGATCCTTATAGGAATAGACTATGGATGAGAATTATAATACCATCATAATACTATACAGAAATGAAAGTATATGAAGTGGAGAAACAGTTCAAAGGATTTTGATTCGGATTGAATGCTTTTCCTTAACATCTCTAGTTATTTTTTTTTAAGGCTTTAACTTCCAAGCAGGAACAAGAAGCTGAGTTAAAATATTCTGCATTCTCACTAAAAACAGAAACACATTGGTTTAACCCTTTCCCTCATATATACTGGTTTAACCCTTTCCCTCATATAGACTGGTTTAACCCTTTCCCTCATATAGACTCATTTTGACGCACTCAATAGGTACCACATAAAGCCTGATCTGCAGAAAACCAGTTAAACCTTACCAAATTTAATTATAAAGTCCTCATTTCCAGACCACTGAGGAGCAGCAAACTACATAAAACCTGATCAGCCTGCGAGTTACTCGCAGGCTGATCTGGTTTTATGTTGTTCGCATAGGTCTTTTCATGGTTTCCTCTATGAGGGAAAGGGTTAAATTGCAGAATCGGATGAACTTAAATACAAAACAAGCTGAAACTGTCTTTCAATTACTGTATGAAAGATATATGGCAATTATTATTATAGCTGGCAAACATCTATTATTGGATTTCACTTTACTGAAATCAAACAGAACGACGACCACATGCATATCAATTTCAAGTCTAGACGCAACTAAAACACTATATATGGGATGGTGAATGTTTCCAGACACAAGCAGACCTAGGTATACAGACCTTCAGCTGTTTCCTGCAGTCCAACATCGAATGCCAGTTTGTCATTGGAAGAACTTGTGGACAGACAGGACAGGTACTGAGGGAATAAAGACACTCATTGATAAACAAAGTATCGCGCAATAGTAGCCTCTGCAGACACACTATGAAATATGGTATAAACATTAATTTTCATGGGGGACAAATTTTGATGGATTTCATGGATGGTTTTATCCACGAATATTAATCCCCATGAAAACTGCTTATTAAGTAGACCTCATGATTTCTATCAAAAGGATCGACCCATGAAATTGCCTTCAAAAGAAATTCAATGCCTACAAAAATATATTTTACAGTATGAAACTTTTTTTGTGAGCAAAAAGCCAGAACATCATGACATTCCTGAATATGCATCTCCAATGTCTTTAAGATTCTTTTTCAACTGTTAATTTATAAGACTAATGCCAGTCTTAAACAATGAAACTTGAAATTAAAAACTGCTGAATGGACAAATAAATAATCATTACAAAAAAAAAAAAAAAACAGCTTTCATGGAAATATTCTCTCACGATTCAGCTATATCAATAAATCTATAAATACATCAGTTCTAAAATAAAAGTTCTAACACCTAGTGTCAAAAAAAGCTGAAAACCAAGATATCCTTCACAGATCTCCATCAGAATGTATAGGCTAATTTCAGCAATCTTAGCAACTGACAGGACTAATGTGATACGTTAATTTCATCTCAAGAAAAACGTCAGCAGATTTGACAGCTCATATATAGGTGATTACAATATACTGTCAATAGCTCCTTAATACTTACCATGTTGCTATGAAGATGACGTAACAGGACAGCATGTCCGTACAGTAGAGTTCGGTGGCCAGATTGGGCTGCCTGAAAGTACAAGAAAAAACTTTGTGTTACTAGTACTAACAGAACTTATTACTGCTCAGAGGTTGGCTAAAATCCAATACCAGAACCCCGTGCTCACAAAAATAACAAGCTATGTTAAAATGAACACGGGGGTGGGGGGAGTTTAGACTTTGCAGGACAAAGTCATTTTGAAGGTCAAGGTCACCTGGTGGGTAGAGCTCATCAAGGTGCATGCACCAGTGAAGTTTGGAGGCTGTAGATGGAAGCACTATCATTTTATGGCCAAGGTTGATATTTGCTATTATGGGTCATGGTGACCGTGACCTTTGACCCCATGACCTCTAAGTGGGTCTGGCGGGTAGAGCTCATCTGTGAATTTTGGAGGCTGTAGGTGGAAGAATTTCTATGATATGGTCAAGGTTAGAGTTTTGTGAAACAAACAAACAGACAGACCAAACACAATATGGCCAAATCAAATGATCCGGGGCATAAAATTGTACTTCATTATCATTATTAAGCACAAACTCAGTAACACCTGGTGCCAATTCCATCAACGATTCTTAGCACTAACTAATAATTAAATACATATACATTGGGTAGAAACGTATTCCATTATTTCTGTTACAAAATAAAGAAAGGTTGATAATATTGGAGCCTTTAATAAGCTTAACATTTTAGTTGAACATGAAATTGTTTAGCAAGATATTTGGTTCTTGCAGGTACTTAATAAAATACTTACAGGTTTAATTAATTATAATAGTTTTTTAGTAGATCAACTGATTAAGATAAAAGCAAAACAACGTAAAACATTTTTCATGAACATTATTGCAACCAGGCTCTTAAGTCTATTCAATTTATTTTATTTACAGATTCTACAGCCTGCACGGCAAATAAAATTCTATTGTTTCATATACCAATTAAAGTTCATTAATTTTCATTTAGTCATGAATTAGACATGAATATTCATGAGGTAAAGGGTTAAGGCCCCTCATAAGTCATAAACATCACATCTCATTAGTATTTTGTATCAGCTATACAGACCTCGGGGTTGAAGATTTCATTCACATGTCACTTGAAGAAGGTTCAAGGTGGACCAGAAAGGTGACTTTATATTATCATAAATTATCATAAAAATTATCATAATTATCTATGAATTTGATAATCATACTAGATAATAAAGTCAGATGAAAAAGAGATATCAAGTAAACACGCAAGACATTAATGTTGACATGAAACAATTAATATGCTTTGTACAATGTGTCACATTTATTCTAAACAAGACTTTTACACAGGGCATAAACAATCTGGAAGATCAAAGAAAATGTTATCACAGTTGACATTGTGCAAATTTGATTTCAAAAAGTTACTCAATATTTTTTAATATCTATGCAAATGCAGGAATAGAAAAGATAACATCAAACATTTTTGTGGAAAATGAAGGTTATAAAAAAAGGACGCAAAAGTGTTCATTGATTAGTAACAGTCAATAACCTTAAGAAACCTTGAACAAAAATCTTAGTACCAGTGAAGCATTACGGAAGTTTTTAAATTAAGAGTGATGAATGCACCCTAAGGTAGGATTTAGGTTAGGTTCTCTACACTATGGTAGGGTAAAGGTAAGCAGTATGAAAAAAAAAAAAAATCCATCATGGGTAACTTTCGTAACAGTAACCATAAGTTTCTATGAAGATGATTCTCATCCCCCACCCTGCTCCCAAAATGTGCCTCATCTCACTGAATAATTCAAGTCATAAAAATTATCAATCTATTAAAAAAAAGTCAAGGTCATATTGAGGTTAAGGTCACAGTTCTACAAGACAAGGCTAAAATAGACCTTGTGAAAAGAAATACACATACTCTTTATGTAAGTGAACCCAAACCACAAATCTGTTAGATCTAAAGAAATATTATCTACAAAACCAAAGGCTAAGTATTATATTGTAACATTCTGTCTCTTAGTAAAACCCACACCATCCTCTGTCTTGTCTAGTATAACGATAATTAACCAAAGATGTAAATCAAGCTGGTATTTGTTTCAGTATACCAACGAGGACACAGTATATCATTCCATGATAACTACTATTTTCAACCTCTTCATCTTTCTCTTCTTTGACATAATCATCAATATTCTTAACATCACCATCATCATCATCATGATCAGCATCACCCTAATCATCATCATCATCATCATCATCATGATCATCATGATCACCATCATCCTAATCACCCTAATCATCATCATCATCATCATCATCATCATCATCACCCTAATCATCATCATCATGACTTCTTTGACCATAATCATCATCATCATCACTCATCATCATCATCATCATCATCATAATCATCATCATCATCATCATCATCATCATCATCATCATCCATCACCCTAATCACCCTAATCATCATCATCATCATCAATCTAATTATCAATATCCTAATCAAGCTTATTATAATCTTGCATCATAAATTAATCCCTCCTAACAGCTTATACATTTGCATGTTTCTTCAACTGAGGCACACAAAAAAAGTTTGTTTGACCTATTACATAAGGTAAATGACCCCTCTACTTCTAGGTTTCAATAAAAATACCAGTAACGATAACCATCAAGTCTTCAAGGTAAAAAAAAAAATGATGCAAAAAGTATTTATATGAAAATTTCAGATCATAACAATTCCCTTTATCATTTCCAATCTTTATAGTGTCTGTTTAACTTTTCCCACACCCACTGTCTCAGATGATTTCCATATACACATATAATGAGCTGGAATGGATGTAAATTTACATAAATATGGTTGGCTAATGAATAATAAGTCTTTTTTCCAGTCTTCTTCTAAAACTCACTTGAAGTCTGAGCAATTTGACTGTCTATGCTAAAGGTCAACATCCTAACAGCTGTCAACAATCGGGTACACATTTTCAAATTTTGTTGAGCTGGAATTTACCACCATTGCCACAATATTCCAGTCAAATAGAAATGTCCAGATAATTACAGGCAGAGAAAGACATTTGTTTATTGGGTTTAACTTCCTAATGACAGTACTGATTTTCAGTCCTTTGCAGACTATGTCTATTTGAGAGATATACCAGTAGTGCTGCCAGAGTGCAGTATCAAACCGTAGACATGTGACATGATACCACACCCAATCACATTTACCTGACACCTGGCCAACCAGTCCTGGAACTAATCTTAAATGCTGAGCGCCAAGCAAGGAAGCTTCACTGGTATCATTTCTTATGACTTTGGTATGTCACTGCCAGGGATTGAACCCATGACCTCCTGCTCCCAAGAATTGTTTGTGCACCATGGGAAAATCCAAAATTGGATCACTCGATATTCCTTTTTTTTCTTTAAATATTGTAAATTCTAACACAAGAGGGCCATAGAGGCCCTGGATCGCCCACCGGAGTATAGGGTTACCCAAGGATCATCCCTGCCAAGTTTAATCAAATTCTGTCCAGCGGTTTCAGAGGGTTTTCACTATATACATTTAAAGCAAATTAGCCCCGCCCCCGGTGGCCATGTTTTTTATGGATCTCAATGATTTTAGTCATCTTGGTAGAGGATTACCCAAGGAACATCTGTACTTAAACATTTTGAAATCTGGCCAGTAGTTTTGAAGGAGATGATTTTTAAAGTTTTCGTGTTTTTTTTTTCCACTGACATGGCAACCAGAGTTCTACATGGATTAAGTTTATTTTAGCAATTTTTGTGAAGCTTCACCCAAGGATCATCCCTGCCAATTTTTTTTCAATTTCTGTCCAGCAGTTTCAGAGTAAATATCATTTAAAGCAAATTGTTGACGACAGACGACGCACAACAACGGACGCCGGTCACAGGGTGATCACAAAAGCTCACCTTGAGTACATAGTGCTCAGGTGAGCTAATAAGGGATGCAAATAGCCATTCCATCCTCTTTTGTTATTATGAATCATCTTTAAAGCAGCCAGTTTTTCTTTTTTAAAGCAGCCAGTTTTTCTTTTTTAAAGCAGCCAGTTTTTTTTTTTAAAGCAGCCAGTTTTTCTTTTTTAAAGCAGCCAGTTTTTCTTTTTTAAAGCAGCCAGTTTTTCTTTTTTAAAGCAGCCAGTTTTTCTTTTTTAAAGCAGCCAGTTTTTTTTTTCAGTACAGACATTTTTACATTTAATCTCCTTGTTCCTGAGAGTTGTTATTTAAGGCCTTTTTGACTGTTTATAGAAAAATATAAAAAAAAAATCAGGTATGCTAACCAACACTTTTCAATATAAGGATTGATATTCTCTGATATGAGTGTCTATAACAGTGTTTATTGGTTTTTCTTTCTATGCTTCACTGCTCTGTCTGACATCTGATTTTCACATTTACTTCTAATTATAATGATGGATTACCTCCGGAAATATTTGCGTTTTACACCAACATTTCATTGATTAAAAACCTCCTTTAAATGTGAAAAGTTCATTTCACAAATTTTCAATATTTTGTTTTCTGCTTCAATCCAAAAAAAAATTTTGAACACTAAGTACAATTTGAAGGTAAAGGTCATCTGGTGGTAGAGGTCATCAAGGTGCATTCACCTGTGAAGTTTGGAGGCTGTAAGTGGAAGGATTTCCTTGTTATGGTCAAGGTTTAAGTTTTGTGAGACACAGACACACAAACAAACAAACAAACAGACAGACCAAAAACAAAACGGTAGATCATTGATCATTTGCAAACTTTCAAAAAAGTATGAATAAATCACAGAGGAAAATTTAACCAATATGATAAAATAACCATTTCTTTTACACAAGGCAGTTTTTCAGTTTGATTTTTAATTAACATCTAGTTCTTTTCATACACGGACTTTTCCATTATCCATTAAACTTTTTTTTATTTCTTGATTTACCTTTATGAAAAAACATTATCTGATGGTAATGTAATGTTCTATAAAAAGATCAAGATATAATTCACTTTCATAAATGTACAATAGAATATAAGTTATTTACAAACACGACTTTGAGAGAATTGGACAATTAATTAATTAATGGTCATACGCTTTTGTAAGATTTTAACTAATTGCCAATCTTTGTTATTAAATACCTTTGTTCAGTTATACCCTATACTTTATATACTCTGTGAATCACAACTCATGAACAGAACTCTAGATCCATAGTAATACTTCTCAATTATTGACCCAACTTGTGCTCAGAGACTGAACAATGGCCTTTTTTTGCTGGGACATATTAGAACATGCAAATATTGAGGTTTCCTGAAAAGCCGTTCTTACAATACATGTATAGGCATTATACAACATGACCGTTTGAAGCTGATCAATGTAATGAAAAATACCAGGCCTCTTCCATTGTAAAATAAAAATAAAAATACAGCTTGACCAGTTGCTTTAAATCAAATGGGCAAAAAGTTCTTACAATGTTTACTAATTCTTTCAACAGTTCCAGGAATGGACCAGTACTCTGCTCCTTGGAAGTCCATAAAAAATGCTTGCCTTCAACCAGGTTCGAACCAACAACCTGATGGGTCCACATTTATGTTAATTACCACTCAACCATTAGGTGTTCTGCTAAAATCAGTATGTTTTTAAATATTCTTTAACTCAAGAATTATGGAGAATTCTTACATGTAAGGCTATTCTGTTACATAGATTATGTAAAATTAGACAATTAAATTATTTCACACTGATGAAAATAATCTATGACAGATGATTATAAGAAAACAAGAATTCCTACCAATTAATAACTTAAGACAAACTTCCCATCACTCATTCCAAACAAGAGGGCCATGATGGCCCTGGATCGCTCACCTGAGTACCATTGCTACAACTGATTACAAGGTTTTTAAACAGACAAGAATTCTGATATAACTCAATCTTAAACATTTTAGCCCTGACAATACTACACACCAAATATATAAGCACTGGGCCTTATGGTTTCAGAGGAGAAGACTTAGTGCGGGGTCATTTATCTCCAAAGGGCCACCATTTTGAAAATCTTGATAATGAACCATTAGATGATGCTACATATCAAATATCTAAGCTCTAGGCCTAATGGATTCATAGAAGAAGATTTTTAAAGATTTTCCTATATAACTCTGTTTTCAGCGGGTAAGACTTAGTGCGGGGTCATTTATCTCCAAAGGGTCATGATTTTGTACAATCTTGGTAATAAACCATAAGATGATGCTTCATACCAAATATCTAATCTCAAGGCCTTATGGATTCATAGAAGAAGATTTTTAAAGATTTTCCTATATAACTCTATGTAAAACAAGTGACCCCTGGTGCGGGGTCATTTATCATCGTAGGGCTATGATTTGTACAATCTTGGTAATGGCCCATAAGATGATGCTACATACCAAATATCTAAGCTCTAGGCCTAATGGATTCATAGAAGATTTTAAATTTTCCTATATAACTCTATGTAAAACAAGTGACCCATGGTGCGGGGTCATTTATCACCATAGGGTCATGATTTGTACAATCTTGGTAATGAACCATAAGATGATGCTTCATACCAAATATCTAAGCTCTAGGCCTTATGGATTCATAGAAGAAGATTTTTAAACATTTTCCTAAGTGACCCCTGGTGCGGGGTCATTTATCACCGTAGGGCTATGATTTGTACAATGTTGGTAATGAACCATAAGATGATGCTACATACCAAATATCTAACTCTAGGCCTTATGGATTCATAGAAGAAGATTTTTAAATTTTCCTATATAACTCTATGTAAAACAAGTGACCCCTATTGCGGGGGCATTTATCACCGTTTGGCTATGATTTGAACAATCTTGGTAATGAACCATTAGATGATGCTACATATGAAATATCTAAGCTCTAGGCCTTATGGATTCATAGAAGAAGATTTTTAAAGTTTTTCCTATATAACTCTATGTTTAACAAGTGACCCCTGGTGCGGGGGCATTTATCACCGTTTGGCTATGATTTGAACAATCTTGGTAATGAACCATAAGATGATGCTACATACCAAATATCTAAGCTCTAGGCCTAATGGATTCATAGAAGAAGATTTTTAAAGTTTTTCCTATATAACTCTATGTAAAACAAGTGACCCATGGTGCGGGGTCATTTATCACCATAGGGTCATGATTTGTACAATCTTGGTAACGAACCATAAGATGATGCTTCATACCAAATATCTAAGCTCTAGGCCTAATGGATTCATAGTAGAAGATTTTTTTTAAAGATTTTCCTATATAACTCTATGTAAAACAAGTGACCCCTGGTGCGGGGTCATTTATCACCGTAGGGCTATGATTTGAACAATCTTGGTAATGAACCATTAGATGATGCTACATACCAAATATCTAAGCTCTAGGCCTAATGGATTCATAGAAGAAGATTTTTAAAGATTTTCCTATATAACTCTATGTAAAACAAGTGACCCCTGGTGCGGGGTCATTTATCACCGTAGGGCTATGATTTGTACAATCTTGGTAATGGCCCATAAGATGATGCTACATACCAAATATCTAAGCTCTAGGCCTTGCAGTTTTGCAGAAGAAGATTTTCAAAGTTTGCATTTTTAAAATCTATTTTTAGCTCCTGTGACCTACTTTTTTAACCAATCTGAATTATTTGTACAACTTTGATAGAGGGCATCATAAGGATGATTCCTGTGAAGTTTGGTCAAAATCCCTTCAGCGGTTCATGAGGAGATGTTGTTTAAAGCAAATTGTTGACGACGGACGCACGCACGCACGCACGCACGCACGCACGCACGGACGACGGACGACGGACGACGGACAAAAGGCGATCACAATAGCTCACCATGAGCACGTTGTGCTCAGGTGAGCTAAAAACACTCTGTATATTTCTTCAAAATAACCAAATTTCATGGTCATTTTCAGCGTTGATTAAAACCAGCATTTTAAATTACAATACATTTCTGCTGCAAGAATAATTAAATTCAATAATTCTCCTGTGTTTACCAACAATACAGCACACCAGCATATGAACTCCACTTCCTTTTGCCTCACAGGGCCTTTTACCACAAATTAAAGCAGAATAAACTATAGAGAAATGACTAGTGCCATAAGAGCAATATTGATTGAATGAAAATGAGCATCAAACTTTCATATCAATAAAGTACCAGTTTCCTACTCAGCTATTTGAAGAACCTTAAATAATTTCAAGGTGACTCACTAATTAATCAATACCTTCCTCCACACCACCATTATCACCATCATCAGCAGCAATGCACTACCACTGCCACATCATCATCATCATCATCATCATCATCATCATCATCATCATCATCACACCACCACATCATCATTATCATCATCATCATCATCATTGTCATGGTATCATCATCAATCATCATCATCAGGCCATACTTCTTCTTCTTCTCCACCATCATCATCATCATCATCATCATCATTATCATCAATAAAATGCTGCTTGTATATTAAATCAACTGCAGTTAAAAATGTTTTCTGTAACATAACAATCTTCTTGTTATCCTTAAGATAAACATTACAGATCTTCAGGGAATCTATTATTCCTAATTTTTTATTGCCAAAAATATGGCTTACAGGAATTCAATTTTAAATACTGAGGATTTCATTTTCTCTTGCAACTTCCATCTTATATGTTTGTCTTATTCAAGTTTTGCTTCTTGCGTAACCCGATTACAGCTTGTCTTCACTCTGTGTATTTCCCTGCACAAAATTCATCTACAATATTTCTCTATATACGTCTATTACATCCCCGCAATTCCCATAATGCAACTGTCATGTCTGGAGGCTGTGGTGTCAGATCCACTCGTACATTTTGATAACTGAATTATGGTAATAACCGATGTCTCCACAGAATTCTGGTTTTCCTTTGACACTTTTCCATCACTTCCACAATTTCCAGTTTCAGGTTTTTTTTTCTGTTTTTTTTTTTTTTGCTTGAGAATTCAGGCCATTTGCTTGATTAAGGAACTGAGGAAATTGCACAACAATGACAACTAATTCTGCATCTAAATTATATATGGAATAGCCTTACCATAGTTTAAATTAAAACCATTTCTAGATTTCTTTCCCCTATACTAATGCATCTTGGCCATTAACTTTAGGATATGATTAACAACTAGAAAAATATCTTGACAACTAAACAATGATGCAACCTATGAAAAACAAGACCTGATGGTATTATGGGCGGGGTTTTCAGGATCATAAGACCTGTCCAGATGCTGCTTTTCTTTTTCATAAAAAGTAGGTCATGGTCACAAGGTCAACTGCATAATGTTAAGGTCCATCCACTTAAGCAACTGTCCAAATATTGCAGCAATCCAATAAAGGACATAGAATTTAACACATTAAAACAAGATCAAAGATGGCCCTGAAGACGCTAACCTGAGAAAAACTGCCTTCATTGCCTGTACAAGTTACTAAATTATAGCAAAGTTGTACTGAATACATAATCCATGCAATCATTTCAATTCCACACACCAAACAGTACCTGTGGTCAAAATATGAAGTCAAGCTTGACTGAGAGATTATGACTAAAACTTCAAATGATTGCTTAAGAAATGAAGAGACCAGGTGTAATCAGTTATTAAGGGCCATAACTCATGACTTAATTATCCTATATCAACCATAGTTGAACTTGGTCAAGAGATTATGGCTATAAACATTAACATTAAGTTTGAAAATGATTGCTTAAGAAATAAAGATACAGAGTGCAAACAATGTGAAATCTGGCATTTTTTTAATATCAAAAGGGGCGTAACTCCTGACCTAATTGGCCAGTATCAGCCAAAATCAAACTTGGCCAAGACACTATGACTATAAACATTATCATAAAGTTTGAAAATGATTGCTTAAGAAATAAAGATGCTAGAGTGCAAACAAAGTGAAATCTGGCTTGTTTTATATCAATAGGGAAAAAAGTGAAATCTAGCTTTTTTTATATCAAAAGGGCCACAACTCCTGACGTAATTTGCCAATATCAGCCATAATTGAACTTGGCCAAAAGATTATGGCTATAAACATTGTCCTAAAGTTTGAAGAAGATTGCTTGAGAAATGAAGATGCTAGAGTGCAAACAAAGTGAAATCTGGCTTGTTTTATATTAAAAGGGGCATTATAACTCCTAACTTATCGGCCAATATCAGTCATAATCAAATTGGCCAAGAGATTATGGTAATAAACATTGTCATAAAGTTTGAAGATGATTGCTTAAGAAATAAAGCTGACAGAATGCAAACAAACTAATTGTGGACGACGGATGAATGGACGACAGACATTCATCGATCCTAATAGCTCATACTGAGCACATAATGCTCAGGGGAGCTAAAAAAAGGTCAACCTGAGTGGACGCCTGACGGGACGTAATCAATTTAAAGGACAGAATTTTTCGTGGAAAAACCTTTCCAAAATGCCAATTGGTAAAAATAATTTCTGATCTAAGTTCTAGAATCCCATGCTGATAGTACTTGGTCTTAAGGTTACGTAAAGTCAATTAGTTTTAGCACGAATGAGATATATACAGAACAGACCAACTCTATTAGGTAAATGTTCATTTTGCTAGCCTTGCATATGCATGTTTGGCCTGAACCTGTTCCCAGGAGACGGAAGCACAGACAGACAGAAAAACATAATATGCCAGCTAGCCAGCATTTATATTCCTTAAATGACGTAAAATCAATACCATTTGCAAGTTTCTGTAACTTGTTTTTGTCTGTAGCTAATTTTCTCAAGAAATTTGGTGAAATATTCCTATAATAAAGAACAGCCAGGGTTATATTGGCGTGCTGTTTATTTCAGTTCATTGAGCTCGCCTCAAGGATGTAACTAATCTTACTATAGACTAGTAAAAAGAGAGACACAATACCGGGGATTTCCAATGGTAAATTAGTCAATTAACAAGTAATGAAACTCCATCCTTATTTGTGATTACTTTCAGCACTGTGACAGGAAGTGAGGAATGAGGCAATATGGGATTAGGAGACATCTTAAGAAGAAGTAATGACTGCCCCAGGGTTCAGGAGTGAATTAGCTAGTTTATCTTTTTTTGTTATTATATCGATGTGAATGAACAATTCTATATTTGACAGTATACAAACATTAAGGATGTGACATATCCTTGACAGGATACAAATATTAATGAACTAATTTATTTCTCTTTGACAGCATATAATATTTTAAGAAACAGTTATACCATTAGGCCTTTATCAGGGTTAAAAAATCAATATTATGATACTCTGGCAGAATAGTATAACAACCAGGCTTATCCTCTTCAAGAATGAAATTATTTACTTTTTTAAACCTTAATTTGACTGAAAATAAATTTTTGTCAAAAGCTTTATCACAAAATATCTTATGACATGCAAACAAAACATCCCTTTTCTTAATATATTTTTTAAGCATTTTATTGGTTTCTAGAATTTTTTAAAAGAAAATAAATTGCAAGAGTTTTACCAGCTGTTGTCTCTAAAGATCTGCATTGCTATGGTAACACCAAAGTTTTAATTATGCAAAGAACCTCTAAGTTCAGTTTGATTGAAATTCTCTAATAAAATTCATTAGTATCATAACTATTTAAGTTGTTGACAATAATTATGATGATGGCAGGTAATGTTAAACCCAAGTACAATAACCATTGGCATGTCCACTGTAGCAAATATTTCAGAGATCAATTATTATTCAAACAATGACCAATACGGCAAAACAAATATCAATAAATCTCCACCTTGGTCAAAGGCATCCATGAGATACAGAATAATAAAAATTGCACTTTTATGATATAGCCAACCCATTCACAGATGGCCATGGAAAGTCTGTTAAGCCCTGAACTCTTTTGAGTTAAACTATGACCTTTTGTTTGACTTGACCTATTACCTCATATATGTATTAATAACAATTGTATTTCACTGATGGTGACGAAATATCAAACTGCTTTTATAAAAATCTTGAGAATGATTTCCTTCCATCTTATTTGGAATTATATTAGGCATAAATGCCCTTCTGACAATACAAACAGCATAAATGACCCTGACCTTAGTAGCAACTTAACTGCCATTTGATGGAAGGAAATTAATAAAATGATAAAAAATTTCACCCTGGTTTGACCTGCTAAAGTACCTGGTAATGCTAGCATTAGACAGTTAAGTATAATCCCATGAATTACAAAACAAACGAATCTGCTAGCAATACTTGGTGTGGCCCTGATGATATTGAAGTTATTATTCAATAAAACCAAAACTAACAAAACTGACAAGCATGCTATTCCTACTTCAATGCCTAAACAAACTGTGGTCAATTTAATGGAGCTATCTATTGGCAATTTGAATCTGAATATAGA
Organism: Solen grandis; assembly: GCA_021229015.1. NCBI lineage: Eukaryota > Metazoa > Mollusca > Bivalvia > Adapedonta > Solenidae > Solen > Solen grandis. The sequence goes on along the minus strand of CM037786.1, from coordinate 13,869,125 downwards.
GAGGTTACAAATCAATATTAACAGCGGATTTAGGAGCCAGTGTTTAATCCTAACCATGCTAAATTTCACAGTTAGACTTGAATTTTAAACTGTACCACTACTTGTTTATTGGGCTGCTTGCTGACAACTTATTGATTGAATAACAAACTGTGCTGACCATGATCAGACTGCATGTATGTGCAGGCTGATCTTGGTCTGCACTGGTCGCATAGGCAGTCCAAAGTGCTCACAGCATTGTAAAGAATGAGTCTATCATAAATGATACAAAAAAATTACCTAATGTCTTTGGTTAAAATTAAAATTAAAAATATTCATAAATGATAGATTTTATTTCACCATTAAAAATGAGATATTATTATTTAAGCTACAATTAGAATTGTTTAATACTGTTCATCATATAGGGGTAGTTGCAGGACTGGTTGGTCCGGTGTCAGGATAATTTCACTGTATGTAGTATCATGCCACATGTCTACAGTATGATACAGCAGTGGGACAGCACTATATCTGCCCCAGCAGAAATAAGTCTTCAAATTATTGAGACATGAAACCCAATAAACAAACAATAATGTTCATTTTCAACAGCATTGTTAGAAAGCTATGCATTGCCTACTGTAGTTGCAATAGTGTCTATCCTCTGCCTTATTGTAAATACTAAAACTTTCAACTGCTACCATACATTGAACTTTGCTTATATACTAATGACAAACAGCTTTCTGGCACATTGGCTCTGGGCAAAAGAGATAATTTGTCAATATTTACAACTTATTTCAGCAGGACTGACATCAGATTCTATCCCCCATCTGACATAGAACATTCCTAGACCTGTTTGCAATGTGGCCAATATAGTGAAACAGAAAATATTGAGAACACATGTGTGAAGACAAACAGCTAACCAGTCTAGCTTGAATGCTGCAGTGTCGATAACAATTAGGAGGAACGGACAAACTAACTGCCACCGTAAATACTGTTTGCTTATCATTATCATCTTGCATTTGTTACTAATGATAAACACAAGCACCAAAAGCTAATATGTGTTTACCAATGTGCATTGTCCTGTTGCTTCCAAAATATACTTGTTGGTTTTATACTACTATTTTATGGATAAAACATGCTATGTGTGAATGGGTAAACACAAGTTTAGACCAAGATTCCAAATACATGAGAATTATATAAATGCAATATGAATGTTATCTGAATAAATATATGTAAATATTTAATAAGTGAAAATCAACTATGTTTATAAAGAGGAGAATTGTTAAATTGGAACAAAATAAATACTAATTTCCCAAAACATGACATTATAGAGACAGAAATTCTGTATTACAGAACACATGGTCTCTATCTTGTAAACCTTTCCAGTTTTCTAATGCAATTTTAAGTCCTGAGGAGAGATACTCACACAAATAATCTCAATGAGTTTCAATGTACTTTTCAAAGGAATTGTATGCAACTGGATGTTGCAAAAATAAGCTTTGAGGTGGAGGAAGATACTCTTCAGAGGTGCTTTGCAAAGTAACTTGGTAAACAAATATGGCTGACAAGGTTTTGGATTTTCATATTCGGAATGGATATTACTTAATTGCTCATTTAATGTGAAAATATAAAATGTTTTATTTGTCGTTTCTGTTTGGACTAATGTCACAGTTAAATGCATAGTTTATCTGCTAAATCTTGCAGAATGATATTTGTTTTAAATGGAAGATAGATATTGTTTACATTAGACACCATCTTGAAAACACTTGCTTCAATTTAAAGAGTAAAATCATTAGGCAAAAAAAAAAATAGTTCCATTACTGGTCTCTCGACCGACCCTCTTTTTTCACATTTTCGCCTTTAAAAAATCTTTCCTTTACTTTTTTTTTATTTTCGCATCATTCAGAGGGAAAATAAACAAAAAACATTTCCCTACCTACCTACCCTCTTTTTTTCTGGCTGGAAACCAGAAACAGAACTATTTTTTTTCTTTTTGGCTTTACATAGAACAGGAAGAAAATGGGAGTATGTGACATCGCTACTCTTTGTATGAGCAACTCATCCCTGATTTTATTTTCCTTTCATGACATAGTCAACTGCTTACAAACAGTATCACAATTAAACAACCCATATGACTGTGCTCCCTTGTATAAACAAGGTCAATTATTGATCACATGATATCCTAGTATTTCTATTGGATAATCTGATTAGTGAATTTAAATAAAAAAGTAAATATTGGAAAGGTCCATATAGACAGACTTCCATAGTAACAGCACCATCAGGGTCATGATCAAAAGGTCTTCATAATGGGAAGCTTGATCCTCCTCCATGATCAAAGTACTAGTCCAACCCACAAACTATCAAAAGGAATTAGAGTAAACTGTAAAACTTGTCATTCAAATGACATACAAAATGTTGTCTTATGAAAAACTTATCATCTTTGCTATGATAACCTTGCTATACTACAAGCCGTTGCACAGTTATATTTGTTATATTCTGGTTACTGGTTCTGGATATATACTAGTATATAAGGCTAAGGCCGCCTATATACTGGGCATACCAGTTCTTCAAAGAAAGCCACAGTCTCAGGAACCACATCCTCATCATCCTGGGAAAGCATGGCCACATAAGACACATTAGTCTATTATTACAGGAAATATCCCTTGCGCTCTGTCTAGTAATATCTTTTTTATCTGTTGTTGTTGTTGTTGTTGTTGTTTTTTTACAAATATCTCATTATGTTCATATTCTCTGTTTTCAGGATAGAAACATTTCTAAACTTACCAAACAATAACTATAATAAATTGCTTCTAATAATTATGAGTAGTTATTTCCGATCATTAGAATAAATCAACTGATTTATTTATATAATTTACAACAGCAACTGTCATCATAACTCATTTCTCTTCATTAAAGAAATTGTCTATTTAAAACTTAAAAAAATAAAATAAAAAAAATAAAGAATTCTTAATTCATACCATAGAACTAGCTTATATCAAGAATTTCAAAGTTATTTATAATTTTCCCAGACAGATAAATATTGGGAGTCATATCATGGAAGATTTTAATGGCATTTGTAGCCAGACTGTACCATGCTTCATTTATCTGCAAACCAAGATAGAGGTACTTTAATTGCTAGATGTCTGCAATGATAACACAGGAAATGCAACTTCACAATTAGTGATGGAACTGAACTTTGACCCCCAGTCAGGTAAGCCACTTCAGTCAATTTAATGCCAATCATTGGGGCCCAGACTATAAACTAAAGAATACTGGGAATTGCTGAATATAGAAATGACCAGTATGGAAAAATTATAAGGTGATAAGCTGGACCAAACATGAAATGCATCAAAATAGGTCTCATAGAATTACGAGAGGAAAAAATCAAAACTAGATCTCATACACTAAAAAAGAAATTAAAAATCATAACACAACTTCAATTATAAATGATCAAATCACAGACCACTTATCTATTATTTCTGAACTGTCTTATACAGAAAAAATCTTAATAGTTCATGGATTAATTTTCCAAGCAGCGTGCCTTCTTTGAGATTTATTACAGACCTGGAAAATTCTCTCAGCATTATTATAATATTTAATTTTCCCATCGGTCCTCGGATTTCGCAATTTTATGGTAGTTAAACCACGGTGGAAAGACAAGGAATGCAAATTATATAAAAAACATAGACTAGTTATTAGTATTAATATGGACAAAGGATGAAGTTCAGACTGGTTATATAATGGTTGCCTAGCAACTTACTGTGGAATCCTGGGATGAAGATGTGACCATTTCCTGCAGAGCCCTCACCGAAAGTGCTTGCTCCAGCACAAAAACACAAACAGAGATATCGGGCGGCACATCCTGAAAACATTGACAAGAAAATGATAATTAAAATGTGTTTCATACAAAGCTGACATAGATATCCTGAAATTAATTATTATTTTATCAAAAGAACTTGATACAATTATATCATTAAATTGAATCTTAACCACTGACCTCATGAATAATCATGTTCAAATTTAATACTTAATGAATATCAAACTTCTGAGGTCTAAACAGTCATGCAGACTGTGTGGAATCTGAGCTACAATATTGTATGAGCAAACAGAGGAGGCCCAGGTCAGACTGCTCCTTGAAGATTTGGGTCCACTTTGTTTGCAAAGGCATCAAAATATGTTGATGCAGCAAAGGGTTAAGTATGTCCACTTCATAAATTAGGGAAAAAATGAGTGTTAGGGAAAAAATGAGTCCAAAGAAATTTCATATAAAAAGATTCATGTAGGGCATGATACTGAGGTATTTTTCGTTTCTTGCAGGTTACAGTAGAGCATTTTGTGAAACTTTATTTCTTAAGTTTCAGGTAAATACATACTGTAGCAGATGGCTTTCCCTTTGCTAATATTAGCACACCTTCAGCAGTACTTGCTGGAGGGTGTCAATGGCCCTAGTGTCAATAATAAAGAAGGTATACCATAACCATTATTGGACATACACAACAAAGGCTAGAAAAATGAGCATACTGTATAAATCCATTGAAACTCACCCATCCCCACCCCTCCAGGGCTGTGCAATTTTTAAACTTAAGTTGCAAAACAAACTTCTCATTCACAAATAGTTAAGACTTAATTCTTGGCAAATTTTAAGTGTTTTGCATATTTTATCATTTCAGGATTTACTTTTAAGTCTATATTTGTTAGAATTAAATCACTGTATACATAGTACCTATAATGGTTGCCTGATTTTTCCCTAAAACATGTTGGTGTTTGGGGAGAGGGGCAGCCCCTGAATTAGAGAAGGAACGTTTGAATGGTACTTTCACATTCTGGGCCCTTTTCAACACAGCTGATGCATTGTTGCTGTAGTCTGAAACTGCCAATTTTATGTGTATATAAATATACAGATGCCAGGCTTCCATATTGTTATATCAAACCATGCCACCCTGTATGTTCCAAAATGATTCTGATGGATTTCTCCCTATCCATTATAGGAGAGATAGTGGCATTATGAGGCAATAAAACCATCCAGGATTATTGCCAAGAAATGACACTAATCTAATTAGTAGGCATTATATCAGGGAGACAGCAGCCTTCAAACACAGCAGTTGACAACGAGGCTGACACTGAAGCTGCTGCTAGCTGACCAAGTAAACCATGGTGAGGTATCACATGTAACGGAAGGTATAGAGTGTTACCATGTGCCTCAAGTTACAATTCTCTGTCACTCAAAACTAGGATGGCATCATGCCAGAAGCCACCACAATGGTCTGTTTGATGCCATTCATTCTCCACAATGAAGAATTTTGAGTCTCATATAGTCCCATAAATATATATATTGAGTCTCATTTAGTATAATTTCACTTTGAGATTCATAGCCATAAAATCAAGTATATATTAAGTTTCATTGCCCCAGAATGGCAAGTTTGGTGCAATATTCATAGCTCCACAATGAAGAACATTGAGTATCATAGCCCCAAAATGGCAAGTTTGATACCAAGCAATTTAAGAGCTCTACAATCAAGTATACTGAGTTTCATAGCCCCAGAACAACAAATTTCGTGCTTTGCACTTGGAGTATCTCAAACCCATGATGGCAAGCATTGTAGGATTCACTATAAGCCTCACAGGCAAGTATTTTAAAATTCACAGCAATATAAATTCAAATTTGATACCAAGCCCTTTTAGACTTACTTTAAGATATACTATTGCTGATATTTAAGAACTCCTTTGAATCTATGATAATTTACTAAAATAAAGAACTAACAAATTACCTCAAAATTACTTCTTTTTTTAACATGGGTTTTCATGATGCACAATAGTCCTTTTCCAAATTCTAAATTAAATTTAAAAATCTCTAACAATGTGACAAGTGTCATAGACTTCTAAAATAATTAGAATTTCACACCAACGCATACATGAAAAAATATCTGTCTAAACAATTCTGAACAGCATCATTCACAGCCTGAGAAGGTTTTTTTTCTTAAGATTGCAATTTTACAGACAACCCAGTATGGCAGCCATGAATATTTCAGTCCACTTCAAGAAACTGAATGTCAGCATGACCGAGAGACTCATGTAACTCTAACCTCAAACTTTTGGATTTTTCACCTTTTACCTCATGAATATTCATGTTCAAATTCTGCTGTTCTGTTAATTGCTTTGTTTGGAAATTCAGGATAATGAGAGATACTGGTGTGTCTTTCACAGTGAAATATATTTATCATATTTAACCCTTTACTTATGCAGTACAAAACCAGACCACTTGCAGGTTGATCAGGTTTTATATTCTTCCCTACTTTGCACTACCTTTATAAACTTTTACCTCATGAATATTCATGAACAAATTTATGGCTTAATGAATATTAATTATTAAACTGTGAATGGTACATAAAACAGCAGATTTTTCTTTGCTCTGCAAAGGAACAGGCAGTTTTTGGGAGGGTCTGCATTGTCAAACACATCTATATGGGGTAAAAGGAAGGAAAGTATTAACCCTTTCCCTCATAGAGGACACCATGAAAAGACCTATGCGAACAGCATAAAACCATATCAGCCTGCGAGTAACTTGCAGGCTGATCAGGTTTTATGCTGTTTGTTGCTCCTCAGTGGTCTGGAAATGAGGATTTTGTAATTAAATTTGGTAAGGTTTAACCGTGGTTTTCTGCAGATCAGGCTTTATGTGGTACCTATTGAGTGCGTCACAATGAGTCTATATGAGGGATAGGGTTAAGAAAGATTCTCTGCCATGTCTTTTAAGGCATCATAAACATATCTATATGAAGTAAAGGGGTTTTTTTTCCACTAGTTTTTCAAGGATGATATTTTTTTTATTTTTTAGAGAGAGGGATTGGGTATTGGGGCTGAAATTTTTATTGCAGAAATTTATGTTGATGGGGGAAAAAAATCCTATTTTAAAATACTCTCGTTAATGCATGGAATACAGAACAAGTTCTCACAAAATCAATATGTTTAAAAGATACTTCCCTAGCGATTGTGCGCTCGTGACTTTCCTCTGAATTTCATGTCAACAATTGACAAGTTTAATGCATTCCCAAGACAACTCTGCGGTAAACCAAAAGTGCGACTAAATTATTGATCGTCACCTAACCGCAATTATGGAATGGTAGACAAAGAATAAGCCATCGTCTCAATTTATGACAGGGAAAAGTTATCATATTTCCAAGAGATGAACGGTTTAATCTTTGTAGCAGAGGGTATTGTAAATTTTACAAAATACACTCAACCCCGATATTAACCAGTCAGTATATTAACCCTTTACATAATGAATATTCAGAAACAAATTTATGGCTTGATAAAATTACCGAACTTAAAACTGAAAATTAATTTTTTTTGACATGCAGACTGTGTAGAATCTGAGCTACAATTCTTGAGGAGCTGTCTGATCTGGGTATGCTCTATTTGCCAATGTGTCCAAATGAGTAAAAATGAAGTACAGGATTAATCAGACTCTATAGAAAGTGACTGCTTAGCTTGGTGGCCTCTATATAGAGATCAAGAAAAGGTCACATGTCTCATATGGAATTTGAAAGTTGGCTGCTTAAAACAGGTGGCCTCTATATAAGTTGCAAAGGTCATAGAAGTCACAAGCATAAATTATCACATAAGAATTATGGTTGCAATTTAGCTGATTAATAATACAATGGGTTAAATTTTACAATGTTATTGACAATATTTTTGAAGGTTTTGGTTTTGAAAGGATCATACAAAGGGTAAATGTCAAAAGTTGGTAAATATATTATATGATGTATACATATCATTGTAGAGGATCATGTTATTTGAGAGAGTTATGAAATTATGAGCCTTAATTAGCCATCACAAAAGTATTGATGTAAATGCTCCTAAGTAAGAAAGGAAAAAACCCTGACTACCTGAACCATAATTTTTATCTGGTGGGTTACTCAGTATTCATTTGTATTCTGCAACTAGGAGTATTAACCTTGAACTGGTTAGAGAGACAAAAAATGTATAAATAAATCTACAAATCATCCACATTAGACAAAAAATAAGAAGAAAAAAAAAACATTCATCAAACTGCCCTTGCCTTTTTATTATGGAAATGTAATGTCAGAACCAAAAACCTTATATCTATCATTGCTCAAATCTCTTATGTAGACATCAGACTAAAGGGATGGGCTTTGCTTCATATTTGATATGGGATGTCATCCTTCTAGCACAATAATTTACAGACTCTAATCCATTATGAAATCCCTTCTTGTATGCTAATTACATATATATTAAACACACTTTCTGAGATAAAATCATGAAACACAAGGAGATGTCTGATCTGGGTCTGCTCTGTTAGCCAAGGCATCAGAACACACCTACATGGAGTAAAGTATTGAACAGCAAACTTATTTCAGTCATAATTATTAGTACAAGTGTACCATTTTTGTTACAGTGACTGTGAACATGACTTTGAAGCTGATGGTCGTGGGTTCGAATCCCAGGTGCAAGGTACAGGTCTAACTCAGTAATTGTATTAACATCAAGATGGATTAATAAAAGTTGTAAGAACTTATTTCCCAATTACAAACAAATGATATTCCACTTGTCTAAATACAAATAATTAAGCTAAACGTTCTCCTTACTGCCATAGGACACAATGAGATCATCATCTCCCTTGTCTACTTATCCCTGTCCCATCAACTTACATTAACCCTTTCCCTCATATACTCATTTTGACGCCCTCAATAGGTATCACATAAAGCCTGATCTGCAGAAAACCACAGTTAAACCTTACCAAATTTAATTACAAAATCCTCATTTCCAGACCACTGAGGAGCAGCGAACAGCATAAAACCTGATCAGCCTGCGAGTTACTCGCAGGCTGATCTGGTTTTATGTTGTTCGCATAGGTCTTTTCATGGTGTCCACAGAAACTATAAAGCCTCCTTGGTCTTCTACTCACAAGCATGGCCAACATTTGTCCAAAGCTGTGTAATCTTAAGAAACAAGTTGGCATTTCATCTAATAATTGACCGACAGGCAAATGAGAAAATGATATAACCTGATCTTTTCTAAGACACTGCTCTAACTTGACAACCCATCCTCTTAATTTCTCCTTGCATCAAGAATCAATACCCATCCCATACCAGAATTATCATCTAACTGCCCATATATCATGCATATAGATCATTGTTCACACAACCTTTCAAATATATCTTCTTCGCTTTATTTATATGTTTATTTATCATTTTCGCTTGGCTTCAGACCCATTGCAGACACTAACTGCAGAGTCTAATCAATGGTGTCAAGGGGTTTACATACATCAAACGATGGCAAAAAATCAATAGGAATATTTCCCCTGACTTTGATACTGGCCACAGGCTGTGACATCTTTCCCTAAACAAAGTACTTCTAATATATGAAACATGATAAATCATTCATAATTATGTCAGGGGTAAAATTAATTACATCTCTTTTGCTAAGAAAAGTAATCTTAAAATAAGAGAAAAAAAGAGAGTAGTTGAGCACCTTGGATTTAGTTCCAGAGCAATGATTTGGTATCAAGTGCATCACTTTGGTTTATTCAACTTTATATACATTGAGACCTGTATAAACAGCTACCTTTGCTAAGCAATCAGCCTGTTGTCTAGCTTCCATTTAGCAACCATCTGCTCAAAGCGGACACTTTACCCTGATTCCTAGACTGGCTGTTTAAGAAGGGTTTGGATGTATACTGTTATTCACCTTTTTATAAGGGGAGGTAAGTGTCAATGGCATAACAGTAAAGGTAGGTAACTCTACGTTTATAATTTTTCTAAACTTTAAACAAAGGGAAGTAATAACAACTTTAATATTGAGGGGAAGACTAACTGTATTATCAAAAATGATAACATAGTCCAAGTCAGGACATCTCTCAAGGTTTTCATTCTTAACAAGACCTTACAATGACAAAACAAGGGATTTAATACTGCACTATGCCATGTAAAGGGAGATAATCTGTGGACAACTCACCTTACTGGAGGTATTCTCCAGGAAACACATGCGGTTCCCGAAGCCCTCGGCCGCCAGACACACTCTGTCACTGGGACTGTCTCGAGAAGTGGCAGTCACACAACTCAGACATACCATGTCATTCTGAAATAAACACAGACGAAGAATTAGATATTTTACTCTATCAATATATTGTGGTCTGTCAGTACTGTGTTAATTGTACACCATGAGAGAATGTATGATATATGATACAATATTGTTAATCAATTATGGCAATAATATGAGGGTTGAGTTCAATACTATTCCAATTTCTCATATTCTTGGTTTGCATTTAACTCTTTACCTTATGAATATTCATGGCCAAATCAATGACAGGACAAGTCTTTAATTAACCCTTTCCCTCATAGAGGAAACCATGAAAAGACCTATGCGAACAAAACCAGATCAGCCTGCGAGTAACTCGCAGGCTGATCAGGTTTTATGCTGTTTGCTGCTCTTCAGTGGTCTGGAAATGAGGACTTTATAATTAAATTTGGTAAGGTTTAACTGTGCTTTTCTGCAGATCAGGCTTTATGTGATACCTATTGAATGCGTCAAAATGAGTCTGTATGAGGGAAAGGGTTAAGTGATATTATGATTATGAAACAATGGATTTTTCTTCGCCATGAAGACTGTAGAATATGAGCTACAATATTGTATAAGCAAGCAGAGAAGACCTTGATCAGACAGCTCTTAAAAGGAGCTGTCTGATCTTGGTCTATTCTGTTTGCAAATGCATCAAAATGAATTTATTTGAGGTAAAAGGTTAAAACTGTCAGCACAATGGGAACATTTATGGGATTTCAAACAAGGTTTGATTGAATATCCCCATAATGCTTGATTTTCGTTTTCAGTAAATTGCATACCTGTAAGAGAAATCATGAGAAGTTGGATGTTAAATCCAAGTAAAACATTTTCCATTTTAGAACTGTCAAATACACATGGAATGGGACCAATAGTGAAAGCTGTTTTGATTTATTATAAAACTGTCTTCCTTTTCTGAGCAGTTCTGAAAGCCTTTTCATTGAAGCATCTGCCAATAAAGTGAATAATATTCATTTTCCTTCAAAGAAAATCGAACAGAAAAAGCAATAATCATCACATAAACACAAAATTCATCAAGGACGAGACCTGAAAATTCAATACTAATTTCAGCTATTGAAAGAAATATCTCTCTTTCTCAGTTACCCTCTGCAAACCTGTACTAACACCGAGATTAAGCTGGGTTCTTATAAGAATTCTGAAAACCGGAGACAGGATTTGCCAAAGAGTCAGAGTCTTTCAATATATATTCATATCAAAGCTACTCAGGTAAACAGGGGTCTTTTCCAAGTCGATAGGAGTCCAGCCTTGCAGTAATTACATGTCCCTTACCTTAGCATTAGCATCCCTGTTATTACTGTGTGCAAGCAGGGAATCAAATCCCTATAACTGCTGTGCTTATAACTGAATACAAGGGGTGGGTTCCAAAAGAGGAATAAGTGAAAACTCTACAAAGTTTTCTAGTTTCTGACCAAATCACAATCAATATTTGTGACCTGAGGGGCTGTAATCTCAATACTTTCAGTGTGATATATGGTAAATCTAGGAAATGGGATTTTCCCCCCATTAACTTGCTGCTATAATTTCATACTACCATTAATATTGATTAATTCTAATTTCTCTAATACCTTCAACTAATTTTCTTACAATTTTGTTCTCTCAGCTGTGGTCAATTGGTAGTAGAGATGGGACTGGAACAGATTTCAAGATTGAATGGAAGAAGTCAATTTATACTTGTCATTATAATAAAGTTTCATACTGTTTTCTATCTCGGTTCAAACTGATATCTATCTCTTAATATCTTCGAGATATAAAAAGGTAACAATACTGTAAACACTATTCAGAGCATAAGTTACTTCCAACCTCAACTGGCTTTTTTTACAGTAACTGAGTAACTTATTTTGATATTGTATCATTCTTGATTTTTTGCATTTTGTAACATAAGTACTTAGTGCAGAACTCCATTGTTTACTCTGTAGTGATCACCCTCCAACAACTGTCTCATGATCGTCTATTTCAATAATCCTATCCCCTCCATGATGCCATCAGACTCCCAGACTATCTACCTGATGGCATTACACCATCCCACCTGTGCAGACACATTGACCAGTAATGACCACTAATGAGCAGCAGGGCTGGACAATAGGTCAGCCACTGGGTCGCTAATCACATGGCTGTGTGCGGCAGTGTGCCACAAAGTTCACTCTACTCAATTACTAATTATCTCCCAGACTGTTCACATAATGCACACTCTCCTCATCATTTTCCCATCATTCTATCATTACTTCACTGATCTGCTAAACTAATGGTTGTATCTGACCTTTGAACATGATAATCTCTGTTTTCTTCTTAACTATTAAGAAAAGCACAATTTCAAACTGTAGCAAAACTCTTGCTGTGTTCGTCCCTGCGAATATTTCTTAATTTACATGTTATCATAGTTTCTCTCTTTCTCATACTTTAAATAGAATTGGCAGAAAATATCAGCGATACAAGGGTTAATTAGATCTTTACAAGATGCAGTAACTGTTAAACCGAGAATTATTTCATCACACTGAAATATGAGGTCAAGTTCTTGAAAATATATCAACTGCATGTTTGTTGCATCTGACCTTCCATAGTTTGCCCCCATGAACTTCTGTTGTTTCCTGAAGTCACCTTTTATTTCCCATGCTTTACAGATTTATTCAAATAAGATAACCATATCATCCAATGGCTACCCTGGAATTAATCATGTGATGGTTGACCTAGATAATATGGATTTATTAAGGAGAGTCTTAAATTTCAATGAATTTCCATGTGTTTCATTAAAATTTGTCAACCAACAATTGTAGAGGATATTTAAAAAATTCAGGCTTCTTTTAGTAATTTTGGTAAAAGAAATCCACAGCAGAGAAACATTGAAGTAAAGGGGGGACAACTCTGCTACATCAGTGTGTCTATTACTTACAACACCTGGAAGTGAGTGAGTGAGTCAGTCGTGTAATCTTCCTCACTCCCTCCCCTGAACACGTGCGTGTTAACACATCAGCCTAGCACACCTGGGAGCATGATTACACAGCCTTACCTGCCAGCCTCCCCATCATACACAGAACATCCCACCAGTGCTGTATTCATTCTAAAACATCACCCTCCCTCCCACTCCCGAAACACCACCACCCTCTGTTTTTATGTTTTTATCGGTACCTATCATTGTTCCATGATCTGATATACCAGTAGCATCATATTCCGCAACAACTGCTGGTGAGCTGATCATGATTAATCAGCAACATATTTGTTGATATTTATACAGTAGTAAAGCATTGTTGGTGGAGATGTTATGCTGCCTTGACATGTCATCTTGACAATTCTATTAATTTGTCTTCAACATAATGAATTGATATTGAATGCCAACGTAACGTTTACTTTACAACAGTTGTTTAATTGTAACATGGCATTTCATCTTTTTATGTATTTCTGTTCATCTACTGGTTATTCCTTTCATATACCTTTTAAGTTCAGTAAATTGATACTCATTGAGTCATTTACAAATTTGAACATCAATATTCATGAGGAAAAATGTCATTTAATTGAACTAAGACAAATAGAAGTTAACCCTTTCCCTCATATAGACTCATTTTGACACACTCAATAGGTACCACATATAGCCTGATCTGCAGAAAACCACAGTTAAACCTTACCAAATTTAATTAAAAAGTCCTCATTTCCAGACCACTGAGGAGCAGCGAACAGCATAAAACCAGATCAGCCTGCGAGTAACTGTTCACATAGGTCTTTTCATGGTTTCCTCTATGAGGGAAAGGGTTAATGTTTAGGTTTCCACAGTAGGACAGTTTTACAATGACATTCTCATTTGAAGTATATAAAACCCTTTACCTAATAAATATTCATGTTATAATCTATGACTTGGTAAATATCAATTTACTGTTGCTTTTTTGCAGAATCTGAGCAACAATATTGTATTAACGAACAGAGGACTAGATCTCTGCTCTATAGGTCTGCTATTTGCCAGGGCGTCAAAACAAGTCTATGTGAGGTAAAGTTTAAATAATTTATAAACATAAATCTTTATATTCTCTTGCGTTTGTGTATTATACAGATAATCATTTCTCCATTACTCACAATTAGCTGTGATTGGTAATGTAATTGAAAAAGGTCAGTTTTACTACGTTGGTTACATTTTTTCCATTAGGACAGAAAATGTGCCAACATGCAATGACCTGTTTCCAAAACACACACACACACACACACACATACACATACAAATGAAGTGCGTTTTCTTCAAAAAAAGAGTCACAAAGAGATATAACATTCTCCTATTACTACTTATCTTCCTTGACAGTTCCTGGATTGGACCAGTACTTTGTGCCTGGAAACTTACACCTGGCGGGATATATCTCCCATTCTACTGTTCCACAGCCAGTGAATGCAACCACAGGACCCAAGCAACCTTGTCATTATTTAAATCAAGGCTAGACAAGCAAAATACTCTAAGTGCATATAGACACAGGGTTGGAACACTTTCATGATCAGCCTTCAAACTGGTGTATGACCATTGTTTCGTCTATAAATCTTGATTCATATTCCTGTTTCATTGCTACAAACCACCATGGTGAGATAATACCTCAAAAGAAATTTCAAAAGCGGCCAATCAATAATGGTTTGAAAGGCCTTCAGTCAATTTTGAATATGACCATATCAGAGCAAAATCAGTCGCAGTGAATCAATAATGATCAGCTGCTTCTCTTAAATCAGAAAAGAACAGGATGTTGATATTTATTCTATTTCATTTTACACATTGGGATCAAGTAATTTGGCAGTTTTTCAAAGTAATGCATATAGATCAACCCTTTCAAATACAGCATTTTAGAAAAACCTGACCAGACCTAAACTAACCTTCCTTCTCTCCAGGTACTGAAGAGTTGAAAAGTTTAAACTTTATTAATTTTACATCGCTTATATGATACCAAAAAGAAAAACAGAAATGTCCAGATGGGCAATCACTGTACCCTCTACGAACCTGGAACCTGGTGAAAAGCGATTCATGTGTTACCACTAGGTGAACAGTATTAATCCTGACAATCCTGAAAGTCACAGAACAAAATGGTTTCATATTTTCTTGCTAACTCTTTCTCATAGTGGTCACAAGTTACTTTAAAACTAATTTATTTCATGACAATTAATTAGGAAACAAGTTGGGTTGGACCAGTACTTGGCACATGGGATGGCCATGTAAAATCCTTGTGCCCTGCTGGGTTCAAACCCAAAACCTCTGGATCTGCAGTCATGTATGTTACTACTTGACAATGGTGCCCTTCTATGGGTTATGTCTGAGCTCAAGAAAAATCATGATAGAAGCTTTAATAAAACTCTTGGAAGTCTAAAAAGAACAAAATGGAGAGGAACAAGAAATGAAGATCTTTTTTTAATATATATATATATCATTCATGGATTCTGTTGCATATATAAAGCGGATAATTCAGCACTTTTGGGTCAAGAAACTTCATTAAATTTGGCGATGTAGCTTTGAAACAATTCACCCTATATTACCTAAACAAATCCCAGACTACAGATTTAGTGTCCATCATTTGACCAGGTTATTTGGATTCTGTATTATATAAATGGAATGAATAATAACAATGATCTATTCTTGACCCTGTTGTGGCACAAGACACATTAATAATCTTCCCAAGCACAAAGTATGGTACTCATAAAACACTGAAACCCTGGGTGGCCAATAAGTCGGACACATTTCATAAAAAAACATCCGATCTGTATAGTACTGGTAAAAATATATACAATATCTTGAGCCATCTGTTAGTTCTCCTACTCAGACTAGTGGAGACAGAATTTGAAAGTTACAGACCTGATTACCATGACAATCACTGATACTAAGATAGAAACAGTTGGTAACAACATCAGTGGTTATCAGTACTAATCACATAAACACAGACATAAATTGATTTTATGCTATGTATATAAATATTATGTATACATCAGACTAACAAGAGTTAGCATTAAATCAAATATGTAAACTATCTCGCAAAAAGTTTTTCTCAATGTAGAATTAATGTTTACAAAATCTATCTATGGGAGCTCCAATGGCTAATCTGGCATTTAATTTTTGTTTATCTTTATATATAAAGCACTGCCTTCTTCATATCTTCATATCAACTTGGCGCATAGGCAAACAGAGCAGACCCTGATCAGCCAGCTCCTTCAGGGTCTCCTCTGTTTGCTCTAACAATATTGTAGCTCAGTTTCCACAAAGCCATCTGTGGCAAAGAAAATTCCATCATTTCAAAAACTATTTAAAGATCAGTCAAGTAATTTTCATCAAGTTGGGAAAGGGTTTATTTCACATCTATACTGCTCTGCTTGATGAAAAACATGGTGTGGCTTTTTCTAATACCAGATAATACAATGGGAAGAAATTCCGGACAATTTTCCGACCATTGACAGGAACCATGTGCCGTCAAGGTCTCGAAAGCCTGGTATCTGTTGTATAGTTGTCTGTTGTATAGTTGTGGTGCTAGTAGCAGTGTCCCTCTGGCACTATGTAATTTATTGATAAGTTTATCATTAGTGAGAGCATTCAGCATCGCCTGCTGTACACACAACTGAACCCATGAGTATCTATTGTTTGGTATGAATGCTAAATGACTGGGTTGGTTAGATCCAGACGTGCAGTAACCTGATCTTGACAATTGTACAATTATGTTATTCATTGTCTGTGCAGTAACCTGATCTTGACAATTGTACAATTATGTTATTCATTGTCGATGCTCGCATTAGTTTGGATTTATTGTGTATTTCTTATTAACATTTTATTTTAACATGTAACAAGAGGGCTGCTGAGGTGGGGCAATATATAAACGATGGCAATATCATATTCATGAGGGTATCATAGTGCCAAGTACATTGTTGTTGTTGTTGTTGCTACTGCTGCTGCTCAGTAAATGTCATGGATGAGTGTCTTTTGTAAATGTGGAGAAAAAAATATGTCATTGTGACCAAGATTAAACTTGTCTTTTAACCCTTTCCCTCATATAGACTCATTTTGACGCACTCAGTAGGTACCACATAAAGCCTGATCTGCAGAAAACAACAGTTAAACCTTACCAAATTTAATTACAAAATCCTCATTTCCAGACTACTGAGGAGCAGCGAACAGCATAAAACCTGATCAGCCTGCGAGTTACTTGCAGGCTGATCTGGTTTTATGCTGTTCACATAGGTCTTTTCATGGTGTCCTCTATGAGGGAAAGGGTTAAGTGAACCTAGACAGTGAGATAATCAGTGGAGAAGAAGCTGCTGTAGAAACAATTAATGCTTAACTGCATGAGATTTATTGACCCTTTACCACATAAATATTTATGATCTGATGAATATTAATTTACTAAACTTTAAATGGTAAATGAAACAGTGGATGTTTTTTGTTACATAAACTGTGAGGAACCTCAACTAGCAAACAGTCTGAAACCCTGATCAGACAGCTCAATTTGTCCATATGAGGTAAAAGGTTGAAGAAATGGCCTATGCGACCAGTTTAAAACCAGATCAGTCTGCACAAACCTGGCTGATCTGGTTTTATACTGTGTCAGTGGCTGAAATTAGCAGAAGCTCATATGTACCTGGAGCTGGTCAAGGCTTGCAATTATCTCTGGGGATCCATACATGTTTGTTCTTAAATTTTATTTGAATACATAAACCTGGCTGATCTGGTTTTATGCTGTTCGCATAGGTCTTTTCATGGTGTCCTCTATGAGGGAATGGGTTAATATTGTACAATAAATGCAATACAAGTAGTAATGCTATTATGAGGATACAGTCCTTCATATAAAATTTGCCTATATAGAACGCATAACTCTATAACAAATCTGTGTATTATAACCAAAACCAGACTTGACCTCTATTCTTGTATATCAAATATGAATTCAATACATGAGTACTTAAAAAAGTGTTTGCACACAAACAGTCATTTTGCATAAAATTTGCCCATAACTCTATCACAGATCAGTAGATTGTAAACATAAATACCTATTTCAAAAGCCTGATCTGCAGAAAACCAGTTAAACCTTACCAAATTTAATTACAAAATCCTCATTTCCAGACCACTGAGGAGCAGCAAACAGCATAAAACCTGATCAGCCTGCGAGTTACTCGCTGTTCGCATAGGTCTTTTCATGGTTTCCTCTTTGAGGGAAAGGGATAATATAATGAGCAGTTCTCAGTATTCAGTAAGTTCTAAAGATTTTCAGATTTAGATTCTTCCTCTCCTGCAATAGGCAATTTTGATTTAAAAGTCATTAAAGCTTAAAATTCGAAATTTAATTAGCCTGACTGGAAACAAGCAGCCCTATATTTCCGCAGTCAGACGTGTTGTACAATTACCTAATGCAACCACACTGTATACTGAGATTGATTTTCAGTAGAACACTATACCTAATGAAGAAATTCAAAAGCTCCTTTTAAACAATTCTAGGAACTTCTTTCCGTTATCAACAACTATCTTGCCAAACACACAATTTACATAACAAATTTGTTGTCCTTCATCACAAATGGCCATTACCAATAAAATGTAGAGAAGATAGTGTTTTACAGGCATTTAATGAATCAATTATTGCACTTTAAAAGGACCCAATTTTGACAGCAATCATTCCAGTGAAATCCATAACAAGTATTCTGTATGAATACTATTTTAATTCTGTTTCCTTTATCTACAATCATAAGCATTGCAACTGGTTTGACTACATTTTTTTCTACATTATGGAGTAATTATAAAGCTGACAAACCTGTATATGCAAATTAAGAGGTCATAACCACAATCTGGGTATACTAGATGCTGACCTTTGATCTCAAATACACCTGCTTTTGAACTTTTCACCTATACTGGGACACAGCGTTCATCGCACAGGTCTCAAAGAATATGATAACTCTCATGAACTCACTCCTAATGACTAAGACCAAAAATTTAAATACATTTGGCTCTGTGTTCTCAAAAATAAAAATGGTACTTAACCCTTTCCCTCATAGAGGACACCATGAAAAGACCTATGCGAACAGCATAAAACCAGATCAGCCTGCGAGTAACTCGCAGGCTGATCAGGTTTTATGCTGTTCGCTGCTCCTCAGTGGTCTGGAAATGAGGATTTTATTATTAAATTTGGTAAGGTTTAACTGTGGTTTTCTGCAGATCAGGCTTTATGTGGTACCTACTGAGTGCGTCAAAATGAGTCTATATGAGGGAAAGGGTTAATATGATTTTCATACTAAAACTATGCACATTAGGTTTGATAGGGATTTGAGTACGATACTCAAATTTGAGGCTGAGATCGTATTTTTGAGGAAACAAGGTCTGAGCTTAGCAAGACTTCCATTTGTGAGGATTAGAAATTGTAAAGAAATAGTATCATCTCAGGCACAATCCTGTGTTTTATGAAAATGCTTAAGATCCCAAGAGGTTTGAACAGATACAGACATAAATTATATTTAGACTTAAATTTGCATATGGTATTTGATGACAAGTCTGGAAGTGCCATTTCTAAGGCATTTCTAAACCAAGGGGCTTGATGTTAAGGTATTAAACCCATTACTAAGCTATATATTAAGGTGTCCAATGAACATCATTTTATATTGGTACCTGAATGGTATCATTTATTAGTCATGCTTTGACACTGTACTGTTCACTGCTATGGAAAATGTGAATTTAGTACATGAAAAATACTTGTTGAATACTTTTTTCTCTTTTTTCTTAATTCAATTGAGCTTAATAACAAAGCACCAGTTTTCAACAATTTGACAGAATGATACAAAGGATATGAGTAGTGTCTCTAAAATACGTGGGTTAGAGATGATGCATCTTAATGAAAAAGATAAAACACCAAAGGAAATCCCAAAAACGACAAAAAGGACAACTTTTAGAGATCTCTTTGTTAGGAGTTGGTCTGATTGATTTTAAGATAGCACAACGTCAGAGGAGGTAGATTTGATTGATTTTCAGGACAAGGTCAAAGTGACTCTGGGGACAGACTGCGTGGACTGTATCGAATGCTCCATTATCTGTAATGTTAAACGTCTGTCTAGCCTAATTTAGAGCCACATCACAGGTAAATTTCACATAAATCCACAGTATTGACGAGCTCAGCAATCACGTTTACCAGTCTGTCACCTGAGAAAAGCTTAGTGCTAACATAATGGAAACACATTTAAGAACACACTGGGAAAATTACCTACGGGACCAATATAAAACTTGATCATCCGACAAGAAACAGCACACTGGTCTGTTTTTTCCTTTATTAATTAACCCTTTATCTCTTATGGATGCATTTTGATACAATGGCAAACACAGTTCTGGAAAGAGCTGTCTGATTTTGGTCTCCTCTGTTTGCTCATACATGGATATTCAGGAGGGTAATGACGGACGGACGGACAGACAGACAGCAGAAAAGTGATCCCTATGTGTCACCTTTACATACAACAGGTATATATAGTCTTGTAAGTTTTTTTAAGGCTTACAATAGAGATAATAATGTGAGAATACACCTGTAATTTTTGTAATTTTAAGAGCGAGAGTATATATACACATTTGATGCCAAAAAACTAGAGCTACCTATTATAATGCAATGCTTTGTTATGGTCAAAAATAAGCTAATAACAGTCTGTGTCCACATTTAAACTGCATTGTAATAGCTGATATGCATTATAATGACATATGTGTTTCTGGAGCCACAGTATATTTCAGGCTGACACAGCTTCATGCTGTAACAGAAGCACATATGACAGTGAACAAATGTTTCTAACAGGAGAATAATCAATTTAACAGCCCCTCAACCATTTGACTGCTGTGAGTCCCCTCACTGTCTAACCAGCCAGTACTCCTCAATGTCATTACAGATTTCAGAAGTCTCCTGACACAACCCCAGTTATCCGCTGGCGTGATTTGTACATCATCGGTGACAATTAAGATCTGAGATCTGATACTTACAAACTGTCTGCTAATAGTGAAATGTCCATCTGTATTGATCCCTTGTTTTTCTCAGATATTGAGTCTTTATACCACATGACCCAAAGATGTCGAGAAAAATTGCCTACAGAACTGGCATGAAGTAAGGTCTGCCTGTGATTACTTGCAGGCTGATCTGGGTTTCAAAATGTCTCAGATCAGGTAACACTGAAAAACCTATCCAAACTTCTTTCATTCTGATCAAGTTCTCTTACAGAATATCATGGTGTAAAATGGTGCCTCCATGTGTTCAAAACTGATCTTTTCTATCATTTATTTCTTCTAAATTACCAAACATTTGTTAATACAATACTTTTTATATCTTACAGTCTGTCAATGATATTAACATATTGACCATTGAAAGCCAAACGGGCTCATCAGCATTCTTTTCATATATTCAGATGAGCACTTCTGACTTTCAATGCATGACATTTTACATAATTTCTCATTTTTCCCCTTCATTTTTCCCCTTTTCTTGACTCTCTTTCTTAACATGTTTTATCAAATTCTCACTTGTTTCTCAGTTTCTTAATGCTTATTTCAAGCCATTTATTCTCGTTCCTTCAGACACTCACATGAAATGCAAATGATAAGAAATGACGGAAGAAATATAATGATGATTAAGACTTATTGTCTTCCCAGTCTCAAAACAGTTTAACTTAGGCTAGCGGAGACAAATCATTCATTGTAATATCATAATATCCCTAAATATCAATATCTTTAACTAAACCACAACTGAAGACTTAAAAATGCTTAGCCCTACATGTATGAGAAATATTGATTGAAGATTCTGAAAGTGCATACGGACAACATAAATTCCCCATCCATAATATATTGATTGGACAGTTTCAGTGGTAAGTTCTGCTCATGAGTCAAACTGTGTCTGCAAAAGGACTGGAAATGTAGAAACTGAGACAAATTGGAATCTCATGTTCACCATACTCCATTCCATAGCAAAAATGTTGAAAATAAATATCTTCTGAGTGTCTTTTTCCAATGCACACCTTTTCATTTTATACCAAGTATAATAAAACTTTCATTACTTGTTAGAAAATGTCACTTTTCTTGTTATTAAAAAGACATGTGATACAAAATATTTATACAAAAAAGTTAACTTACACATCGCACTGTTTCTCCACTTTCCTCTGACTCAAAGTCGTTATCTCCTTTAGGTTTACCCATTTTGTTTCACTTCCAGATAAGATCCTCTGTCACACTATTCTTAAATCCAACTACGACAACTTTAATTACAACATTACGAAATATTCCTTATTTCTCTGCCACGACACGTTTCCAAATCTGTGTGCCGTCGTCGTATAAGAGACAAAACTAAAAAATCTCGATCAATGTCTCCTACAGTCAAACAATTTCCTTCCTGAAATGTGCAAATTTGCTCTCCAATTTAAATCCTTCAAAACCGAAATTCAACTAATTTCAAAGAAACTTTACACTTTCTGAAATTCTTGTATTTAATTTCAAGATTGCAATCTAAAGCCAAATCTGACATTTAATTTAAAATCTTGGTAAAAAATGACCTCTGCAAAAATTCACTAAGCATCCTGCTATTTCCAGTGTATAACGAAATTTTGTTACAAAATTCCTTATCCATTGTGAAAACCATGGACCGGAGAGAGACCAGTTGCTGCGAACACTACGAGATGGTGTAAGTGGTCTCCATGCTTGGTTTCTCAATATCTGCTGGTATGACAAGCGAGGCAGTATACAATTGATCTGACGATTTCCCCTGTGTCACAGGGAGAGAGAGAGATGTCCACGCCACGCGATGTAAAAGCCACTATTTCAGGAAAGCATGGAATGCTACAGAGTAGCTATGGGATAATGGAATGATGATGCAAAGCTACAAGATATTACTGCAGTAATCTTTTTTAGGTACCTAGTGACAGATGTAATCCTATTTTTTTAGGAAAGGTGTTTAATTAAGAAGGCATTTCTTCCTAACCACAATAGGTTTAGAAAGAAATGGTTCAGGTTTACACAGCGTATATGCTGATTGCATATTTTAGGTGATGAAATAATTTTTCTTAATGTCGAAAGTCTGAGGAAAAAGATGTTTATGTATATTTCACAAAAAAAAAAAAAGGAA
>CM037786.1:13795908-13845908 GCA_021229015.1 Solen grandis | reverse complement strand
GGGGCCTGGTGTCAGGATAATGTGACAGGATCATGTCACTAGTCTACGGCATGATCCTGCAGTGTGGCAGCACTATATCTGATTCAAGTAGACATCATCTCCAAATGACTGAAATATCATCTCCAAGTGACTGAAATATTGTCAGTGGGATGTTAAACCCAACAAACAAACACTAGGGTCATTAGTGGAATTACATAAACAAGTTAGATAACTCCTGACCAAATTTAATACAAATTATGGCCTTTATTGGACTAACACAATTTAAACTAATGGTGGCGAAATAGCCCAGCGCTGCCGGACAGCTCTTGTTATTTACTCATTCATCAATTGGTGTGAATTTTCAGGACAATTCTTATACCAGGTTTGAGTTGACTAATGGTTGAAAAATTTCAGTATATATTAGACTCAAGACTCTTAAGATTTCGAATTTTCAGTTTTTCATAACAGATGAACAATAAACACAATATACATGTACATTTAACTTCAATGCTTTGTATCCAATGATTTTATCCCAACATGAGATATTTTTAGCTCACCTGAGCAAAGCTCAGGGTGAACTTTTGTGATCACTTGATAGTCGGGCGTGCGTCAACAGTTTCAACAATCTTCTCCTCTGAAACTACCAGATGGATTTTTATCAAATTTTGCCAAAATGATACTTATGATAGCCTTATGCAAATTCCTTTTTTTTTTTTCAATTCCATGAAAAACTCTGGTTGCCATGGCAAATGAAGATAAAATCTTTAAAATGCTTTTCTCAGAAATATATAGACCTACGGATTTGATATTTGGTACATAGCATCAGCTCATGTTGCCTCATATCAATGAAAAATTGTGCCCCCCTGTACCCAAGGACCACACCCAGATTTTTGTATAAAACTATATAGTGAATTCTTGAAAAATCTTTTCTTCTGAAACCACTCCATGGATTTTCACCAAATTTACTAAAATGATACTTATGTAAGCCTGAGGCTAATTCCTAATTTCCACTGAATTTCATGAAGGTCTTTGGTTGCCATGGCAACCAGAAGACACAACTTGTGTTGATGTGCATCAACAATTTCAACAATCTTCCCCTCTGAAACAACCAAATGGATTTTCATCAAATTTTACCAAAATGATACTTATGATAGCCTAATGCAAATTTCCTAATTTTTTTGCAATTCCATGAAAAACTTTGGTTGCGACAGCAACCAGAAGGGAAAATCTTTAAAATGCTTTTTCTCAGAAATATATACAGTAAAACCTCACCCTGCGACCAACTCATTTTCACGACCAACTCAATATTACGGGCACATTTTGTCGGACCCGAATTTTTCGCTATATAATTCAATGGTCGCTCACCTCATTAAAGCAGGCAACTCAAAATTGCGTAAAAAGACAACTAGAATCGGACCAAATCATAAAATTAGTCTTCTTTTGACCTCAATAATGCGAACGATGGTCCTGTGAAAAAGTTGATTTAAGTTGTCATTTTACGACACCTGGTTTCCAGTACAGGTGAAAGTCACACATGCCGTAATTTGGATGTTTTGAAAACACGGTAGATAAGATCCGATGGAGAGTGAAAACAATGGGTGAGGTGGGTAATATTACGTAACTATTACGGATTTATGGATTTTTTTCCTGTCAAGCTAACAATTATTTGCTATATGTCCAGATGAGACAATCACTGTGACGCGTTTTTATTGTCTAATGTTTTGACAGTCGTTAATTGGCATGAAGATTTCCCACAAAAACATAGACTAAAATAGATTTAGATATCCCGTCATATTAGTCAATTACTTTCATAACTCTGTCCAAAAACTTTGAATCAAACTTTAAGATGTTTAAATTCAAAAGAAATTGCCTTAATTCAAAACAGCATGGGGAAAAGTTGGAGGCAACTAGATGATTAAAAATGCTTATTACTTCATTTAAATAAGCAATCAGCTCAATAATTATAGAAAAAATAGAGAAATTTAAAATGGGTAGACTATTAATCGGCATGATATGATATAAGTTTTATAAAAATAATCAGGATTACATTTTTAAAAACATTGATTCAAGAGATGTTATTTTTCATCCATCATTTTGAAAAATAAGTACAGTAAAACCTCGCTATTAAGACCACCTTCTGTTCCATTGAAAAGTGGTCTTAATAGTAAGGTGGTCTTATTAGTGAAACATAACCAAATTCTCATGTTCATGTTCGTTTTTCGGCCTTGCACACCCACTCCATTCAATCTTTCATAATTGCCATGCAATCTCTTTTCTTCAGTTTTCTGAAAATCCACTGTACCCTCATTCATGTCTAATTAGGGACAATTAATGACTATCCACACTTTTTCCCCTTTCACACATAACGTATCACTTGACAGTTTGTGTACCCAATTTATGGCACCTTTTCCGGTTTACGACACCGTAAAGCGGTAATTGACACCCATTGTATTGTACTGCACTATACACAAAATATTGTTCTATCGCCGCAGGCCGAATTTTTTATGGTCTTCCAAGTGGATTAAGAATAAGAGGAATATGGTAAGTTTTGTCCAGCATCAGTGGTCGTAATGGTGGAATAGCGAGGTGGTCGTTAATGTGAAACAAACGACCATTGAATTAATGCATTAAAATATTTGGTACCAAAAAATATGGTCGGTATAGCGAGTTGATCTTAATTCCGAGGTGGTCGGAAAGCGAGGTTTTACTGTATTGCATTTGATCAACATTGAAATGAAATATTAATGAAAAGACCGTAATTCAATAATGAGACCAACTCAATAGTAGGA
The DNA here is from genome assembly GCA_021229015.1 of Solen grandis. Classification (NCBI taxonomy): domain Eukaryota; kingdom Metazoa; phylum Mollusca; class Bivalvia; order Adapedonta; family Solenidae; genus Solen; species Solen grandis. The sequence continues at coordinate 13,843,140 of CM037786.1, read as the reverse complement.
CCACTTTCAGACGGACCCAATTGTGGTCTCATTATCAAGGTTTTACTGTAGACCTACATATTTTATATTTGGTACATAGCATCAGCTCATGCTGCCTCAACATCAGTGCAAACATTTTGCCCCTTGGGTCAAAATTGGCCATGCCCATGGCCACACCCGGATTTTTATATAGAACTATATAGGAAATTAACTAAAATCATACTTATGTTAGCATTAGGCTAATTCCTAATTTTTCTTGAATTTCATGAAGAACTTTGGTTGCCATTTCAACCAGAAAGCATAACTTCAAAATGCATTTTCTCAAAAACATACAGACCTACAGATTTGATATTTGGTACATAGCATCAGCTTTTGGTGCCTCAACAATATCAACAAAAAAATCTTTACCTCTCAAACCATTGGTTGAATCATGAAGAACTTTTGTTGCCATGGAAACAGAATACATAACTATAAAATGCCTTCTCTCAGAAACATACAGACGTACAGCTTTGATATTTGGTATATAGTATCCTCTCATGGTTCCAGCCTTTCTACAACAAACCAAATTCAGGTGAGCAATTTAGGGCCATCTTGGCCCTCTTGTTTTATTTCTTTATATTTATTGACAGAATGAAAACAAAACATTGAAGGATAAGACTTACTTAGGCTACTAATTAGCTTGTTGTTCTATCCTTTATCATCTGGAATAGAATATGTATTAAATATACATTTACCCTCCATTTAGCAGCCACTTTTCCTGAATCCTTGTTTGACTACTTTAGACAGGTTGGACCAAGAACACTTGTTGCACCATGATTTTCAATGAAAGGCATACAAGTAAACCCTACATATACCCTAGGTATAAGGTAGCTGTTTTCTATATTTCAGTTATGCCAGGATGAAGCTGGATGAGTACTTTGCCAGGAAGGAAGAGTTCCTAGGACTCACTGTGCAGCAGTAGTGCACAGATCACTGCACTCAAGTTACCTTCACCTGCGATGAACGGGCTCATTTCATTAGATATCCTGACTTGGATTTTGATCTCAACAACATAGATGCATGTATATAGTATAACATGCAGTGTTTACATAATTCTGATATATTGCTTCAAAAAAAAAAAATTCCCCCAGATACTTTGTATTATATTGGAGTCATGTCTGTCCATCAATCAGACAGTCGGTCCATCTATAGATAAGATTTGTCAGCCCCATTTCTCGGCTACATTTGGTCAGATTTTGATCAAGCTTTACAAGATTGATAAGTACCAACCCTATTTGTGCATATTGTTCTCACATCATTAAATTAAATGTGTATCATCAACAATTTGCTTTAAACGAAATCTCCTCTGAAACTACTGGACAGATGTTAATTGAACTTGGCAGGGATGTTCCTTGGGTGAACCTTCACAAAAGTTGCTAAAATAAACTTGGTCCATGAAGAACTCTGGTTGCCATGGCAACGGAAAGAAAAAAATATGAAAACTTTAAAAATAAGTCTCTTTCAAAACTACTGGCCAGATTTCAAAATGTTTTAGTACAGATGTTCCTTGGGTAACCCTCTACCAAGATTGCTAAAATTATTCCAATCCGTTAAAAATCCTGCTAGGGGCGGGGCTAATTTGGCTTAAATGTACATAGTGACAACTTTAAACGACATCTCCTCTGAAACTGCTGGACAGAATTAGATTAAACTTTGCAGGGATGATCCTTGGGTGAATTTCACAAAATTTGCTAAAATAAACTTGATCCATGAGAACTCTGGTTGCCATGGCATCAGAAAGAAAAAAAATATGAAAACTTAAAAAATCATCTCCTTTAAAACTACAGCCAGATTTCAAAATGTTTTAGTACAGTTTACTGGTAATGACTATTATCTTGCCAAGGTTGACTTGGTATTGGACAACTACCTCGAATTATGGCCCTTGAATTTTAGAAAATGTCATATTTAAGGACGATTTCTACAGATTTCTACAATAATAATCCTTTCATAGAATTTTCTAATTTTTTGACATCCGTAGTATAATTCAATGGCGACTTCGAAAATGAAAAGAAAAATTAAGGTTATCGGGCTACTTTTTTAGTAAAAATAAAGTTTCCATGGTAACCAATTTGGTGAAATCCTACAAAATGGCCTAATTTATTCAAGTTACTTAAAATATTCCAGATATTTTACACAAACATAACAAACATGTATTTGCACACAAAATAACTTTATTTTGTTATAATTAAGTAATTTTTCCATCTGTACATTTTTTCAACACAATACAGCCATTTTGAATTTCCTCACAGGGTAAAAATGAAAGAAAAAACACACATGTTCTGCAAATAAATAAAGATTAAATAATAATCCTTTCATAGAATGTTTTTATTTTTTGATATCCATAGTAGAATTTAATGGCGAGTTTAAAAATGAAAAGAAAAAGTAAGGTTGTCGGGCTACTTTTTTTGTAAAAATGAAATTTCCATGGTAACCAATTTGCCAAAACTATAAATAAAAAATCATAAAAATTCTTTTTAAATATCCAGTATCATCCAAAGAAATTGATTTAACAGGTTGACGGTACAGCTGGGATGCCGCTCTTATTCTATCAGATCGTTCTTTCTTTGATTTTTTAACAAACTGACCGCGTATCCGTAGTTGTCGAAGACTTAAACGCAAAGTGAAATGTCCGAATGCTATTCAACTATCTCCTTTTTGAAGAGTAAAAGTCGACGATTATCTCCCCTAGATGCGCTTGAGTGATGCGCATAAATTACTACCGAAAACGTCCTTAATTTTGTTTACATTCTAGCATGCACATTTATAAAGCTATCTTGATCAGATGCACATACATAATGATAATAAACCAAGGAATATTATACCTTGTTTAGAAGTTATAATCCATAATACTTAAGGTTGCCTTTAGAGCAGTGGTACTCAGGTGAGCAATATAGGGCCATCATAGCCCTATTTTATTTATTTGTTGATGGTACATGTATAAGTTCATCAGAGCTCCACCTGGGTTTGGTGTGTTTTTATCTTTCAACTTAAGACTTTCTGACATGGTAACAGCAACTTTGACAAAGTATCTGAGGGTATTCATCATCTCCAATGATAGTTCTTGTTGTTTGATGTTTTTCTCTATTATCAGAATGAAATATTTCACTATTGCCAATTGCATTTTCAGCATCGGCCTACAACATGAATCAAAGCGCTCAAGGCACTGGGAGACTTGTTTGTGGGATTAACTTGAAATACTGGTCTCCATTAACCTATTGTTCAAGTAGGGCTGCACTTAAGTAGGGGCAAGTCATATGATGTCAATAATGCTGTAACACATGTTTTATTGCAAGTCCAAGCTGAGTTTGCTGTATCATTCTTAATGACAGTCTTTATACGAGGGTGAGTCAATAAATAACCAGCCTATGACATCTCCGATCAACCGAGACATTCACGATTTTCACGCATTGTTTCAATACATGTACTATACCTGTGTACAAAACTACACATGTATAAGGTCATTTGTTTGTCAGATATTGAATGTCAAACATGGCTAGTGATTCATCAAAAGTGGAGTACCGTGCTGTAATTCGGTACTTGCATTTAAAAGGTAAAACTGGTAAGGACATACATGCTGAGTTAGTTGATGTGTATGGGTCTTCTGCACCATCTTATTCTCAAGTTAAATTCTGGGTTGGGGAGTTTAAACATGGTTAAACGTCTTTAGAAGATGAAGCCAGGCCTGGACGCCCAGTTGATGCCACCAACGAAGAAATGTTTAATAAAGTCAGAGATCTGGTATACTCAGATAGGCGGAATCAGGTTGAAGAAATAGCACAGACATTAGGCATTTCACATGGTACCGTTTCAACAATCTTGCATGATCGTTTAGGGATGCCCAAGCTTACAGCCCATTGGGTCCCAAAATCCCTTAGCAATGAGCAAATGGCAACGAGAGAGTCAGTATGCAGTGCGCTGTTGAAGCATTTGAGGTCAAAAGATGAATGCCTTTTGCATCTAGTTACTGTGGATGAGACTTGGGTGCATTATTATGAACCAGAAAATAAAGCCTAGAGTCGTCAGTGCATAGGGCTGGGATCCCCAAGGCCAAAGAAGTTCAAGACTCAACCATCTGCTGGCAAAGTGATGGCCACAGTATTTTGGGACACAAAGGGCGTTATTTTGTTGGACATTTTACCCAAGAGAAGTACAATAACTGGAGCATACTATGCAAACTTGCTAGACCAGCTGAGGAACGTCATCCGCGAGAAATGCCGTGGTAAACTCTCCAAAGGTGTTTTGCTGCAACAGGACAATGCAAGAGTCCACACTTGTAAAGTTGCAATGGATGCTGTGGAGCAAAATGGGTATGAATTAATACCGCACCCTGCCTACTCACCAGACGTGGCTCCTAGCGACTTCCTCCTTTTTCCAAATTTGAAAAAGGATATACGTGGACGTCATTTCCGGTCTGATAGCCCTGGAGGGAAATTATATTGAAAAAGAAGAGGTAGATCTCAACCCGAAATAGGTTAGGCTGGTTATTTATTGACTCACCCTCGTACCTTGACATTGCAAGTCAATGTACATTTTTGAGTTATTTTTCCCTTCTTTATCAGGGACCATCTCCTTTGATTTCATTCAGTTTTCCCCAGTAATATTTTCCTTTGGTCATCTCCTTTGATTTCATGCAGTTTTCCCCAGTAATATTTTCCTTCAACATTTTCTTACCACAAAAAACAAAACATATTGATCCATGTCCAGACTATGCTTAGTGCACTCAGGGTTAGTATGGCAATTTGTATATGGACATGCATATTTGTATATACACACGCATACATGTGTGTATGTATATAACAAGCCACATTAAAATCTTTTACAAGTGTTCGATGAAATGAGTCCCTCGTCAATGTCATGGCGTTGCTAATTATAATCAGGGTTACTAAGGCAACTTGTAGAGAAATATACATACAGGTGGTGGTTCAGTAAGACAGTTTCTGAATGTGTGTCCTCAGTCTTGTTTATTGAAGAAGAATGCTTCTAGAGATGTTAGCTTTTGTTTCAAATTCATTTTAGCTCGAATGAGCACAATGTGCTCATGGTAAGCTATAAGGATGGCCCTTTGTCTAGCGTCCATCTGGCATCAACAATTTCTTTCAGACAATATCTCCTCCTAAACCGCTGAATGGACTATGACCAAACTTCAAAGGATTAATCCACATGTCACTGAGGCATTCTTCCAAAATTGTTCAAATTCTTTGATTGGTTGAAAAAATAGGTCAAAGGAGCTAAAAAAAAAAAAAAAGCAAACTTTGAAAAACTGCAAGACCTAGAACTTCGATATTTGGTGTATAGAATTGTCAATGTTTCTTCAAGTCATGAGCCTGGGGTAAAAATTGACCCTACCGTAGAGGCCTCTTGATTTGCAATGACTTACATAGGAATAAATTGAAAAATCTTTTCAGAAACCATAATATATCTTGGGGTTAAGATATTTTGTGTGTACAAAGTTTGTCAAAATCATGACACTGGGGTTAAAATTGTCCCCCCACTCAAGGGGTCCCTTGATTTATGTAGACTTGCACAAAGGTAGAAACTTGACAAATCTTCTTGTCAGAAACCAAAAGGCCTAAGGTTAAGATATTTGGTGTGTAAAATAGCCTAATGGATATCTACCAAAATATTTCAAATCATGGCCATTGAATTAGAATTGGTCCCATCCCAGGGGTCCTTTGATTTTATTTAGACTTATATTGGGCTGTGACCTTCAGCGTTTGATCTTGCTGTATTTCTGCACAACTATGCTATAATAGGCAATATGACAATATTTCTCAGGTGAGCAATTTCAGGGCCATCTTGGCCCTCTTGTTATTAATTAGTTCTCTACTGGTGTTTACACTGGAGGGGACTATAGGTTTGCCCTCTGTCCATCCGGATGTCCGGAAATCTTGATCCCACAATAACTTAAAAACCATTTAAAATAAAATTATGAAAAGATAGCAGTATGGATATTCTGCATGTCACTTTGTTTTTTTCTGGGACCCAGACCAAAGTTCTGGTTGCTATTGTAACGGAAAAATTATGCACCTCACAGGTAGAATCTCATGTGTTGCATTCAACATCAGTTAATTGTTTTTCTTATGATAAAGGATTGAGCTTTGCAGCACCTCAGATTAAGACCAGTCAAAGTGAAAAAATATATGAAGCCAGCTAAGTTGCCCATACGACCTAGAAGAGAATCATTTCTTATCTATTCAATTAAACACATGTTAATTATTATAAGCTTGCCAGGACCAAGTCCTCAGAGAGCTATTGGATTGGGGTATGTTGTTTGGCAGGCCTGCGACATCAAACTTTTGTTTCTGACAGATTTGAATAATTTTTGGTACACTTATTTATTTCAATAAAATGATGGAAAATTAGATTTTGGGCAAAATCCGTAAATTTTGAACACAGTTATTACCCCTTTTTGACTTAAAATTTGCAAAAAACACCTGAAGTGCAATAACTCCTGAATGAGTTGACAGATTTAAGTAATTTTTGGTATACATGTTTATCCTAATAAAATGAAGGTCAAGTTTGATTTTCGGCAAAATCTGTAAATTTTCATATCAGTTATTGCCCTTTTTGACTTAGAATTTGCAAAAAAAAACACCTTGTCTGCGAGGTATTCCCAAACATTTTGACAGATTTAAAAAAATGTTGGTATGCTTGTTTTTCTCTATAAATACATGTTGACATATTTGAGAAATGTTTGTCCAACATGTTTATCACAATAAGATTTTTAACAAAATCAATAAATTTTTAAAACTTATGGCTACTTCTCAGTTTAGCATTTGAGAAAAATCGTTGTAGATGTGAAAATAAAAGATTGAAAAGTTATGGTTTGGGCAGTTTCTTCAATTTTATAGTGTGTGTGTGTGTAAACATGCACATGCACACATCAGAGCTGTCCAACATTCAAAATGATGACAGTCATGACAAAATAGTTCAGTTGAAAAAGCAAATTTTTTAATTCTAGGAAAAGAAGAAACTGAAAGGGGTATTAGCTCTCCAGGAAAGTGGTCTGTTCGGCAAGCTGTTGTCGTCTTCGACAACTTCTTGTACTGAAAATAAGATATTCTTAGTATCACTGATTTTGTTTGCAAGGTGAAAAAAATTAAGTCAAATTAATAAAGAAAACTTCATTTTTTAGGTAATTTATATTCATATTTATTATTGAAATGCAATTAGCAGGGTACTTTAATATAAGAAATATTGTGATAGTGTTTAGCATTATCATTTGTTATTATCATATTTTTTGGAAGTGTTTTGTAAATTATACATGAAAAACTAAATATGTTATAAATACTGTATGTAAAAGGTGGTTGGGCCATTACTGTGATTATTTTACTTGACATATACTAAAAATGATATGGTAGACACGACTGTATATACATTTAACATAAATGTAATTACATGTTTTTTACATGTTTACTTGTCTTTTTTTATTTTTATTCATGTTCCAACATGTAAAAACTACTCTGATTTTGTTGCATTCATATCATTAAGCAATAATTATTGTCATCACAGAAAGGTTCTTATTTGCCCCTCTAATGAAGGGGAGTATAATGATATGGCACCGTCCATCCATCTGTCCATAGACATTTTGTTCACACACACAAAAACTTTTGATAGACTTCATGTATTGAATTCATATTTGGTTTGTAAGAATGTAGTATCAAATTCCAAGACGTGTTCAGTTTGGTTACAATACACTGATTTGATATACAGGTATTTGCCCTTTAGGTTTACTGTGAAATCATTTTATTTCATGGGGATGAAATTTCGTAGATTCGGTGAAAAAACATGTTCGTGGGGACAGGAATTTGTGGATTCGTGTGTTAGGAATTTTTTTTTTTAAATTTATTTCGTCGTTATTTGGACGTTGATTTGAAGACCTTTACAAAATTTAAGTTGAAAAGAATGCAGCCTAATATTGGTCATTATATGTTAATGACATGGCATTTAGAATATGTTAAGTTCTGCTTTTAGTGCTACTTTTAGGGAACATTAAGCAGACCAAAGTAAGTGTAAATCAATCTAAGCTTGTGGCCATAATAATCTTCATAACATTTTGGCCATGTATTGCTTAGGATAAAAACCAAGGTCACCTCAATTGTTGCACAGCATGATATCCCGGACCCACTCGTCATCTACTGGGGCTAGACAGGATGTCATGTAGTGCCTGGGGGAAAGTGGACAATGGGGGCACAGCAGGTGTCAATCAGTCGTCTTGATGACAATGACAAATCACTGTTACATTGGACATAATGCAGAGTGCATCTTTCATACTAATGCAGCTTATCTACGCAGAAAAGACACTCGTGTACTTACAAAAACTATGACACAATTTGTTACGAATAATATATATACATGCACATATATCATGTATATATTATAAAACTGTGTACCATAAAACACGACTAATACAGGGACAGCAGTATAAACAAAAGTGGGTGGAGTACAGTAAATTATGGTGGAAACCAACTCAAAATTAGTTGCAGTTGTACATTAAACACAAATAGTAACACAGCTGACATTAAGAAGTTTTGTATGGCGATTTATTTGCTTTTTAATTCATTATATTCCAGATGCAACATGAACTTTATCTATATTATTGAACTCAATTTATTCAAGAGTCCGTTTGGGTATGGGAAAAGGTCGTCATTATTGGTGAGCTGTTTGATTTGATAAATGAAAACTTTTTGTGGGGACATAAATTCATGGATAGTGGCGCCCACAAAATCAACGAAAATTAATCCCCCATGAAATACAATGATTTCACAGTATGTAATATGATCATTTCTGGCCCCATGTTCTCAAAAATAAAAATTGTACTCAAGTATGAGTGTCATACTTATACTCAAACTATGCCCATCAGTTCCAATAGGGATTTGAGTATGATACTCAAATTTGATCCCGAGATCGTACTTAAGTACTCAAGAACATGGAGCCTGTTCTATGACTTGAAATATAATACATGAAGATTTTATGTAGTGAATTCATATCTGGAATGCAAGTACAGTATATGATATCAAAAGACAGGCCATGTTTGATTTGTTTACAATCCACTGATTTTTTATAGGCAAATATTGTATGAAATCATCATTTCCACACAATTACAGTCAAACTTCGGTGACTCAAACACTGAAAACTGGAACACCATACTCGACTCGAACACATTTCACGGTCCTGGCATAAACTATTCTTAATTCTATATTGTTCAACCTGGGATGAGTCGAACACTGATGGCTGGAACTCTCGAACTAAATTTCCGGCCCCAGATTAAAAGTGGTATGTATTTCACACCTATCGGTCGAACCTCCCTACCTGTGATGTTCGCTGGGGGACTTATTGCAACCTGTGTTGCAGCGTGTTTTTCACACATTGTGAGATTGGCACAATCAGCGGTTCAATAATTAACACATCAAAGTGTAATAAGATGATATGAGTTAACGCTGATCATGTTGCAAATTAAAGGAGAAATTTGTTAAATTGATTTAATGGAATATTAAATGATTTGTTTTCAGATACATTTATGGATTATTTACACTACATATTTATTTTTTTATGCAAAATAAAACGTATGCAGGAAACATTTCGAATTGCACGTTTGCCGATGTATGTGTACATGTATGTGTATGAATTGTATGTCATCATTGATGTTTGTGATTTGATCTTGACAGCTGCTGTTTTACTGATTTATGTATGTTTAAAAAGAATAACAAAGAATTTTTTTTTTATTTAATGTTACCTCTATTATTTTGCCTATGATATTTTCAAAATATGATATCTACTTTAATCGATCAATTCTAAAGGACAGCCTAATTAGGGCTTTCTGCCTCAAGCAGAAAGTCCTATTGGGTTTATTATGTTTTTCTTCTTCTTATTATTATTATTTTTCCTCCTTTTGAGGTTCAGATTAAAACAGGTTGCCAATAAACCAGCAGCATGAAATTTTAACAGTAATCAGAGTGACTTTGGCCCTTTTGAATGCAACAGTTTTCATCTTCATATGACGTCATTTGACGTCATAATTCAAATAAGCTACCGAATTTGGTTCACGCTCTGAAGCCGTCAGTATTGGTCCGATTGACTTGATATTTTAACAGAAGTTGTAAGTTGGGATGTAGATGTGCATACATTCTTGAATTTTCAAATTCCAAAAGTTCAAGATTTTATGACAAAATCGAGATTCGAACTTTGGTCATGAAAATATAATTTTGTATTACAAAGGCTCCTGATGAGTTAGAAGCGTGAAAATTGGATAGCATATGTGTCCTGAGGTCTTCTTTGTATTATTTGACAACTGACGTTGTGTGACGGCATTTGACGTCACACTGTAATAAGACATTTTGCTTTCGATATTATCAGCTTTTAGGACCTGCAGGCTTGATCTTTTGACGGATTGGCATGTTACTTTCAATTAATGTGCAACCTCGTGTCCCATTGTGCATGGTGACCTCCGTTTCCGGAAAATCACACTGGTCAAGGTCAGATGTCAGTTTTAGGTGTTTTCATTCAGCCATCAGTATCTCAAAAATGAAAAATATTCTACCTAGACACGTTGAGTAAATTTTGTAGTGCTTTGAAAGTCCTTTCAGGTGATATTTAGTTTTTGAAGATTGGGGTTCAAACGGTTGAGTTATGGCAAAAAAATGAAAAGTGTACTTTTAACGAAATTGAAATGCCCTAGTTTCATGAACGTTGAGTCAATTTTTATGATTTTTTTCAGGATAAACAAGCTAAAAGTGAAGTGGTGTATACTGCAAGGTATATTTGTTTGGTCACGTGATTATGACGATATGCATATTTAACCAAGAATTATTAAAAAATTCATATAAAATCGGCAAGTTGATTTATGAAGTTGAAATTTGTATCATTGCTGACGCCTACGATGTGCAAAAAGTCCTGAAAATTGCATGTGATTCCGTCAAGAAACATGGCAGATAATCATGTTTTTTGGATGGAATTAAATGGCATATACTTCAGATGCTGAAATTTCGATTTCAATGATTTTCATATGGCTATGACATCATATGACTTCACACTTGACGTTGTCTACAAAAGTTTGTACGCGGTCTACAGCCATTATTTTGTGACCGATTTTCATCAAATTTTCACAGAATGTGTAAGTTAGGCTCTAGTTGTGCATCCCGGTGTCCGTTTTTCAAAATTCGAAAAAGGCAATGGTTCTATGGTGAATCCAAGATTCGAACCATTGACGTAAAATTTCAAATGCATATAAAATAGCTTACAGATGAGCTAGAAAGATTATATTTGGACAGAATATAAGTCTCTAGGTTTTCTATACATTCTCAGAAGATGAACATCATATGACGTCATGAGGTGAAAAGAAATTTCTAAATTTTACATGTTAATTTAAATATGTTGTTAAGTTCCCAGGACAATTAAAATTTAATGGCATATACATAAATAAATGAGCTTTTGAAATCAAGGTCTTTCATATTAACGTGACGTCATATAACGTCAGATTTGACGTCAGGACAAAAAGGCTTTACGCGGTATACAGCCATTATTTCTGGACTGATTTACATCAAACTTTCACAGAATGCATATGTACTGCTCTTGTTGTGTATTCCGGTGTCCGTTTTGGCAAATTCAAGAAGGCAATAGTTCAATGGCGAATCCAAGATTCGAACCACTGACGTCAAATTTCAAATACGTATAAAATCACTTCCAGATGACTTAGAATGCTGATATTTGGACTGAATATTAGTCTCTAAGACTTCTTTATATTCTGTGAGGACAAATCTCATTTGACGTCATATGACGTCATAAGGTCAAAAAGAATTTCTGACATCTACACGTTAATTTCTGTATATTGCAAAGATCCCAGGGACATGACAAATTAACTGCATATATTTAAGATAATGATTATTTCATTTCATTGATATTCTTATGTCTATGACATCATATGACACCAAACTTGACGTTTTCTTCACAAGTTTGTACGCGGTCTACAGCCATTATTTCTGGACGGATTTTCATCAAAATTTCACAGAGTGTGTATGTCACGCTCCAGTAGTGCCAAAAGGCAAAGGTTTTTTGGCTAATCCAAGATTAGAAGCATTGATGTCAAATTTCAGTATGTCTTCAAGTCTTCTTTACATTCTGAGAAGAGGAACGTCATATGACATCATGTGACCTTATAAGGCCAAAGTATTTTTTTTTATGTTGAAATCAAACGGTTTTTAAGACCTGTATGCCTTATTATACGCCCGAAGGGCTGTATTATGTTATGCCGCTGGTCGTCCGTCCGTCTGTCCGTCCGTCCGTCTGTCCGTCCGTCTGTCCGTCCGTCCGTTAGCAATTTCGTGTCCGCTCTGTATCTTTTGAACCACTTAATATAAATGAAAACTATTTGGCAGAAGTATCACCCAGAGTGAGAGGATGTGCAGAACATAGGTTTCAGATGGCTAGGTTCAAGGTCAAGGTCACAATTCAAGGTCAAATATCTTAACTGGTGCAAAATTAGTATTTTTGTGTCCGCTCTGTATCTTTTGACCTGCTGGATGTAAATGGAAACTATTTGGCAGAAGTATCACCCACAGTAAGAGGATGTGCAGAACATAGGTTTCAGATGGCTAGGTTCAAGGTCAAGGTCACAATTCAAGGTCAAATATCTTAACTGGAGCAAAGTAAGTATATTTGTGTCCGCTCTGTATCTTTTGACCCGCTGGATGTAAATGGAAACTATTTGGTAGAAGTATCACCCACAGTAAGAGGATGTGCAGAACATAGGTTTCAGATGGCTAGGTTCAAGGTCAAGGTCACAATTCAAGGTCAAATATCTTAACTGGTGCAAAATTAGTATTTTTGTGTCCGCTCTGTATCTTTTGACCTGCTGGATGTAAATGGAAACTATTTGGCAGAAGTATCACCCACAGTAAGAGGATGTGCAGAACATAGGTTTCAGATGGCTAGGTTCAAGGTCAAGGTCACAATTCAAGGTCAAATATCTTAACTGGAGCAAAGTAAGTATATTTGTGTCCGCTCTGTATCTTTTGACCCGCTGGATGTAAATGGAAACTATTTGGCAGAAGTATCACCCAGAGTGAGAGGATGTGCAGAACATAGCTTTCAGATGGCTAGGTTTAAGGTCAAGGTCACAATTTAAGGTCAAATATCTTAACTGGTGCTAAGTTAGTATTTTTGTTTGTGTCCGCTCTGTATCTTTTGACCTGCTAGATGTAAATGGAAACTATTTGGCAGAAGTATCACCCACAGTAAGAGGATGTGCAGAACATAGCTTTCAGATGGCTAGGTTCAAGGTCAAGGTCACATTCAAGGTCAAATTTAACTGGAAAATATTTGTGTCCGCTCTGTATCTTTTGCCCGGATGTAAATGGAAACTATTTGGCAGAAGTATCACCCAGAGTGAGAGGATGTGCAGAACATAGCTTTCAGATGGCTAGGTTTAAGGTCAAGGTCACAATTCAAGGTCAAATATCTTAACTTAGGAGATTTCAACATTGACTGGAATATACAATCCCCTGAGAAGAAACTTTTGGAGAGGTTCATGACCAGACTACACTTCAAACAGATCATGACAGGTCCAACCACAGATAATAACTCCACAATTGACCTCATATTCACCAACATTGAAGACTGTATATGTGGAACCAAAGAAGCATATTACACTGACCATAAACTATGTTGGGTTAGCTGGTAATGAGGTAACTCTTGATTAAAGCACTATTCACATAATAAGAAACATGAAAAACCTATTTGTAGCCACTGTTATAATAAAGCCCTTGAAGATTAACATTGCCAATCCTTCTTGTTGAAATAATACTTTATATATACATGTTTGTGCTTATCCTTTTTGTCTTAGGATATTCCCTGACAATACATACCTTCGGGCGTATATTGCCCCGCTGTCAGCGGAGCTCTTGTTTTTTGTTTGATTTCCATTAATTCTTACTGAAGGTGCAGCATTTGATCCTATGGAACAATGTCACTTCCATTAAGTTCAATTATTGCTTATATCTTGAAAACCTCTGAAGCTAGACCGAATTATGTGACAATAGAATTGTAAGCATTTTCAATAAATTTGTTTTGTTACATAGTTTATAGAAATAGGTCAAGTTAAATGAAAAAAAAAAAAATGATTTTCATTTACTTTTGAGATATCCTCCAAGTTAATCGGTTTATTTTTCAAAGTTTATGGAAGTTATGGCCCTACAAAAACAATGTAAAGGAAAGAATTTGATATCCTTATACTTTTTTCGCTTTTAGTGTTTGTCAAATGTAGCAGAAAGTCCTATCATTCGTATCAACGAATGAAATCTAGTTATTATTAGGACTTTCTGCCTACGCGGTCTACAGCCATTATTTCTGGACCGATTTTCAATAAATTTTCACAGAATGTGTATGTTAGACTCTAGTTGTGCATCCCGATGTCCGTCTTTCAAAATTCGAAAAGACAATGGTTCTATGGCGAATCCAAGATTCGAACCATTGACATCAAATTTCAAATGCGTATAAAATCGCTTACAGATGAGCTAGAAAGATGATGTTTGGACAGAATATAAGTCTACTGGTCTTCTTTACATTCTAAGAAGATGAACGTCATATGGCGTCACATGACGTCATAATGCTTAAAAAACGTTCGTATTAAAACAAAACGGTTTTTAAGTCCTGTAGGCTTTATTTTTTGTATGATTTGCTTGAAATTTTGACTGAAGATGGAGTATTAGATTCAATGGAGCCATGTCACTTCCATTTCCAGAAAATCCCAAAGGTCAAGGTTATATATCAATTATCAAGTTTTTCTTCGGCCTTAAATATCTCAAAAACGGTTAATATTCTATAGAGACACTATGTGTATAATTTGTAGTGCTTAGAAAGACTTTTCAGATGATATTTAGTTTTTGATGATCGGGGTTAAAATTGGTTGAGTTATGGCGGAAAAACAAATATTTTGTAACCCTCAGTGTGTTTAACAGTTTATATCTCGAAAACCTTTGATTTTCGAAAATATGATGATGAATATAATTTGTAGAGCAATGTTTGGCCGTTCTATTGATGCTTAAAGTTTATTGATTGGCCTAAGATTCATGGAGAAATGGAGAAAAAAAAATTAGTGCATATAGCTTTGGTGATTTTTGCAATTTTTTCGATGTTTAAGAGCATGTATATCAATAAATATTGAAAATATTCCTAAATATAAAGCATGTGAAATGTAGAGAATTTCAGATGATTATTTTGATACCTAAAGTTTTGAAATTGATCAAAGTATAAGGAAATTACATCAAAAATAAGAATTTAAACCCCAATTGTAAGAATTTTCATAAAATATCCTACTTTCTCTTTCACCTTAATTGAAGCATTTTCAGAAAATGTAAGTTTACAGATATGTATTAGTCATATAAATTGCAAATAAAACTTTACTTATATCATATTGATATTACTAGCTAAACAAGTGTACCTTTCCCGGTGGCCGAGTGGTTAGAGCGTCCGCCTCGGGAGCGGGAGGTGGTGTGTTCGATACCAAAGTCGTAAAAAAATGGTACTGTTATAGCTCCCTTGGTTGGCGCTCAGCATATAAGGGTAGTTGCAGGACTGGTTGGCTCGGTATCAGGATAATGTGACTGGGTGTGGTATCATGCCACATGTCTACAGTGTGATACTGCAGTGTGGCAGCACTATAATTGCATCATGTAGACATCGTCTCCAAATGACTGAAATACTGTCGGTGGGACGTTAAACCCAACAAACAATCTAACTAAACAAGTGTTGACAATGATTTAATGTTGTGTCAAATCATTTTATTTATGTTACTTATACATATCAGTTGCAGCATTGCGTTACCCATAATCCATTGAGCGTTTTGACATGTCATTTAGACCGTTGATGAAACATTGCAATTTCCCGACTTTATTGTTGCATCAATCGATAAATGTTGTACAAGCTATATTCCAAATTTATGATAAATGATAAGTTATGTGAAAATATATGTTATAGTACAATGTAATTTTATTACCAGCTTGAGATACCATGAGCGTGTATAAGTGTAGACGTTTGAAACAAAATGATCAACACATGTCATCCGTTCAAGACGCTGCAAGCTAATTTGTCCGTTAGCTAAAAGCGCAAAATGGAGTAACTTTGTGTACAGTCGTCTTGATCGTATGTACAAGCGTTATTGAAATTTAACTCACGAGGCTCCACGCGTCGACGATTCTATTGCATGGTAGCATTTACAATTTTATTCCCGCAGCTGTACACGAAAATAAAAAAAAAGAATTTTGATATGCAGAATTAAGAGGTTATATTTTGAAAACCTATAAAACTAGACCCAAATATGCTACAATGGAATTGTCGGGATTTTCAGGACATTTATTTTGGTACCTAGAATACTAAAATTGATCAAGTTATAAGAAAGCAATATCAAAATTAAGATTTATTTACTTTTGCCATATGGCTTATTTCACAAAGTTCATGCATGAGAAGTCCATACGAAAAAAAACGTAAAAGGTAGGGAATTTAATATATATTCTTTCTAACGGTATTAATCTTTATATTTTACAATGTTAGCAGAAAGTCCTCTCATTCGTATCAACGAACGAAATCTAGTTATTATTCTTTTCTTCCAAAAGAGGTTGTTATTTTAATAGGATGGTCTAAAATCACGAAAATTTAATAGCCCATATCTGACTTGATGAAATTTCATTTTTATATTCTTATGACGTCAAATTTGACATTTGCTACAAAAGATTGTTCATGCTCTACAGCCTTCATTTCTCGACGGATTTTCTAGATATTTTCACAAAATGTGTATATTACGTTCTAGATGTGCATTATTATATACGTTTTCCCAGATTCGAAAAGACCAAGGTTCTGTGGTTAAACCAAGTTTCGAACTTTTGACCTTAAACTGTATTTAAGTATTTTGTAGCTCCTATGTGAGTCAGAAATCTCAAATTGACACCACCTCAACCCCGTGATGTCTTCTTTATATTCTGTGACATGTGACGTCATATGACGTCATAATGTTAATAACAATTCTTAATCAAATACAAACGGTTTTTTAGCCCAGTACTCCAAATTTCTTGACCAATTGGATTCAAATTTTCTCTAAATCTGCACTATAGCATCTCATTGTCAAATATTATTTCCGTTTCCGGAAAATCTTAAAGGTCAAGATCATATATCAATTATCATTTTTTCCTTTGACCATTAATATCTCAAAAACGAAAAACATTCTGTCGAGACAACATGCATATTCTTATTAGTGCTTTCGAAGCTCTTTCTGATGACAAAATATTTTTGAAGATCGGGCTTGAAATGGCACAGTAATGGCAGAAAAGCGAAAACGGCCCTATACGTAGTGCAGGAAACAGCATGCATCTCGAAAAATACTGATTTTTGTAAATATCACTATGAACATGATTTATAGCCCAATCAATTTCCTTTCGAACGATATGCAGCTTTTAAAGATCGAAAGAGTTGTTATAAAAATATTGTTCATGAAGTATATGACATGAAAATATCATTGCCTATTTTTGCCATTTTCATCCATAACTCTAAAGACGTTATAAATAGGTCCATATATTAAGCGTGTGAAATTTGGGGAATTTAAAGACCTTTCTAACGGTACCTTGCTTTTTAAAATTGGAAATCATATAAAAAAAAAAAAAATACATGGAAAACAAGAATTTTTGATAATAGCCATATTAGTGTAAATGCGCAAATTAAACGCATCTAATTAAATATTCATTCTTATTATTTCAACATATTTAGCGTTATATAGTACATATTTAATTAAAAGCCCTTGTAAGTCGGGAATGTACATATGCTTTAATATTAAGAGCCAAATTACTGAAGTCACTGAAAATAACTACAACTCTTTTGTTTGATAAAAATCAATAAAACAAAACTTAAACACAGTTTTAAGTTAAAACAAAGTAAAAAAAAATATTTTTGACTCAACACGTGGGTGATTACGCAACAACTAAGCGAAACTTTATCATTATTAAAAGTATGAATTCTTTCGCCGACAGGGCATAGGGACAATAGAAATAGGCCTCTAAATAAAATGACAGTTTCACACTACCTTAGGACAAGTCAATTCAAATAGATTTCGGACATTAGTCCGCATAGGGTTGAACGTGATTCTGATATATGTATGACCGCCAAAGGTTAAAGTGGTCAAAAACAGCTGACAAGCCGGAGGTTGTGGTGAGAGTGATAGAATGTGAGAAAAAACGGATGAAAAATCCGTTTCTGCCTAGTATTAAGGCTTGTCAGCTGAGTCTGTGAGGCAGTTTTGCTCTTTTTTTCAATATTTTTTTTCTTTTTTAGAAAAATAGATTTTTTAGATGGGCCGATCCAACTGGTCGTGGGTTCAAAACCTAGGTCAGGCGATTTTTTGAAGAAAAAAAATTTAAAGTTTTTTTGCCGAGATTAAAGACTCTAAATTTCAACCTGGACGATTTTAAAAACAAAAAATATTTTTTAGAGATTTTAGATTGTTTTTAGCAGTCGTGTAAGAGTAGGTCTCATTGAGTGCTGGACTGAATTTTTTACATCAGGAACTCGCCTTTGACGTCTTCGAGCTCCCTCCTGATCTCGCCACGTACTCGAGCTCGCCTAGCTCGTCTTTTAACATCTTCGAGCTCCCTCTTGAGCTTGCCTTTGGGGGCTTCAAGCCTAGAGAGCCTCAAAGTGAGATCTGGGAGTCGGGAGACATTTTTAGTCATTCAGATCACATGGTTGAGCTCTATGACGGGCAGACCTATCTCGATTAAATCTACGACTGTTGGTGGGCACATTATCTGTATAAAGGAGGTGGGTCTGAATCTCTAATACACACGCAGCTTAGGATCCATTCACTTTTTTGACGAGTTCCGCCAGTGCTTCTCTGCGACCTTCCTCGAGAAATCTTTTCTCATATTTTCTATGTTCATACTTTCCGACGACTTTTTGACGCAGAGCGATTGTTTCATGTCATCGAATTTTTGAAGCTCCTTCAGGAATAGATTGTACTCCACCACAGAGATATCTCCGTCCGCTAGGGCCTTGCTTATAATATCCGAGATGGTATTCAGCTTAGCACGGGCTATTGTTTCAATTTCAATGACATGGTGCTTGTCATATTTTGCAGTTAGCCAATGCTGGGCCATCTTACCAATGACGCAGAGCCCCACACACCCTAGTGACGCTGCTTCTAGTCCTTTTGCAACCGGAACCGCTACAACTGTTGCTAAGAGCCCAACTCCCCCGATACCAAGCCCCGCAGCGGCAGTCACCAAAGCGATGTCAACACCATCTACAACGTTTACAGCACGATTATGTTTTTTACAAAGGCCAACTCTGTTTTCAGCCTCTCGTGTCAAGTCAATCTGTATGCTTATTATCTCCTGCAGATGGTAAGCATGTCCATCTAGGTTTGGATAAAGAGATGGAGGAGTTACTTCGTCCTTCATTTTTATGCATTATATTATTCACATGTCTAGTTCAATTAGAAGGGCAACCACTCGGAAGCATTGTTCGGTTGATGTTTATCATTACTAAGCGTCTAAAAGTTTATAATATCGCCTTCATTAACTTCTATCGTCCTGACAGCAGAATAAGAGAGTTCGTACTTAGCTACCCAGTCTTTAAAAATACCATTAATAGTTATGCCTTTGGTTATCTCATGTTTTGATGATTTATCACATTTGACTGCTGACAGTGATGCGGCGAGGATTCTTCCTCTTTTCATCATTACGTAGCCCACTTTACCATGATTATCATCGCCATCCGAGTTTGAACAGAATGACCATTCAAATTCCCCATGCATTAAAGGTCCACGCTCCTCTGCCACGATGGTTATTATGGATTTAGTAATTTTACTTATTTTTTCATCCACATAGATTTTATTTACAATATCATTCGAACTTATAGGAAGACCTAAGTTTTCTATTCGATTTTTATCCATATTAGGATTACCTTGCATTGATAAACTACCATTGGCAACTTTTTTTGAAAAATGCTTCCGTTTTTTGTTGATTTCCGATTTAGCCGACTCTACGGAAGCAGCGTCTGTATCTACTTTGGGATTTCAAAGGTTCACGATCCTCTTCCCCTCCAAGTCTATATCCCCATTAGCCGTTTTTTTTACATATCGAGAAACAGCATCAATAACATAACTAGCCCCACATCCACCTAATATACTCATGGTACTGCTTTTTTTCTGAAATCAAGTTCAGTGAACCTTGCGTCTTTCATGTAATGTCACATGTCATTAAGTTCAATTAGCAGTGCAACCACTCTGGACGCAAGGTTCGGTCGATGATTTACTGACTGAAAGTTAATAATATCGTTATTATTAACTTCTATTGGCGGGTTGAAAGTCTTTTCAGCGGAATAAGAGAGTTCAGGCTTAGCTATCCCGTTTACAAAAATACCATTAAAAGTAATGACTACGGATATCTCATGTTTCGATTATTTATCGCGTTCGACTGTGGACAGCGACATGGCGAGGATTCTTCCTCTTTTCATCATTAGGTAACCCACTTTACCATGACTATCACTATCCGAGTTTGAACCGAATGACCATTCAAATTTCCCGGCCGCCAAAGGTCCATGCTCGACTGCAATGAAAGTCATTTCACCTATTTTCTGTCAACGTAGACAGCAACTTCTTTCTTAAAGCGTCTCCATCCGTTTAGGAATCCGGACTGCGCCAACCTGGCCGAAATGGCGTCTGTTTGTTCTTTGACAGGCTCGATGTTCATGATCTGACCCCACTCCAAGTCTACATGGCCATCCTCTGTCTTCTTTAGATACTGAGACAGATCTGGGGGCGAAGCAATGGCCCGCATAGCTTCCGCAGAGCCATATCCACTGAATATGCTCATTTTATTTCAAGCACGACACTCACAGGCAAACCATGGTTGTCTGACAGAGCCTCGCTCATCTTGAATGGAGAGTGTGAGCTCTGGTAGGGTGCCTGCCTGCAGTGCCTTGAACTCGGGGTTTGGAAATACCAAGGACATGATCTCCCCGTATGACCAGCCGCCGACGGTGATAACAGCTAGTAGATTACTAGGAGCCCCTTCTGAGGAGTTCTCAGAGGTGTTTAGCTGTTCCAGTTGGACGAATAACAGCTTGTTCGGGCTCAAATCTACCGGTCTGTCTCCTTCTACAGAACCCTCTATCAATCCATCTTTAAAACCTAGAAGATTGTACATCACATGGGGGTAATAGATTTTTGTAATGTGTGGAATTGTCATAGAAGCCTTCTCCGTCTGTTCGTTTACTGTGACAGACAAATCAAACTTTTTTAATGCCACAGCGAGAGCGTTGATGGTCCACAATCCTGGCTTAATGACATAGGCTACCGGCTCGTGGATGTTGGACCACCCCACGGTATATATGATCTACCTCAACCCAATCCAGAGACGTCCGTCTCTATTGTCTATTGCCTGTTGAAGGAAGGTCAGCCCTTTTGTAATATCGGAAAGTGTGTGAAACATTGTTACTGTTACAATGAAGGCTTTTATCTTCAACTTGGGAGCAATGTATAAGACAGGATTGGTATATCCACGAAGGTTGGTAGCCGAAAACTTCACCAAGTATATGATGCTCACAACAACGTATTCTTCGCTAAAATGCCCAATATCTGGATGAGCTATAGGCTGCCACAAGTCAAAAAAGTGGGAATAGCCTTAGCTTGGATGAGCACCCCAATGCAGTTTTGGCAGAATCAACTCAACTTTGCCGTATGTGCGCAATGGCCGGATGTGGAGATTCGTTTAATGACCACCTGAACGGGGACAAGGCGCATAATTACCCCCTCCTCCAGTCGGTCTACTTCTTTCACGTTTATTATACCACGAGGCGTATTTTGGAAGAAATGGAAGTAGCTCTCCCCCAGGATCCTTCCTGGAACCCGGTTAACAACACGTATGATAGGAGAGCTTTCGAACGAATTTGCCAGAAATTTATTGTCAACCCCCAGACAGACTGGCATCAGAAAGAGTTTCCTAACAGTGCCGACCTTGGAGACATCCACACTAGAGGGCATGTGGCTTGGACTCAAATGGACTTCCGTAATGATAGCCAACCAGTGGTAAGTAGGAACGTAGGAAATTGGGACCGCGAGCACATGACATTTGGTCAGGAGGTCTCAGGTGGCCACTATTGTGGAATTTCCAAATGTGATTGGAGACTCCCCGAGAAGGCTCACATTTAGTTCATAGAACGAGAATCTGGAGTGGATGGCGCTTGGAGCACATTCGTTCTCGATAACTCGAAAGGCTTTACTCAAGCTGGCATGGAGCGAATTAATGACTCAATCCGCACCTATGTATGGGCTCTGCTAGGGGCTCAGGCGCAGACCAAGTCTAGGATCAGATTTGAGGCACAGAAGCAGTTCTTAGCAAATGTGGAGAACGCTATTAACTTCCCAGTGGACATACCCTCTTCGATAACGCGCTATGAAAATGTGCTGCAATACGCCGATAGCAAACTCAACATAGTCTTCAGAAAGGGGTTTATACATGGCCCGAAAAAACATAGCCCTAATAATTAATTCCAGCATCGTAGGGTACAACAACAATATCAAGATGGCTACGGGGGACCTAAACCTCGGAGAGGTGGATGTAAACCATCATGCGGCATCCACCAGCTTCCAAGACGGAAAAATTGCAGGGCTGCCAACTTCAGAACCCCCAAAGCCGGTACCCATCACTAAAGTGTCATCGAAGGCTCATGAAGAGGAAAAGAGAGCTCTGGTCTTAGGCAGGATCACTGTAGGTTTATTAGCCATCTGGCTAGTGCTTCGTTAGCATCCAGTTGCGAACTGCAACCAGGAGCAAACCTCCGACAGCTAAGAACAGAGCCCAGTTGTTTTCTGTGAGCCAACCGACCACTTTACCAGCTGCTGACAACAGCCAGGAGACAATGCTGCCTATAATGCCGGGTAGAGCAGCCGCAGCCTTACCAGCCAGTTTCGCTAGTAAACTACCTAGGGCTTTAAGCTGCTTTTTTACCCATTCTCCCGCTCCATTGGATGGGGGTTTTGGTGGTTGGGCTACACCCCCTCCTCCAGTTAATGCTTCAATGATGAAGCCAATTGTCATTCCGATTGCTGTAATAATTGAAACCAGGGTGATCCCCTGCTCTCTGAAGAGATTCTTAATCCTATCAGCAAGGTTACGGGAATTGATCTGTGACCTAAGGGCCTCCCTATTCGTTGAAGCCACCTCAAGACGCACAGACCACTCGAGCTCGAGATCTTGGAGCCTTCCACGAATCCTTCGCTTCATTTCATCATCCTCGGTCTCCCCCAACTTCTTTTTTTCTTGAGCGATATGTTCGGAGAGCTTTGCCAGGTTGTTAACAAGTTCGCCTCTCGGGGTCTGCAGTGCTTTATCTAGGCCTTTAAGCTCACGGTAATCTAGGACTCTAAGATCGGATCCATCTGTTATAGGATCATTGATGGTCTTTAACAAAGTCTCCTCCACTTCAGACGTAATGGGGCTTACATTCAAAAACCGTATGTCCGAAAGCGACGCTTCTGCAAGCTCTCTATCCGCTTGTCTTATACTCGACACTGCCGCAGGGGGCAACTTCTTCCGACTCCAGCCTGAGAAACCGATGTGATCTCTGATAATGGCCCCACCATCCCTCCAGCAAGCAATAGTAGATAATGCCAAGGGTTTTCCAGTTCGCTTATTAATAAGATCTAAATCTAGGTGGCTTATTAGGCGAAGCTGCCCATTTTTGTCCATAGAAACTTACTGTAGTCCCTCCCTGTAGAGGGCTCACCCACAGAATTATAGTAATCATCAACAGTGTCTTTTAACAGTTGATTGTAGGGGGTTTGAATGAAAGAGGTTTAGGCGGCATCATCGGCGACTTCCTGGTCTTCAAAATCCTGGAGCGGTATATCTTCCATTTTAGACTCTTTTGTATATTACTGTATGTCCTTCAATATGTCGCAATACGGAAGAAAGCTCAATCTGCACAGGCGCCTAAGGGAGCCCCTGGGTGTTAAAGGCATCCGTAAGGCGGTTGTTATCACAAACAACCCATCAACTATTGACCAAAATCAACAGCTATTAGTGAGGTTTCCAAACCTTGGCGCCAACAATGTCATCGTGCCTGGAACAGCCTATCTGGCCTTTCAAATTGCGCTGGACTTGACCGACGCTAACCGAAGTGTGGTCAACAACCTGGGCCGGGAGATCGTCAAAAAAAAAAACACAATTAAGATTTCTGGAAACAAGGTCATGAGCATTGACGACAGCAACATCTACGGTTGCTATTTCGACCTCTGGAAAACGGAAGAAGAACGAAATAATGCCCAATACCAGGGGATTGATACCTAGGGAAACAGGAATGTCACACGTATAAGGCTTGATGCCGGAAATAAAGACACGGGCGTTGCTAAGGACGCTGCGATTGCCAAGGCCTATGGCAGCCGATTTCAGATCCCTCTCGACTTTGAGCTCCTGGAGAGTCATATGCCGTTCTTTCAATCCCCTTTCGGTGATAGGCTAGAATACAAACCAACCTTTAACTAGAAGTCGTTTGTTTAAGATAAAAACGAAGCGGCTTTCCGTTAGCTTATTTCAGAGGTATTAAATATATAAGTTAATACAAAAAAAAGGAATAATGATGCATCATAATGTATGATTTAAGATGTAAATCATCATTATCTTAAATATATACTTACGATTATGTTCAAAAATAAGCTTTAAATTTTTTTTTTTTTTTTTTTTCATTTTCATCTTCTTAAGAAGATATTGAGAAAGCATAAATATGGATCTTATTTGATTATGCACCCGTTTTCTATCATTCAGAGAAAAAAACAGGAACATTTTAAGATAATAATATCCTCAAGAATTGTTTTCTTACGTTATTCAATCGATTTTAATTTTTTTTTTATTCTTTATTTAATATCTTTTTCTTTGTAAGCATATGACTTAACATGTATTCATTGCAATTTGATCCACAATTGAAATTGTAAAAAAGAAGAAAAAAAACTTTAAAATCGATTACTTTCAACCTTTAAATTGATTGAGTTTTAAATTTGCAAAATTAGATGGAAACAAAGGCAGAGGTGTAAGCAAAATAATGAAAATAATTTCTTATTTCTATGTTATTAACATTATAAAAGTCTTGAAACTTTCAACTATTCATTTGCTTTGTATATTTGCTTATTTTTAGAGATTTAGAAAAAGAAACCGTCAAACATTTAGAAAACATAAAAAATCGATAGGAAGATATACATGTATTCGTCATTTTCTTCAGGTTTGCAGAAAGCCGTGATAACAAATGCAATAAGATATCCGTATAGGTTTTCTGGCTCAAGTATAATTATACTAATTCATCGTAAATGCGACTCATTTACTCAAAAAACGTATCAAAATTCACTATTCAACGCAGGCATTCATTCCTGCAAAAGAACAATCGGATCTTGCTCAACCAACCCAATGACCACTTACATTTCTTTCTGCAAATTAATAGATTTCCATGAATTAGCCCTTTTACGAAAAACATGAATAGGTCATGTTTGATAACGTAATCACTTGAAATTTTCTGGACTTTTTGCGCATGTTAAGGTACGGCATAATTACTTATTTAAAGTTAATATATACAATCTTTTGATCTTTTTAATATATTTTGCTTACACATCAATGTTGTCATAAACAAGTTACACAACATAAATTCTTTAAGGTATGCTTAAGATTGGCATCAATACTCATGACGCTGGAGCGCGAATACGTATTGAAATGAATGATTTTTATATTTTATCGACGTCAAAATCAAGTGACTAAAGAAAAATATCTTTTTTTGCAAGGATATGTTCAGTTAACGTTCTATTAATCAAGAAAAAAAAGTATCTTCGAGAATGCGAACAGGTCTGTTTTCACTTTTTCAAGTAGGCATTCCATCAAACATGAATAACTGCCATGTTTGATGACGTAATCACTTGAAATTTTCAAGACCTTATGAACGTACTAAGTTTCAACATTTTTTAAAAGTTTAAGTTCATTGGTCTAATTGGCGATTTTATATGATTTTTCAAAATAATTCTTGCTTAAGTATGCATGACGTCATAATCAGGTGACAAAACAAACATTTCTTGCAGATCATTAATTTTAAAAAAATTTAAAAAAATTTTCTAAAGAGAAAATCATTCAGAAAATAGAATGTAAACTTCTATGCCGATATGCTGTCCAATTTTTATGTTTGTAACGCATCAAGGGGCTTTGTAACAATTAAATTTAATTTTTGACCAAAGTTCGAAACTCGGTATGCCATGAAATCTTAATTTTTTTGAATTTGGAAATTTGAATGCCAAGGTGGACATCTACATATTAAAATACATCTTTTGTAACAATATCAAGATAATCGGACCAATATTGAAGGCTTTAGAACGCGAACAAACTTTTGAAGCTGATGTCAAATCTGACGTCATATGACGCCAATGAAAATTGAAAATGATTTAATGTATAAAAAGATACATTTTTATCGCTGCAGTTTCAATTTCATTAAAATTGACTCAAAATGTATGATGCCAGAGCGAGGGAAATCTTTGAAAAAATAGGATTTTGTCCTTTAAATGACGTCATAACCACGAGACTAAAAATGAAATCTTTCAGAGAAAAAAAAGTAGACCTCTGGGCCAATAAGCTGTCCAATTTTCATGCTTCTGTCTCATCAGTAGCCTTTGTAACATTAAATAATAGTTTTAGAACCAAAGTTCGAAACTCGGTTTTGTCATAAATTCTTAAATTTTATCGAATTTAAAAATTTGAAAGACAAGGTGCCCATCTACATCATAACATACATCTTCTGTGAAAATATCAAGATAAAATATAAAAAAAATAAAGGCTCAAGAGCGCGAACAAACTTTTGAAGCTAACGTCAAATGTGACATCAATTGACGTCATTGAAAATTAAAAATTATTGAATTTAAAAATTTATACTTTTTTGTCGAGGCAATTTAATTTTCATGTTGCTTAGACACTGACAAATATACCGAAATTAACTCTTAGATTTGGTTGGAAAAAAAGGAATAATAATAATAATAAGAAGAAGAATAAACATAACAAACCTATACGTTTTCCACAGGTTGCGGAAAGCCGTAATGACTATAACCGGGTTATCAAGGCGACCGCTAACGCCAGTTTCACTGTGAAAGATATCGCTCTTGAGTTCGAGATGGTTACTAACCCACAGCTGGCTGCAACTATCCGTAACCAGTACGCAGAAAGGGTGAGCATCCTGTTCGACAGAGTACTTAGACACAGAAAAATCATGAAAAATAAATCCGACGCACTATGGAACATAAACCTTAACGTGCCTGCCAGGTCGATGAAAGGAATCTTGTTGCTCTTTGAAGAACCCACGACAGCCTTTGCTAGACATAGCTAGGCCTTCTATAACCCTAAGATTACCAAGGTGGAGGTCACCATTGATGGCGTTCCTAACCAACTCTTCGCCCAAGGTATGCGTCCCTACCAGATGTGGGGCGAGGTCCGTAAACTTATGGCAGGAGGAACTAAACGTCTCCCGGAGGTTGCCATGGTTGCTAAGGATTTAGGGCTCCACGCGTGTGATCTCGGAAAGTACCTCACCCAAGAGTACACCCTATGGCTTGACCTCAGGACACATGACGACGACCTGCACGGAAACAGGAAGAGAGTGGAAAACGCCAGCGAAGGCATTACCATCCAATTATCGAAGGAGGTGGAAGCGAATGGAGCATTGAACGTTTACGTGTTTGTAGTGATGGACGCCCAGCTCAACATAGAAAATGGCAGGTTTGTCTCGGCTATGTACTGATGCCCACTCAGCTATAATATGTTGGATGATGGGCTGTGGAAAAGCAAAATTCGCTTTGGACCTCCTAGAGGGCCCGTACAAGCGCACTTTCGACCACATTGTGCTACTCTGTTCCACCATTAAGTATAACGAGACATATAAAAGTCGACAGTGGATTTAGGATGACGATGAGGTTTATGTTGTAGATCCCGGTGAAAGACTTCATGATTGTTTACGAACCCTTTATCAAATATTTCAAGGCCAGCCGACTTTATACATTATTGAAGACATGGCCGCCAGCAAGCAGCTTACCAAGAAAAAGACATGCTCTCCTAATTGGCTTTTTCTGGCCGACATACCAAGCAATTTGTATGTGTACTTTCTCAGCGGTATAACGCTGTCCTCAAAGACCTACGAGAGCAAACCCGCTAGGTAGTTATTTTTCACTGTTAAGACAGGGATAACTTTGACGAGTGCTTACGTGAAAACGACATCATACCTCCGGCTGAGCGCAATGCTGTGCGCGAACGACTTGCCAAAACTAAGCATGCTAAGCTTTTGTTAAATACTTCTCAGCCAAGTAGTTACCATATAGTTGATGGCGATACATAGAGCCGGCGGTGCCAGACATACAGTGTTTGCTGCTCTACTATGTTGCCTAATTTTATCTTGCATTTCGTTTCTGGCAGTGTATAAGTTTACAATTAAAATTGGGAAGTACTTGACTATAGCCATGGATTGTGACGATTTACTCGATGATCTTCTTACCGATCAAGGCACTAAGCGCCGCGATGAAAGGTGACACTTCGCCCGATAGTCTTGAGAGGCAAAGATTGTCAGTCCTGGCCATGGGAGGTCAAACAAGTAAATGGGAAAGGAATTTTCTGTGGATCAGATGGAATGCCTTCCAGAAGAGGAGATTGACAAACTCTACTCTCATTATGAAGCCCGGCTAGGAGCGAGTATGACCAAGACACTCGGCTCCACAGCACTCCAGATTTACACAATGGTGGTAAGCCACTTTCTACCTATCCCACGACAAGATTTACTTATTGCTGACTTGGAGTCTGACCCTTTCTCCGGCCACATGCTAAACACCACTACCTACGAACTATACCATCGCTTTGGCTCGTACTTAGCTCCTGTCACAGCAATGCTATGCAATTTTAAACCAAGCACCTAGTTAGCAAATAGTTATACTAAGTGAAGATGACAACAGTCGAGGAGCCGCAGCCGGAGAGGGTAACAAATCCGTTGCCCAAGGACCCTAGGCGTGTTGCGGCTGGTAAGACAGGGGCGGAGGCCAGAAAAAAGAAGCAGAAAGATCTCTTGAAGCATCTAAAGGCAACAGAGGCCCGGCAGATGGACACTCAAAAACCCACTCAGGAGGAACCGCCAGAACCCTCTGACAATACAAAAAGCGTTATAATGGCAGCTGGTGTAGTAGCCGTCCTAGCTGCAATATTTTGGAAAACTAAGGCGGCCTCTGGCACTCAACATAATTATGTCGTCGAATTGAACAAGCCCGTCTATTATAAACCCAATCCTCATTATGTGGAATGAGAAAGTCTGCGGACGGAAAGGAAATGATAAACGCTATCTATAACATTGCCGTGGTAGCTGGACTTTCAATAGGATACGCCAGACTAGGTAAGGCTGTATTTGGAGGTAATTTTCCCAAGCTAAACTTCACTCCTCATGACCTTGGCATGGCTGTAGCCGACGTAACAGCCGCACTGGCAACCAAAGATCTAGTCAATCAAGGAATAATCCCTGATAACATATTAAAGTAGAGATGATTTATTAACATTACACGAAGACGGCTAGTATTGCAATGATGTTGGGTGGAGCTATAGCTGATGCGGTGGCGTTCACTGGGAGTAACTTCTTAGTCAGCAGTCTTAAGGACTCCAAAGTTGACGAAGAGAGGCGACACCACGACCTCGCAGTAGAACAATTACAGGTGGCACAAGTGGAGTGGACTGAAAGGCGAACCCAACGAATTGATTTCATCCAAGACGAGCTTAGGCGGCAAGGCCACGCTGTCCAAACCTTTAATGATGTAGGTGAGACTATGCGGGAGTATTCTGTAGTCACTGGTAAGCAGTTAGATCCAGTTGACCCCGAGCCACAACTGTCTGACTTTTATACGCCATCTTCAGAACAACAAGATAGAGAAATTGGATTTATAGTATTAGCTCTGGGAGCTGTCGGTCTTGTCGGCTATTGGGTCGAAAGAAAAATTGATTTTAAAAAAAAAAAAACTTTTTCTGTATAATCATGGGTATCCCCGAAGAGTTATACTCTGCAATGCTTGAGGTCGGGTACAGCGCCCGCCGCCATAAAATCCCAGGTCCTCTGGCCCGTACAATGATCGATGTCGCACAAGCAGACAAGAAGGCCATAATTTTGTAATAATTAATTCGTCTGACCTAAATGTGCCCACGATCTTGCACAACAATACTTGATATTGATCAATCATATTTATTAATCAAATATTTTAACAAAACGATCACAAACATTCATAAATTATTATGTGATACAAAATAGGATTAAATCAAAAGCTTAAAGCTTATTGAATATTAGATTGAAACAAAAACGAACGATTAGATCTAACTATTACTAAGACCTTTTTACTGAGGTTTTAACAGAAGTCTTAGGTAATTCACTTTTTTTTTTTAAAACTGTTACGCATCAAAAAAAGGTTACGAATGGTTTTCGTTCGAATTAACCGCGCCCCGAATAAAAGTTCAGAAGTTTTTGCAAGGTTGTAGGACAATCCTACGAGGAAAAGTGCCGAAAAGTTGGCGCTAATTTCTACGTAGATCAATGATTTTTAGCTCACCTGAGCAGAGCTCAGGGTGACCTATTGTGATCCCGTGAGGGTCAATCTTCGTGGGTTTTTTTTTTATTTTTAAAGTTATGACCATAAGTCTCGATAGTCGATATGGCTGAGATCTAATTAGGTCAGAGTTATGCCCCTTTTAATATTCAAAAAATGCCATATTTCATGTTGTTTACACTCTAGCATCTTCATCTTTTGAGCAATCATCTTCTAACTTTATGACAATGCTTATGACCATAAGGTCTCGAATAAGTTCGACTATGGCTGAGATCTGTAAATTAGGTCAGAAGTTATGCCCCTTTTAATATTCAAAAAATGCCATATTTCAAGTTGTTTACACTCTAGCATCTTCATCTTTTGAGCAATTCTCTTCAAACTTTATGGCAATGCTTATGACCATAAGTCCTCAATTGAGTTCGGTTATGGCTGAGATTCATCAATTAGGTTAGGAGTTATGCCCCTTTTAATATTCAAAAAATGCCATATTTCACGTTGTTTACACTC
Organism: Solen grandis; assembly: GCA_021229015.1. Lineage (NCBI taxonomy): Eukaryota > Metazoa > Mollusca > Bivalvia > Adapedonta > Solenidae > Solen > Solen grandis. The sequence continues at coordinate 13,811,999 of CM037786.1, read as the reverse complement.
TAGCATCTTCATCTTTTGAGCAATCATCTTCAAACTTTAGGCAATGCTTATGACCATAAGGTCTCGATTGAGTTGATTATCTGGATCGTCATTAGGTAGAAGTTATGCCCCTTTTAATATTAAAAAAATGCCATATTTTACATTGTTTACACTCTAGCATCTTCATCTTTTGAGCAATCATCTTCAAAGTTTATGGCAATGCTTATGACCATAATGCCTCGATTGAGTTTGATTATTAATGTGATCAGTTGATTAGGTCAGGAGTTAAGCCCCTTTTAATATTCAAAAAATGCCATATTTCAAGTTGTTTACACTCTAGCAACTTCATCTTTTGAGCAATTCTCTTCAAACTTTATGGCAATGCTTATGACCATAAGATCTCGATTGAGTTCGGTTATGGCTGAGATTCATCAATTAGGTCAGGAGTTATGCCCCTTTTGATATTCAAAAAATGCCATATTTCACTTTGTTTACACTCTAGCATCTTCATCTTTTGAGCAATCATCTTCAAACTTTATGGCAATGCTTATGACCATAAGGTCTCAATTGCGTTTGATTATTGCTGAGATCAGTTAATTAGGTCAGGAGTTAAGCCCCTTTTAATATAAAAAAAATGCCAGATTTCACGTTGTTTACACTCTAGCATCTTCATCTTTTGAGCAATCATCTTCAAACTATATGGCAATGCTTATGACCATAAGGTCTCGATTGAGTTCGATTATGGCTGAGATCGGTCAATTAGATAAGAAGTTATGCCCCTCTTAATATTAAAAAAAATGCCATATTTTACATTGTTTACACTCTAGCATCTTCATCTTTTGAGCAAACATCTTCAAACTATATTGCAATGCTTATGACCATAAGGTCTCGATTGAGTTCGATTATGGCTGAGATCCGTCAATTAGGTCAGAAGTTATGCCCCTTTTAATATTAAAAAAATGCCATATTTCACTTTGTTTACACTCTAGCATCTTCATCTTTTGAGCAATCATCTTCAAAGTTTATGGCAATGCTTATGACCATAATGCCTCGATTGAGTTTGATTATTACTGTGATCAGTTGATTAGGTCAGGAGTTATGCCCCTTTTAATATAAAAAATGCCAGATTTCACGTTGTTTACACTCTAGCATCTTCATCTTTTGAGCAATCATCTTCAAACTTTACGGCAATGCTTATGACCATAAGGTCTCGATTGAGTTCGATTATGGCTGAGATCGGTCAATTAGATAAGAAGTTATGCCCCTCTTAATATTAAAAAAATGCCATATTTTACATTGTTTACACTCTAGCATCTTCATCTTTTGAGCAATCATCTTCAAAGTTTATGGCAATGCTTATGACCATAATGCCTCGATTGAGTTTGATTATTACTGTGATCAGTTGATTAGGTCAGGAGTTATGCCCCTTTTAATATAAAAAATGCCAGATTTCACGTTGTTTACACTCTAGCATCTTCATCTTTTGAGCAATCATCTTCAAACTTTACGGCAATGCTTATGACCATAAGGTCTCGATTGAGTTCGATTATGGCTGAGATCAGTTGATTAGGTCAGGAGTTAAGCCCCTTTTAATATAAAAAATGCCAGATTTCACGTTGTTTACACTCTAGCATCTTCATCTTTTGAGCAATCATCTTCAATCTTTATGACAATGCTTCTGACATAAGGTCTCGATTGCGTTCGATTATGACTGAGATCCATCAATTAGGTCAGAAGTTATGCCCCTTTTAATATTCAAAAAATGCCATATTTCAAGTTGTTTACACTCTAGCATGGGGCCGCCGTGGCCGAGCGGTTACAGTCGTGGACTACAAATCTCTCAGCCCCTCACCGCTGTGGGTTCGAATCCCGGTAGGGACTTCGGGTTTTTCATGTGAGGAAGCCTTCCAGCTGGCTTGCCGTAGGTCGGTGGTTCTACCCGGGTACCTCTGTGTACTCGGGTCTTCCTCCACCTGTAATTAGCTGACGTCGCTATATGATTGAAATACTATCGCAGCGACGGTAAACCCCAATACAACAACAACAACAACAACACTCTAGCATCTTCATCTTTTGAGCAATTCTCTTCAAACTTTATGGCAATGCTTATGACCATAAGGTCTCGATTGAGTTCGGTTATGGCTGAGATTCATCAATTAGGTCAGGAGTTATGCCCCTTTTGATATTCAAAAAATGCCATATTTCACTTTGTTTTTCACTTAGCATTTCATCTTTTGTCAAACATCTTCAAAGTTTATGGCAAGCTTAGACCATAAGGTCTCGATTGATTTTTATTATTGTGAGATCAGTTTATTAGTCAGGGGTAAAGCCCTTTTAATATAAAAAAAAATGCCATATTTCACTTTGTTTACCTCTAGCATCTTCATTTTGAGCAATCATCTTTTAAGTTTATGGCAAAGCTTATGACCATAAGGTCTCGATTGAGTTTGATTATTGCTGAGATCGTTGATTAGGTCAGGAGTAAAGCCCCTTTTAATATAAAAAAAGCCATATTTCAAGTTGTTTACCTCTAGCTCTTCATCTTCTGAGCAATCTCTTCAAACTTTATGGCAATGCTTATGACCATAATTTCGACGAGTTCGATTATGGTGAGATCAGTAATTATATAAGAAGTTATGCCCCTTTTAATTTCAAAAAATGCCATATTTCAAGTTGTTTACACTTAGCTCTTCATCTTTTGAGCAATTCTCTTAAACTTTATGGCAATGCTTTGACCATAAATCTCGATTGAGTTCTATGGCTGGAAATTTATCATTTAGGTCAGGAGTTATGCCCCTTTTGATATTTTAAAAAAATGCCATATTTCACTTTGTTTACATCTAGCATCTTCATCTTTTGAGCAATCATCTTAAACTTTTTGGCAATGCTTATGACCATAAGGGCTCAATTGCGTTTGTTATTGTGAGATCATTAATTAGGTCAGGAGTTAAGCCCCTTTTAATATAAAAAAAGCCAGATTTCACGTTTGTTTCCCCTCTAGCATCTTCATCTTTTGAGCAATATCTTCAAACTATATGGCAATGCTTATGACCATAAGGTCTCATGAGTTTTTTAGGCTGAGTCGGTCAATTAGATAAGAAGTTATGCCCCTCTTAATATTAAAAAAAATGCCATATTTACATTGTTAAAACTCTAGCATCTTCATCTTTTGAGCAATTTTCTTCAAACTTTTTGAAATGCTTAGACCATAAATCCGATTTGGGTTTTTGGTATATCCCTTTTGGCAGGGTATGCCCCTTTTAAAAAAAAATGCAAATTTCACTTTGTTTATTAAATTTTTTTAACAATCATTTTTAAAATTTGCAATGTTTTTGCCCCAATTTCCAATGGGTTAAATTATCTGAAGATGAAATTTAGGAGTTAGCCCTTTTTTAAAAAAAAACCAATTTCCTTTTTACATCAAACATCTTTTTTTTTAACAAACATTTTCTCGGGTGAGCGACAAGGCCATCTGGGCCCCTTTTATTTTAAAAATTTTTTTTATTTTAAAAACCCATCTTTAAAAAAATTTTGGAACATCTTAACTTTCCCCCAAAATTTGAAAACCGAAATAAAGCAGCGGTCAAACAAATGCCAAATTTTTAAAAAACACAAACATTTGAAAAAATAGTTTAAAATTTTGATTCCAATTTTTCGCATGACATCCCATTTTATGGACAAAATGAATAATCAATATGTTTATATTAAAATAGGATTTTTGTTTCCCTTTAAAGGGAAATTTAGTTTTCCCTCGATGTATAACAAATCCTCATTTTTTTTGAATCTATTTCTTTTATTTTTTTTTAAAAAAAATCTTGTGTTTTTGATATTTTTTGGGAAATTAATTTAGGAAAATTTTAAAACGAAAAAAAGTGATCCCCGTATTTCCCGGGAAAACCCTTTTTAAAAAAAAGAAGGCCTTGGTTTTAAAAATCATTTACATCATTTTTACAATAAATCTGTTCAAAAGGCGATCCCAAATTAAAACCCCTTTTGGTTTAAAAAATCATCCATGATTATCTTCATGTAGATCTTAAAAAAAAATGTTTTATCCTTTAGATTTTTATTAGAATTTTTTGTTTTAATTTTTTTATGACAAAATCTGGGAGAAAATTTGGAATTTTTAACATTTAAAGCTTAAAAATTCAAATTTTTTGTCCATTGCCATTGCTTAATAAAAAAGGGAAAACTGTTTTAATTAACACACTTTTCTTTTAGCGGCATAAGCCGTTCTTATGCTGAAACCAAATCGGCTTGCTAATTATATTTTAAAACATTTTATGTACCTCTCCCCCGCAGGCGGCCGTTTAATCAAAATTTTGCCTAACCCAATGGGTGGGAAAAGTTTCCGGGTTTTTCATAACCTAACGCTTTTGCGTGTTCTGTTTGTTAAAATGTTTCTTTTTCCATTATTGGCTGGAAGATAATTTAGCGGAAAAAAAAAAACAACAACCCAAACCCAACCCTTCTTCTTTTGGAAATCTCTCCTTAACAAGAAAAATAGTCTCCCTTGTTGTATTGACTAAATATCCCACAAAAATTTTCATATCATTGGTTCCCCCAGGGGATTTCTTAACTTAAATAGATGGCAAACTTTTAATCTTAAATATCAAATTATGGTCAGTTTTTAAATAAAAAACGATAAATTTTTCCTGTTTTAAGAGAAAGAGAAAACCAAAAGTATGCAGCCCTTTTTGAAAAGGTTCATATTTTTATCCATTATTATGTCAAAAGCCTTTAAAAACAGCGGGGGATTTTTGTCTCATTTTACTCTTCAAAACTTTAGAAACCCTTTGAAAGTTTCCCTGGTTTTTAGCGACGTCCTTTTGATTTTTTTTATAAAAAGCCTTTTCAAATTTTAATCTGAAATTATTTTTGGACATTTTTTCTTTGCTGGGTTTTAATCAATGGTATGGGAAAAAAATTTTTCCCGGATTTGTTAATTTTCCAAAATGAACATTTTTCCCAGCCTCAAAAAAAAATTTTTATTATATAGTATTTTTGGGGTTTCTTTAGGGTTTTTTTCAATGCTTTATTAAGGATTTTACGTAAATTAAACTGAACATCACAAAATTGATTTTTACCCCCAATCTGTTTGAAAATGTGAGTTATTAGATAAAAAAAGGTTGGGCCCCTTTTTTTGCCGGGGTTACAAGGTGAAACCCAGGTTTAAATTAAGCCAAACTCTTTAATTTGGTTATACCAAAAAGGGGCCCTATTGGGGTTTGATTTTTAGGTTGGTCCTACCCTTTCCCCCTATAATTTTAAAAATGCAATTTAGGGTTTTCTCATTTTCTAGCAATCATTTCAAATGTAAAGAAATTTTAAACCAATTCCTCCCAATTTGAAATTTTTTTCGGTCCCCTTTTTTCTTATTTTAATAAAAAAATGTTTATGAATTTCATTTCATTTTTCGCTATTTCAATTAAATCCCGGGCCCGAAACCTTTTTTATACCATTTTTTCAAATTTTTCAAATCAATTTTTCATTTAAGTTTTTCCCCAACTTCAAACTGGGTCCTTTATTTTGCGCTATGGGAAAATCTCAAGTGTTTAAGGGATTATCAGCAGGTTTGCCTTTTATTAAAAAATCATTTTCATTTTTAACCACACCTAGCAATAAAAATTCACATCTAGTCTTGTTTTTATTATTTAAATTTATCAGAGGAATTAATCATCGATTTCCTGCATTGCAACCCTTTCTGAAAAAATTATTTTCCAAAGATAATTCTCAAATTGTAAAGTAGAACATCAGTGAAATCCCCTTTCAAAAAAATTTTGTTTAAAACCCTAATCCTTGAGCAATCTAAAAAGGGGGCCCCCTACCAAAAGGGGGTATTGATATAAGGGGAAAAGGGGTTAAAGTAGCCCCAAAAAAAAAGAATTTGGCCTCCAGGAATCGAGGGAATTAAATAAAAAAGCAAAAGGGCCCAAGAGTTTGGGCTAAATCCATTTGGTTCAGAAAAACTTTTTAAAAAAAAAAGTTTTTTTTTATTATTTCCATCATATTAACATGTTTAAAAAAAATTTTTTCAAATTGTATTTGTTTGATTTGTAAAATTTTTGAAGGGTTTCATTTCACTACCAATTTTTTTACACCAGCATTTTCACATACTTTTCCAGGTTTTCGCAAAACATCTGCCCCCAAACAATTTTTTATTATTTTTAAAACCAATTTATTTTTCGAAAATTTCGCCCCCCTAAATTTGGAAAACGATTTACGACTTATCAATCCATTTTGGACACACCTTTTAAAAAATGGTCCCCTATATGAATATTTGGTTTTCCCCTCATTTTCCTGTTTACCATTAGTTAAATTTTAAAAAATGGCAAAGGGCTTTTGAAAGTTTTTTCTGCCATTATCACATCCTTAAAATTTTTTATCCATTCCTTTAAAGGTCTAGATTTATTTTTTGGGGTTTTGCAAAAAACTTCGGTTTACGAAAGAATTTTAAAAAAGGTCATATGGTAGGTTTTTCGTAAAATTTTTAGGAACCTTTAAAAATCTTTAAAATTTTGGTAAAAAACTTAACAATGGGTCCTAAAACCATGGGATTTGATTTCTGGTTTTCGTTCCCTTTGAATTTTGGGGAATACGGTGGGCTGCACTGTGGTGCTTTTACATTTATCTTTTTAAATCACCCCTTTGCCTTGTTTTGTATTAATGAAGGGGAATAAACCAACCCTTTTTACGATAGGTTTATGGTTTTTGGCCATTGATTCCTTTTTTTGGTTGACCATTTAGGGGAAAAGTTTTGATTTTTAAACATTTTTAAAGTTCTCCGGCAAAAAAGGAAAAAAGGCAAAAATCTGAAAACAATAGAGTTATGGGTTCTTTTTAAACCCCTTCCCTTAACGTTACTTTTTAAATGTTTTTTTAAACAGTTCTTTTCAATTTGTATACAAAAAAAACAAGGGGAAATAATTTTAAACCAAAAAATTATGTTCTACAAAAACACCTCATATTGGGTTACTTGTAAAAAATGTTTTGAAAAAACCCCCATTTAAGTTTTTTGGGCAAAAAAATAAAAAAGGGGGAAAACCTATTTTAGATAGTTTTTGGGTTTTTGGCCCTCCCCTTCCCTTTAAAAGTCACATTTATGTGTTTTAAAACCAATCCGAATTTACAATAAAAACCACAAGGTTTTAAAAAACCCAAAGAAAAAATACAAAGGGTAATCCCGTTTATGAAAGATTTCTGGCCCACTTTTATATTTGGGTTGACCCTTGTAGAAATTGTTTTGTCCAATTGCTTTTCAAAATTAGCCGGCCGGAAAAGTAACGGCCTCTTTAAAACGATGGGTTTGGTTTTTTCACTGCACTTATTTCCCTGTTTATCATTTATGGTTTTATTTTCCCTTTTTTGGTTTTCAATTAGGTGGAAAGAAAATCAAGGAGTGGAAGCCGCCCCCCACCACCGGGTAATTTTTAAAAAACTTTTTCGGGGATAAAAAATTTCAAAAATTAAATAGAAATTTTTCCCTTTTTAAAAAGTGCAAAAAAATATTTTTAAAAAAAAGAGGTATAGGTTAGAAAGGAATTTTTGAAAAAAAACATTTTTTTCTTAACATGAAACCAAATGTTGGTGCTTTAGGTTAGCTAAATGCCAATCCTGGGGAAATTTAGGTCTGTTTACTCTTCCTTTGTTTACCAAAATTTTTATTTTTCATAGGCAAAAAAGGAAGATTTTTTAACAAAAATTTTAACTTAAAAGTTTCACTGTCAAAAAAATTGTTTAAAAAAAATTTATTTCGGAAATTTTTTTTAAAAAAATTTTTCCCCTTTATTACCTAAAAAAAAAAACATTTTCTTTTTTTTTGCTATTTAAAAATGCCCATCTAATTCTATTTAATTTTAATGATCAATCCTAATTTTTATTATTGCCTATTAACGTAAGCTTTTTTCGGGGTTAATTGGAAAATTCATATTAGATTTTAAAATGTACCCTTTAATCAGCTATTTTAAACTTGCAATAAAATTCAATTTGGATTTTTTTGTTTTTTTTTGTCAATTCCAAAATTAAACGGTATCTTCACTTTTGAGAATTTGTGTACACAAAATTACCTTTAAAACAAGAGGGCCATGATGGCCCTGGATCGCTCACCTGATATCATTAGGCTATGTAAAATCAAGTGACCCCTGGGGCAGAGCCAATTTTGACCCCAGGGTCATGATTTGAACAAACTGGGTAGAGGTCTATTAGCCCATGATACATACCAAATATCTAAACTCCAGACCTTGTGGTTTTTGAGAAGAAATTTTTCTAGATTTTTTTCCAAAATAAGTCTATGTAAAATCAAGTGATCCCTGGGGAGGAGCCAATATTTTCACCAAATATCTAAACGCCAGCCATGTGTTTTCTAGTTTCCTAAAAAGAAGAATTTTCAAGTTATTTCTATATTAGCCTATGTAAAATCAGGTGACCCCAATGGCGGGGCCAAATTTGACCCCAGGGACATGATTTGAAACAACTTGGTAGTGATCTACTAGACAATGCTGCACACCAAATATCTAAACCCTAGGCCTTGTGGTTTCTGAGAAGAAGATTTTTCAAGTTTTTCCTATTATTAGCCTATGTTACATCAAGTGACCCTTGGGTGGGGCCAAATTTTGACCCCAGGGTCATAATTTGAACAATCTTGGTAGAGAGTCATAAGATCATGCTACATACCAAATATCTAAAGGCTAGGCCTTGTGGTTTCGGAGAAGAAGATTTTTTCAAGTTTTTCCTTAGATCATGCTACATACCAAAAATCAAAGGCAGGCCTTGTGGTTTCTGAGAAGAAGATTTTTAAAATTTTCATTTTTAAAATCTATTTTTAGCTCCTGTGACCTAGATTTTTGACCAATCAAAATAATTTTAACAACTTTGGTAAAGGGCCCCATAATGAACATTCCTGTGAAGTTTTATCAAAATCCAGTGAGTAGTTTAGAAGGAGATGTTGTTTAAAGAAATTGTTGACGATGGACGCACGCACGCACGCACGCACGCACGACGGACGACGGACAAAAGGCGATCACAAAAGCTCACCATGAGCACGTTGTGCTCAGGTGAGCTAAAAATGTTTACTGCTTGATGCTGCTTAATACCTAATACTAAATGCCTACTGCCTAATGTTCACTGCCAACTGCTTAATACCCTATACTAAATGCCTACTGCCTCATGTCACAGCCAACTTCTTAAGACCTAATACTAAATGCCTACTGCCTAATGCCACAGCCAACTTCTTAATACCTAATACTAAATGCCTACTGCATACCTAATACTAAATGCCTACTGCCTAATGTCACTGCCAACTGCTTAATACCTAATACTAAATGCCTACTGCCTAATGTCACTGCCAACTTCTTAATACCTAATACTAAATGCCTACTGCCTAATGTCACTGCCAACTTCTTAATACCAAATGCCTACTGCCTAATGTCATTGCCAACTGCTAAATACCTAATACTTAGTGCCTACTGCCTAATGTCACTGCCAACTTCTTAATACCTAATACTAAATGCCTACTGCCTAATGTTCACTGCCAACTGCTTAATACCTTATTCTTAGTGCCTAATGTCACTGCCAACTTCTAAATACCTAAAACTAAGTGCCTACTGCCTAATGTCACTGCCAACTTCTTAATACTTAATACTTAGTGCCTAATGTCTAATGTCACTGCAAACTTCTAAATACCTAATACTAAATGCCTACTGCCTAATGTCACTGCAAACTGCTTAATAACTAATATTAAATGCTTACTGTCTCATGTCACTGCCAACTGCTTAAAACCTTATACTTAGTGCCTACTGCTTATTGTCACTGCCAATTGCTTAATACCTAATACTAAATGCCTACAGTCTAATGTCACTGCCAACAGCTTCATACCTAATACTAAATGCCTACTGCCTCATGTCACTGCCAACTGCTCAATACCTAATACTTAGTACCTACTGCTTTATGTCACTGCCAACTTCTAAATACCTAATACTAAATGCCTACTGCCTAATGTCACTGCCAACTGCTTAATAACTAATATTAAATGCTTACTGTCTCATGTCACTGCCAACTGCTAAAAACCTTATACTTAGTGCCTACTGCTTATCGTCACTGCCAATTGCTTAATACCTAATACTAAATGCCTACAGTCTAATGTCACTGCCAACAGCTTCATACCTAATACTAAATGCCTACTGCCTCATGTCACTGCCAACTGCTCAATACCTAATATTAAGCTACTGCTATTCACTGCCATGCTTAAACCTATACTATGCCTATCTATGTCACTGCCAACTGCTTAAACCTAATACTAATGCCTACTGCTATGTCACTGCCAACTGCTTAATACCTAATACTAAATGCCTACTGCATCTAATGTCACTGCCAACACCTATACATAATGCTAAACTGGCCTAATACTAAGTGCCTTATGTCACTGCCAACTGCTTAAAACCTAATACTAGTGCCTACTGCCTAATGTCACTGCCAACTGCTTAAACCTATATATAGTGCCTATCCTGCCACTCAATTGTCACTGCCTAATGCTCATGATACCTAATACTATAATGCATGTTAACTGCTTTATGTCACATGCCAAACTGCATTTAATACGAGGGCGAGTCAATAAATAACCAGCCTATGATATCTCCGATCAACCGTGATATCCACGATTTTCACGCATTGTTTCAAAACATGTACTCTACCTGTGTACAAAACTACACATGTATACGGTCATTTGTTTGTCAGATATTGAATGTCAAACATGGCTAGTGATGTAAAAGCAAGCTTTTCATCAAAAGTGGAGTACCGTGCTGTAATTCGGTACTTGCATTTAAAAGGTAAAACTGGTAAGGACATACATGCTGAGTTAGTTGATGTGTATGGGTCTTCTGCACCATCTTATTCTCAAGTTAAATTCTGGGCTGGGGAGTTTAAACGCGGTAGAACGTCTTTAGAAGATGAAGCCAGGTCTGGACGCCCAGTTGATGCCACCGACGAAGAAATGTGTAATAAAGTCCGAGATCTGGTATACTCAGATAGGCGAAGTCATGTTGAAGAAATAGCACAGGCATTAGGCATTTCACATGGTACCGTTTCAATAATTTTGCATGATCGTTTAGGGATGCGCAAGCTTACAGCCCGTTGAGTCCCAAAATCCCTTAGCAATGAGCAAATGGCAACGATAGCAACAGTATGCAGTGCGTTGTTGAAGCGTTTGAGGTCAAAAGAAGAATTCCTTTTGCGTCTTGTTACTGTGGATGAGACTTGGGTGCATTATTATGAACCAGAAAATAAAGCCAAGAGTCGTCAGTGCATAGGGCTGGGATCCCCAAGGCCAAAGAAGTTCAAGACTCAACCATCTGCTGGCAAAGTGATGGCCACAGTATTTTGGGACACAAAGGGCGTTAATTTGTTGGACATTTTACCCAAGAGAAGTACAATAACCGGAGCATACTATGCAAACTTGCTAGACCAGCTGAGGAACGCCATCCGCGAGAAACGCCGTGGTAAACTCTCCAAAGGTGTTTTGCTGCAACAGGACAATGCAAGAGTCCACACTTGTAAAGTTGCAATGGATGCTGTGGAGCGAAATGGGTATGAATTAATACTGCACCCTGCCTACAACAGACCTGTCTCCTAGCGACTTCTTCCTTTTTCCAACTTTGAAAAAGGATATACGTGGACGTCATTTCCGGTCTGACGAAGAAGTCGTGGCGGCAGTTGATGATTTGTTCCATGGAAAGGACCCTGACTTCTTCACTTCTGGGCTGATGGCACTTGAACACCGTTGGTCCAAGTGCATAACCCTGGAGGAAATTATATTGAAAAAGAAGAGGTAGATCTCAACCTGAAATAGGTTAGGCTGGTTATTTATTGACTCGCCCTAGTGCCTTTATTGCCTAGTCACGATGCCACTTGCGATGATATGGAAGATATAAATTTTTGGAGTTCAGGTTTTAGAACTGTAATAAGTTTCGGCAAACATCGACTTATACCGCCACTATTCGTGATGTCTGAACGACGAATCAGGCATATTTTGTAAATATCGCATGATCTGAAGGTTTTCCCGATATTATGACATCATTTTAGAGTTAAACGGGGAAAGAAAACAACAGGAAGAACTTTTCTATCCCATACAGAAAAAAGCAATGCTTACTGCTGTAGATATCCTGCATTTTTATCATCTCAATACTGTAAACATGAATTTACTCATATTTTAGTCCTTGGTTGTGAGGTATAACACCCGCCTTGCAAACATAAGGTCCCAAGTTGGATTCCTTGGAGCAGATGAAAAATGCGGTGACTGTTCATTTGGTCTCACAATTAGTGTAAATAAAGTCTTTACTTTACTTAAGTTTAAGTTATGGTGTAGTTTCCAGGTAGATAGCAGAGTGGATAGAGATACGTTAAAATTGAGGGAAAAAAACTTGTTTCTCAATTGATTCCTGGGAGGAGGTGGTAACTTTCGTGACTTTTCATTTGCACGCACAATTTGAGCGAGTATTGGTGAAATATCGAGAGATAAATAAGTAAAGTTTGAACTTAATTCTCAATCTATTTAAAATAGATATGATTAAATAAAAATCATGAATTTACTAAAGTTTTTTTTTGTGACCCCTTTTTGTCCGGTGTCTGGCATCAACACTTGCTTCTGAACACTCTATAGGCCACACTTTTGGCCCAATCTTCATGAAACTTGGTCAAGATTTTTGTCTACATGATATCTTGGATGAGTTTGAAAAATTGGTCATTTGGGGTCAAAAACTAGGTCACCAGGTCAAATATTAATAAAACCTTGTGAACATGCTTGGGCAATTTTTAGCCCAATCTTCATGAAACTTTGTCAGGATGTGTCTTATGCATGAGATGAGTTTGAAATAAAAATTAAACCTTAAAACCTTAATGTAACTTGGTCAGAATGTTTATTTACATCAAATCTCGGATGAATTGAAAACTTGGCCACATGGGGTCAAAAAGTAGGTCACCAGGTCATATCTTAGAAAAATCTTGTGAACACCTAGACCACAGTTTAGCCAATCTTCATAATTTGGCAATTTTGTCTACATGATATAATGGATGAGTTTGAAATTGGGTCATGTTGGTTCAAAAACTAGCTCACCAGGTCAAATCTTAGAAAAACCTTGTGAACACACTAGAGGCCACATTTTTAGCCCAATCTTCATAAAATTTGGTCAGGATGTTTGTCTACATGATATAATGGATGAGTTTGAAATTGGGTCATGTTGGTTCAAAAACTAGCTCACCAGGTCAAATCTTAGAAAAACCTTGTGAACACTCTAGAGGCCACATTTTTAGCCCAATCTTCATAAAATTTGGTCAGGATGTTTGTCTAATAATCGTGGATGAGTTCGAAAAATTGGTCATTGGGGTCAAAAACTAGGTCACCGGGTAAAAAAAATTTTAGCCCAATTTTCATGAAACTTTGTCAGGATGTTTGTCTAAAATACAATGACGGATGAGTTTGAAATGTGGTCATTTGGGGTCAAAAACTAGGTCAAATCTTAGATAAACCTTGTGAACACTAAAGGACACAATTTCAGCCTAACCTTAATGTAACTTGGTCAGAATGTTTATTTACATCAAATCTCGGATGAATTGAAAACTTGGCCACATGGGGTCAAAAGTAGGTTACCACGGCAAATTTTAAAAAAATCTTGTGAACACTCTAGGGGCCTTCATTTTTGTACCAGTCTTCATTAAACTTGATAAGAATGATGACTGCATGAATTCCCAGTTGGGTGCAAATTCAGGTAGGATCAAAATCTAGGTCACTTAGTCAAATGTTAGAAAAACACTACTTTAGATGCCACATTTTTTGTCATCATGCACAGCAATTTTAATCAGGTGAGCGACACAGGGCCATCTTGGCCCTCTTGTTTTTATAATACGGGGTTTAATCCTGTTTAGGCAATGCATCTTGCCAAAATCAAAGGCGCATTTTTATTGATTTCATGGTTAAAAATGCAAAAGATAATAAATTTGTATTGTATTCTGACGTTATCGCATATAATATGTGCCTGATTAGCATGCTGACATGAATTTTTGCCTTTTTTAGCACATGTGCTCAGGATGATCTATTAGGATTGATGAATAGCTGTCGTCTGTCCGTCGACCACACTTATTTGCACTCTAGCATCTTCATTTCATAAGCAATCATCGTCAAACTTAATGACAATGTTTAGAACCATAATCTCACGGCCAGGATTGATTATGGCTAATATTGGCCTATTAGGTACGGAGTTACGCCCCTTTTAATATTAAAGAAATGCCAGATTTCATTTTGTTTGCACTCTTTCATCTTCATTTCTTAAGCAATCATCTTCAAACTCTTTGACAATGTTTATGGCTATATGTTTTTGGCCAAGTTCAATAATGGCTGATATCCGTCAATTACGTCAGGAGTTATGCCCCTTTTGATATTTAAAAAAAATGTCATAATTCACTTTATTTGCACTAACATCTTTATTTCTGAAATAATCATCTTCAAATTTTAGAACAATGTTTATAGCCATATTCTTTCGGCCAAGTTCGATTATGGCTGATATTGGCCAATTAGGTCAGGAGTTACGCGCCTTTTAATGTTTAAATTTGTGTGTTTAAAGCCATAATTTCTCAGTCAAGTTTGTCTTCAAATTTTGATCACAGGCGCTGTTTAGTTTGTGGAATTATAAATGATCTCATTGATTATGTCTTCAGTACAACTATGCTATAATTCAGATACTTGTACAGGCAATGAAGGCAGTTTTTCTCAGGTGAGCGTCTTTAAGGCCATCTTGGCCCTCTTGTTTTCATTTTGAAACCATTTCTCGTGTTGTCATATTTTTTGATAATTGTTTTTAACAGGTTTGACTGCGCCATAGTGCCATTTTTAGATGGGCAGTTAAATTTAAATGAGATGGTAGCTAGCGGCGAATTTCGAGGCAGGTCTGATATCGAAATCAAAAAACTTGATACAGGCGAAAACCGAGCTAGATTTCAAGACTGAGCCAACTCTGACATCGTTATTCACCATATAAGAAATGCGAATATCGACCTCGCGGCGAATTTGAGATCGAATTTCAAAAAGTTATTACCGCCGAATATCGAACTGAGGTCCAATAACAAACCAAATCGGACATCGTTATTCACCATATAAGAAATGTGAATATCCAGCTAGCAGTTTAGGCAGGTCTGACATCGAAATCTCAAGCAGGTTCCAATACCGAGCCAAGTCGGACATCGTAATTCACCATATTGGAAATGCAAATACCGAGCTGGCGGAGAATTTCGACCCAGATCTGACCTCGAAATTTAAAAAAAAAACATCGGAACCGAGCTCGGTATTAGGCGGTTTTGAGATCGAAAGTCAAAAAGTTTTTACCGCCGAATATCGAGCAAGGCAATACCGAACCAAGTCGGACATCGTTATTCACCAAATAATAAATGTGAATATCGACCTAGGGGTGAATTTCGAGCCAGATCTGACATCGAAATTAAAAAAATACATCGGTAACGAGCTCGGTATTCGGTGGTAATAACTTATCTGAATTTCGATGTCAGAGCTACTTCGAATTTCGCCGCCAGCTCGATATTCGCATTTCTTCTATCGTGAATAACGATGTCCAACTTGGCTCGGTCGATATTCGGCGATAATAACAAAGTTTATATTACATTTTTACGAGGCTTATTACATTTACTATCTTCTTATTAAATGTTCATAATGCTTATTACAAGTTAGTTGAAAATTACACTTTTTACGATCGAGTTTCTGTTTGATGTATTTACGTTAAAAGTTTGATTTGGAGTTATAGCCTTCGTATGTTAAAAACTGATAGATGTAGATTCTGTATTGTAGTTGTTGTTGTTTTTTTTTTTTTTTTTTTTTTTTTTTTTTTTTTTTTTTTTTTTTAATTTACATTTACGATTGAAAACGTTTGTTTTAGTCAGAAAGTTCTGCTACATATCAGGTGTCAGAGCTTCTTTTAAGCAACTGGGATGAGGTTCTTTAGAACCGGTGTCACAATCTACTGAAGTCTCCAAGTGTCGAACTGCGCATGTGCAATCGTCTGGGCTCAGATTTCCAACAACTTCTGTATGCGTAATATCACATGTATATATGGTAGAGACTG
>CM037786.1:13745808-13795808 GCA_021229015.1 Solen grandis | reverse complement strand
TCAAACACAGGCTAGTGAATTTAACGTACCCTTTTCGATCTGTGGTGGTATCCCTCACTATAGCCCTCTTGTAGTAGCGGAAAGTACTGGTCCATGGCCTCGGCATGTTTGCTGGCGACGGTCACCTTGGTCTCATCTGTGTCGTTATTTAGAACATTCTTCACTTGAACAGTTAGTTTGTACATCTCGTACTGTGACATGCCCCTCGTCAGGATTTTGCCAGTTAACCTGAATTATGAGTTACGTCAGGGTTAAAATGACCAATCTGAACAATGATAGGCCAGGCACCAACAGCCGAAACATCAATCGAAAAAAAAAATATGTTAAAACCAATGGAATATTCAGGAAAATAAATTAGATAATGCATTAGAAGAATTTTTAAATTTTACGTTAAATGTAAACAGACTTTATTTGATTTGATCATATTTTACCGGTCCCGGTGAGCGAGTAGTTAAAGCGTCCACCCCGTGACCACATGGTTTTTGGATTTGATCGGATACCATTCCCTTGTTCGGCTCAGACAGGGTAACACTAGGACTGGTTGGCCTGGTGTCCGGATAATGTGATTGGGCGTGGTATCAAACCACTTGTATACGGCGTGATATTGCAGTGTGGCAACACCACATTATCTCCAAATGACCGATTACTGTCCTAGTATGTTAAATAATGGCAAACATCAAATAATGTATAAATATTGCAACAATAAAATCAAATAAATTAATATATTGCAACAGAGTACTGCACGATCAAAAAAAAAAAAAAAAAAAAATAAGATTGCAGATTTGATTAAGAAATTTACAGGAAAACTTTCACATACAATTAATTAAGCAAAATGAACATTGCTTTCTGAATCAACCTATGAAATCACGTGCTGTGAGGAATTCCAACTAAATAACTATTATTGTGATACATACTCTATTTCTCGTCGAAAGGTTGTATTCATTATTCATTCCCTTTTATATGATATAAATAAATCATAACCTGCCTTTTAGTGTTACACATAGTAACATGGGGTTATATGGGATTTGCCGTAAACTGACGAGTGCCTACCTTTCTATTTGAAATATATCATCGTTTTCTCTGGGTCTGTCCATTTCATCTATGACCTCTTTTAAAGTATACTCAAAATACTGACATGGGGGGCAAGTATTTCCTCCAGGGTAAGTTGTAGAATTGTACTGTAGAGGCTGTCCAACCCGGGCCGGTGTCACCTCGGTGAAATAGAACCTTTGGTTGAATCGAGGTGAATAGCTCTCAACTGTTTACAAAATTATAAGACTGCGTTAATGAACAGAGGCGTAAAGATTAAATACAGCGCCAACAGTAACTGGTGAAAAACCTTAACAATTGTTAAAAACTAAACAGCATGTTGCTCTCAAAGACTTTTCAAATCTTCTTACAGATATGTTACGTCTAAGGACTAATGATATCTTCTACAAGTCGGACACATCATAGTATGTACCTATTTTTGAGTTCCACCAATTCTATGTGCTAAAAAGGAGTGAGAAACGTATCATGATGCACTAAACATTCTCAATAAATCAATAACGAATACATGGTATACAATTTTTATACAATTCAGCTGTTGAATTTTATTGTCCCAACATTTAAGTAATCAACACAGGTATACATGCATGCAATGGAATAAGCCTAGCATTAATCACGAAATTCGATATAATAAACGATTTATCGAGTAGCAGATGTTAGCTTTATGAAATCTTGAGGGTCAATACACAACAGATATATCAAGCATGTCATTTTCTGGACGGTATTCAGTACTATACATATTAATGTTATCAAGGCATGAGTATATATTAATATGTTAATTAAAATGGGTCATACGTTTGCGCATGTGCAAATTGTTATTGTAGTCGAATGTAAAGTAATGACTGAAATGATTTCTAATGCTGTTTATGCATGTAGGTCATGACCTACTTATCGCTTAACTTGTCGGTCTATGAAATGGATATTAACTGATATCTACTGTATTGTGCGTGTAAATTTTTCTTTGATTGCATGTTTGGTGTAATTAATGCTTTAGAACAGGCAAGGTTGTAACATTAAAACGGTAGAAGAGAGAGAGCGAGAAGGAGGAGAGAGGAGATGATTTTGTTTTAATATTTTCTTGTTACTTTTTCATCAAACACAGGGCTAAAACAAAAACAATTCAGTGGAGGGACTAACCGGTTATGGACAAAAATCCCAGTGCTTAATGCTTTAAATGCTTTAAGTAAAAGAGTAAAAAAGCTAATTTGTAGATCAAAATAGTTTAAACTCCCGTGATTCAAAATAATCGTCTGAATAATAGAATTAAAAAAAAATCGAATGCTTATCCTGAGACGTGGCCAAACTGTTGATTTCACTTCCCTATCATAAGTCGATGGAGTGGTAAGGTTCATTAAATTATCATGACGCCATAGTTCAACAGTGAAGGTCATTAACTTATGACGCCATGCTTCAACAGTGAGTTTTATTAATTTATCATGACATCATGGTTCAGCAGTGGAGTTTATTAACTTATCATGACGCCATGGTTCAGCAGTGGAGTTTATTAACTTATCATGACGCCATGGTTCAGCAGTGGAGTTTATTAACTTATCATGACGCCATGGTTCAGCAGTGGAGTTTATTAACTTATCATGACGCCATGATTCAGAAGTGGGGTTCATTAACTTATCATGACGCCATGGATTAGCAGTGGAGTTTATTAACTTATCATGACGCCATGGATTAGCAGTGGAGTTCATTAACTTATCATGACGTCATGGATTAGCAGTGGAGTTTATTAACTTATCATGACGCCATGGTTCAGCAGTGGAAGTCATTAAGTTATCATGACGCCATGGTTCAGCAGTGGAAGTCATTAACTTATCATGACGCCATGGTTCAGCAGTGGAAGTCATTAACTTATCATGACGCCATGGTTCAGCAGTGGAAGTCATTAACTTATCATGACGCCATGGTTCAGCAGTGGAGTTTATTAACTTATCATGACGCCATGGTTCAGCAGTGGAAGTCATTAACTTATCATGACGCCATGGTTCAGCAGCCATGGTTCAGCAGTGGAAGTCATTAACTTATCATGACGCCATGGTTCAGCAGTGGAAGTCATTAACTTATCATGACGCCATGGATCAGCAGTGGAGTTTATTAACTTATGATGACGCCATGGATCAGCAGTGGGGTTCATTAAGTTATCATGACGCCATGGTTCAGCAGTGGAAGTCATTAAGTTATCATGACGCCATGGTTCAGCAGTGGAGTTCATTAAATTATGACGCCGTGCTTCAACAGTGAGTTTCATTAACTTATCATGACGCCATGGTTCAGCAGTGGGGGGTTCATTAACTTATCATGACGTCGTAATTCAGCAGTGTGGGGTTCATTAACTTATCATGACGCCATGGTTCAGCAGTGGGGTTCATTAAGTTATTATCATGATGCCATGCTCCCGAAGTGGGGTTCATTAACTTATCATGGCGTCGTGGTTCAGCATTGGGGTCCATTTACTTAAATGACGCATTCGGCAATTAGTGATAGGGTTGACTTATTTATCATGACGCCGGGTCTCAGTAGTTGGATTCCTTTATCATGTGGTTGGATTCACTTACTTATCATGACACCATAGTCCAGTGATGGAATTTAATTCCTTAAACCCCGGTTCCTTAAGCTGTAGTCCAATGATGGGTTTTACTCCAATGGTTGGTTTGCTTATTATGACGTAGTAATCCTGGCGTGGACTTAGCTTACTTATTATGGCGCCGTGATCCTGGTGTGGACTTCACTTACTTATCATGACGCCGTGATCCTGGTGTGGACTTCATTTACTTATTATGGCGCCGTGATCCTGGTGTGGACTTCACTTACTTATCATGACGCCATGATCCTGGTGTGGACTTCACTTACTAATCATGACGCTGTGATCCTGGTGTGGACTTCACTTACTTATCATGACGCCGTGATCCTGGTGTGGACTTCATTTACTTATTATGACGTAGTGATCCTGGTGTGGACTTAGCTTACTTATTATGACGCCGTGATCCTGGTGTGGACTTCACTTACTTATCATGACGCCGTGATCCTGGTGTGGACTTCACTAACTTATTTTGACGCCGTGAACCAGTTGTGGACATCACTTATTATGACGCCGTGATCTAGTTGTGGACTTCACTTATAATGACGTCGCGATCCAGTTGTGGGTTTCAATCACTTATTGTGCAGTTCGGGCTAGCGGGGATTTTAATAAGCCTCAGATAGCAACAAAGCCCTGAAGTAACCAAGGAAGTTTTGAGAGGGATAAGCACAAGTGTACTAACAAACATTTTTTTTTTTAAATATCAATAATGCAACTTACGGGACTGACTACAGTCCGGTCCAGTCATACAGGCGTCGTCACAATTGCATTTCGGTTTCGGATAGTGAGGTCCATGGTGACCTTTTTCTTCCTTCCTGTGGAAATAGAATACAACATTTTAAAATCTTGTTTATGTTGTCTACGGTTAAACTTTTACTAACAATAACGAAATTTGAAATAATTTTCTAAAATGATATGTAAAATATCTAGGCAACTACATGTATAGGAGTTTTTCCTTGCCTTTCCTTTTTGATTAGCAATTGAAATTAAAGCTCTGGAATAAATACAGAGCCGATTAGATGAAAATGATAGTAACAACAAATGATTTATTTTTGGACAAATGACTTATATGGGATCCAGCGTCGAATTTCCACGAATTCCCATTCCGTTACTCGTGGGTGCTCGTTATCGATTATTTGAAAAGTCGCTCCACTATTCGCAGCCCCACTAGGTAGTGTGAATTTTTGGACCAATAGAAACTCTCGTACTTAAGATTACTTAGCAAACCTTTACCGACTTACAGATTTTAGATATCCAACTGAAGAGTACACATTTGTGTAAGAAGCATCTTGATTGGTCAATGTAACGCTTATGAATATCCTTATAATAATAAAGTGCTACCCAAGTATCCCACGACTGACAGATGTAATAAACAGCCGTGGGTAGGAACACTAATAAACATGATTCTATCTTCAAAACTAATTCAAAACCCGGGTTCTTAAAGTAGCCAGTTTTAACCTATAACAAATTTCCAAGTTCCACCCAAGAGCTCCATCTTTTATCTCAGAATACTATTCTCATCAAAGTTATGTAAATGCGTTTGTCTGCTGTTGTGAAGTATCTCACTCATACATGGTAAGCAGATTCGCAACTTTAAAACTTCACATCATTTAATAGCGTAGTGCTTTGTGCGTGAGAATGCCAGTGGATCCAGCTACCTTTGTTATGACAAGAATGAGAATATGAATAATATCTTTCGATGCTTTATGAAAAATAACATGCTCATGCATGTATGTATACTTTTCTATGTTGCCGTATTGTATTTCTGTTTGACAGTTTTAAGTGACAAGTATGTATTGCTAATTGTACCTGGTGATTATATTTGTCATAATGTTATGAACCTGGTGTTTACATCCAAATGATACATTACAAATGAGAAGTGCTAGCATACATGTATGTATCTTTAGATAACTTGTGCTGAGAAATGTACAGTGCCAAACGTATGTGTTTGCTACAAAATTATGCATTTCGAATAAAAAGTGCAAGAATATTAGCAAAATGTGAATTTCGATGGCCAATACTCTCTAAAAGACTCTTGTGTTAAA
Source organism: Solen grandis (assembly GCA_021229015.1). Taxonomy (NCBI): domain Eukaryota; kingdom Metazoa; phylum Mollusca; class Bivalvia; order Adapedonta; family Solenidae; genus Solen; species Solen grandis. The sequence continues at coordinate 13,790,129 of CM037786.1, read as the reverse complement.
TCAATGCATGTACAACATCACTTGCCGATAACATTCTACACATATACATAATCGAAGCTGGGAACCAAATGCAATTAGCCAAGCTTGGACCCATTCTAAATGAATCATTGACTGAGTAGAATGTACTTGCGCACCAGGAAACGCACCAGTTGATAGGATAAAGCGCACTACCTGTAGGCCCATCTCGAGAGAAAAGTTATTGCGGCACGATTGAATATTAATCTAGATGCATAAAAGTATGGGAAATAATAGAACTCCAATAAACACACACACACACACACACACACACACACACACACACACATATGTTATTTTACAATGACGAACTCAGTATATAATAAGAAAAATCAATGTGAACAAAACAGAGCAGACGGAATTGTATTTGAGACTTGTACTTGTACATAGTACACCATCTTTTTTAAATAATTTACATAAACAGATTAATTCTGATCAAGTGGTCAAACAGGTAACAGAAAAATAAGTATAACAAGAGATAGAGAGAGAGAGAATCAAGAGTATGTTATTTAGCGCAAAGTCCTAATGATAACAGAAACTAATATTAATATAAATAAAGTGAAATGGGGATGATATGATACAGCAAAAACATGAATAATGTACTAAGAATGATTATTAATTGAAGTGCATATAGGTAAGTATGTAAGGTATGTTACGTAGTGCAACAGTATTTTCTTATATACATATAATTATGGTTTTCTTACACTATAAGTGTTACATAGACATAGGCATGACATAATTCAGCAAATGATTGTTTCTTTGTTTGAGTGCCAAAATACATATTTTGCTACATTTGGTAATACTTGTGTAGAATTTGAAGATGTGAATTTTTGCAAATTAGACCACATACAAATATTCGGTTGCAAAACTTGTTTTCTTAAATCCCTGTATTTAGGACATAGATTTATTAATAAAAATGGTATTGATCTTCAATCATTCCAATGTTGCTTTGGAGACAGATGCGTTGGTTGTGTTCAGTATTATTGTACCTACAAGTTTCTATTGTCAAATTATTTGAATACAGTCTAAATTTTGCCAGTGTCATTTGATATCTGATTTCAATATTATATGTAAAGTATATTTCTTTTTTTATATTTTAAAGAAACCTTTTTTAAAAAAAAAGAAAGGATTTTTTTGAACCATAATTCCAATTCTAGATCTTCTAATAATATTTAAGTCACTGTATGTAAATCCACGAAAAGCATCCTCTGTTAACATTTTATATACATTAACAACTAATTAACTGATTGTAGTATTTTCAACCAGTATTTTATCATATTGATTCCCTGGATGTATTCATGGAATATCTTCCGAGTTCTCCATATAGTCCAGAAATGTTTGTTGATGTTTTAACATGTGATAACTTTCTTAAGAATTTGCAATGTATTAACTTGATATTTTTGGCATCATGATATCCCCACACAGCTGCATTATAATTGACTATTGGACCAACTAAACTATCGTAGAGACAAGATTTAGTTAACGTTGTCAATTCAAGTTGATTAAATACAGCAAAAAGGTTATGGAGAGCATGCGCGGAATGTTTTGCAATTCGTATTTGTGTTCGGTGCCAAGAACCGTTTTTAGTTGTGTGTACCTAGGTATTTAGAACAATTTACAACTTCTAACTGTGTATTATTCAATATCAATTTGCAAGAGGTACCACGCCCTCGTTCGAATACAATCACTTTAGTTTTATTTGCGTTAATTGAAAAATCCCGTGCATTACAGTATGTTTCTAGGTCACTAGGCACTGTATTGCACTGTAGCATTATAGGTGAGTGTGTGAATAAGACCACGTCATCAGCAAATAAAATGATAAAGATCTTTAATTCTTTGATGGTAAATATATTTTCCATATCAGTGTTAATATTGTCTATGATGTCATTCACAAAAAGAAAAAGAACAAGAAGAAAATCATACTCGAACTTGCGTCCCCTTGCTTCAATCCAATGTGTGAAGTATAAGATTCAGATGTTTCACCATTAAATCGGACATATTGTTTTACCATTAAATCGGACATATTGTTTTACCATTAAATCGGACATATTGTTTTACTGTATGGTTCACAGACTTCACGGCGTTAACACATTTCGCGTTAAATTGATAATCTAGTAGCTTTTGCCATAGATATGATCTATTTATTCGATCGAAACATTTTTCAAAATCTATGAATACACAAAACAATTTCTGTTTTGAATGTAAAGTTTGAGCGATAATAGTATGTTATAAAAATATACAACCTGTCGTAGATCTGCCTTTTTGAAATCCAAATTGACTTGACTTGACATAACTTGACTATATGAGTTTACCGTCGCTTCGACAGTATTTCAGTCATATAGCGAAGTCCAGCTAATTACAGGTAAAGGAAGACCCCGAGTGCACGGAGACATCCGGGTAGAACCACCGACCTACCGCAAGCCAGCTGGAAGGCTTCCTCGCATGAAAATCCGAATGACCCTGCCGGGATTCGAACCCACGCGGTGGGGGGGCTGAATGAGCTATGTGACTAAAATACTGTCGAAGCGACGGTAAACTCAAATAGTCAAGTCTAATAAATTTATTAAAGGTACCCCAACCCCGTAAATTTTAGGATCGTTGCTGTTATCTCCCTTGAAAATTGGTGAAATAATGCCTTCTCCCCATGTCTTTGGATATCCACCATTGTGAAATTATCGGTTAAATAATTTTAAAATGAAGTTAAATGTATTCTCAAATGAATGTTTGAATATTTCTGCTATCAGATCCTCCTGTCCACTACATTTCATTATTAAATGTTTTAGTTCTTCAAGAGTGATTTCATCTTTGAGAAGGTCATCCAAAGTATTAGCAATATCTACATTATCATTTGATAATTCATTTGAACCTGATCCAAACAAGTGTTTAAAATGATCTTGAAAATCCTCAACTGTTACAGAGCCGTCAGTGGAACGACTACTTTCATACAGTCTTTTTATATCAAAATTGTTTCGGGCCAAAAATGTTTTTGTTCATATTTATTTTTTTTCTTTTCTTGATATCCGACAATAACTAGATTTCGCAGTTAGAAAGGCATTTTTATCTTCATAAATTTTTGTTCAAAGATATTTCTTCCTAGCTTTATGAAAATCACGGCGTGCAGAATAATAATCAGCATTGAACCTTCTCTGTTTTGTTTTATTCTGTACATTATGACCTTTTCGGGGTTTTCAAAATATATCCATTGCAGAATTTTGCATAATTGTTACAAAATTTGGAACTATATCATCAACATTTTTATCTATGGAATTCAAGTCTGACAATAGCTCTGTTAGAATTTCTTCATCATCATTTAATCTTGTTTTATATCTATCTAACTTAGAGTAATCCCATTTTATGAATACATTATCTGTATTAGAATTGTTAGACAAATTAACGAATTATTGTGCTTGTGTGTGTTTTTTTTTTCTATAGAGAAAAGCACCACAGTCTGAAAATGCAGTCAGGTTATTTATTTGAAAATGTGATACATGAATAAAATCTTCCCTATTAAACAACAAATAATCAATTGTACTATATAAAATAGAACAGAACAAATCTGTGCTGTATAATATAGAACAGAACTGTACTGTATAATATAAAACAGAACTGTACTGTATAATATAGAACAGAACTGTACTGTATAATATATAATAGAACTGTACTGTATAATATAGAACAGAACTGTACTGTATAATATATAATAGAACTGTACTGTATAATATAGAACAGAACTGTACTGTATAATATAGAAAAGAACTGTACTGTATAATATAGAACAGAACTGTACTGTATAATATAAAACAGAACTGTACTGTATAATATAGAACAGAACTGTACTGTATAATATAGAACAGAACTGTACTGTATAATATAGAACAGAACTGTACTGTATAATAAAGAACAGAACTGTACTGTATAATATAAAGGTGCTGGCCCCAAAGTTGTGCGTGTAGGCAATGGTACGCATTACAACTAATCCCTACGAGGGAATCGTGAAAATTAATTCCTATGCAGTTGAAGTCCACAACGGAATACTATACACACGTCCCTGTAATGTGCATATGACAGCAACAAGTTAAAGGAAAATACATTATAATATCTTTTGAGGTGCAACACACGTATATTATTGTACGTCTTATTGTACTGCATGTATCACTAGGTAATAAACATAAAGCTTCGCCTCTACACACTTCTCAACAGCAATGCGACAAGGTTATATTTATGCTTAAACTTCTCTTTTGTATTGTATCAGTTGGTAGTTGGGTCCTAATACATGTATACCAAGTGAGCACATAACATTTAACACATTATTCTTGTCATTTAAAGCTTTCTAGCATACATGCAATAATACAACATATAAAAGTATAGGCCTGCATACATGCACGCACATGTCATTCCTTTTTCACAAAAGTAAGCTTGTTGTAATATTTGCATTAATAATCTTCCAAGGGGACTTTTTCTTTTTCATTTTCTAAAAAGATTTAAGTAAGGGCGCAACAAGAACAGTGTATTTCCATCTACACACCGCAATCCTAAGCGTAGTCCAATTTGGAATTCGTATATGAGCCCCATCCTAATCCCCACAGAAAATAACTTAAATACATTTCATTAATTCTGTTTAATCTAATCATCGGCCAGATTGTCTCGAGAAAATATAATGAAGTCCTGTCACTTAGATATATTTTATTTCACCTGTTTGGTTTAGTTTTATACTTTTAAGTCACCTTTTAATCTATGCTTAGAGTAAAACTGTATATCCGGTCCTGTGATCACTAAATACAGTAACTATCTGCAAAATTGTTTAATTTGATGTTACAATTGAAAACAAGGTCTGTCAATATGTAAATATTAAATACTCGAATTTATAAAGGACAACCCCCTAATTCGAACGTCGTATAATTCATTTTAACCGTCCCTTAGCAAAGTTAAACAATTATATATTCACGGGTTTCTGAAGTAAGAAAACTGTTTATTTTTCAATAGATTCTGTTAACACCTATACATTAATTACATTAATTTTAGAATTTACGAAATAGTCCAAACTTAATCAAAATAACTAATGATGATTATTTAAGAGAATATGGTGAGGAAATTCAGATTTATACATTTTAGTCAACCAGTACTGGAACTACCCAGTATGTATGCTAAACGCTAAACAGGGAGATACCGGTACCATTTTAGTAAGTAGCGGTCGGGGATCGAACCTACGATCTTCCGTTCCCGAGACGGGCGCTCTAACGTCTCAGTCATCGGAGACGGTTTATTAGAAGTAAAATTATCATTTACAATTAGAATGGTGCTCCCTCATATCGCGGTACTAACGACATGAACGGGAATAAAATATCAGTGAAGTCTTTTCTGAAATTTATTTCTGTATGTCACTGTTATTCCACCATTATACCATAATGTGAAACAGTTTGTTTTTTTCAGCCTTCCTGATAACGTTTTAAAACATGTTATTGTTCGCCATGTTTGTTCTACATAAAAAATCCCATGATTCTCTGGTATCGTGATATTTCTTGAAAAAAGACCACTGGCTCCACCTACAGATGTCGCTACATGATCAAAACAATCATCATTCATAAAACATTGCAGCAGACGAAGATCTAGCATTTGTTGAGTCTTTCATTTCATTATTTATGCTATAAAACGGTTTTTAGCGGACATGGGGTGATACGCATAAGCGTAATGGTTGAAAGTCGGAATACTGCAAGAAATTCACACTTTTCTTACCATTTACGGAGACAAAATGGTGTCACTAGGTGGCGATCGGCAAAGTCTTTCCTAACAAAATGACAATATCCTACATTTATCTTTTCTAGTGGCTGTGACATTGCGTTAATCCGCTTTTTGAGGAAAACAAAACAAATAATCAATGTTCATAAAATAAATTAATGTAACATATTGTCTCGAAGTATCTAAACCATCTTAACGCTACTTAGTATTCGTGCGATATATGGATAATTTTATGATTCTTTTTTCGCATTTAAAATAACGTTCTTTTTATTACATAACATGAACATTTTGGAGACAGTCTATATTAATGACGCATTGACCATCCCAACCATTGTTGTGTCCGATTTTCAAGTGAGCGTGTGAAAAAAAAGAGGTTAGCAGATAATTAAATAAAGAAACTTAATAATTTTACGTCGATTGAGAAACAAGTTCTTACAACTTAATACTAACCCCTCTCGACCTTTCCTGGGTTGGACCAGTACTTTGCGCCCGGGAAGGACATGAAGAATTATTGCCTCCAACGGGGTTCGAACCCACAACCTTCGGATCCATAATCGGAAAAGGGTAAATGAATCAACGTTTACTGACGAGGTCTAAGCTTCAATTATTTATAGAACATTATTTTTTCATCGAAAGGGTGTACTTCACCAGTTAGACTGGCTGTAAGATAAAACGATCAACAGTCTGCGTGACATCCAAAGCGCAAAATAAAAAAAGGAAACAATAAATTTGCGAATTGTACCCTAAAAATATTTACATGTCACCTTTGTGGGTTCTCTGCAATATATCACAGTTCTTCTTGTTTGGCTCTTTGGTGGGGACAGTAACTAAAGCTGAAAAACTAAAGCAAAACATAACCTGTGGCCAAACCATTTTTCCTAGCTTCACAACTGATTCATGCACAAGATATAATGGAAAAAAAACAACAACAAAAAACAACAAAACAATGCTAAATAAAAATAAAACTTACAATGATGATTTCCCAAAAAGTTCTTCGATGTTTACTTCTCCGGTAAGTTGACCTATGGAAAAGAAGAAAATAAAACACATTACATTTCGACGACAATGATAATAATGATGATAATAATGATGATGATGATTATGTCGATATTCAGTACGAATACCATAAACATTTGAATAAATTCGTGAGTATGAATATCAGTACTGGAAAGGAGAGTTCAATATCAATCCTCCGCATTCATCAAAAGCAATATTTCTGTGACACGACAGAGCCATGTAATTAAGTTCGGTTCCAATTCATTGCACCCTTATGATGCTCGATGAGTTATTTCTGCTCGTGCTTTCATAGTCCGCCCACATCAAAATGTGTCAACATAATACGCATACACGCCATTCCGGACAGTGAACAAAGAATACAATCTATTATACTGTATGCTTTCAAGCAAGTTAGTTCTGTGAAAGTTTCTACTTTATACTAAAAATACTAAAACAATTGATTGCACTGCTAGTATATTGCTGCTTATTGCTACAGAATTATTTTTTTTTGTAATGGGAATAAGAATGTTTCTAAATGTTAAACTCTACGTCAGTGCTGTTTTCAAGAGCTAACTTTCAAACAAGGTCTTTTTCGAATGACAAAATCATTCAAGTTTGAAATATATGCAGACTTGCAAAACAGTTGAAAAAAACCCTGATATTTATGACAACATGAAATGCTGAACTATGAAGGAATGCAAAGGATGTACGTAATTAATTTTGCGATATATATTAACCTCCTTTTGCACAGTATAACACCCGTTTTGATAAACCCTCTACGAACGAAATCATCAGCAGATTTCACGTATAAGATAAGAGTGTGCAAACAGTACTGGGTGGGTACCTCATTTGCACACCGAGGAACAAAAGAAACAGGGTCTAAAATGTGCCCCGGAACTTCTAAAAGAATACAAAGATATTTCTAGTTTAGTGACAGTAAGGAATTAAAACAAGTAAATGAATCGAAAACAACAAGCATGAATCGTCAACAGACCCGTCTTTACGAAGAACCATGTCAATAATTCTAAAGGACCTGACGTTCAACTGCCTTCTCATGCAGTCACTAGGGGCATATCTATAATAACTACTTGTATGCGCTGAAGAAAGTGTAAGCCGAAGCAAAGGATCGGCAGAAGTCTAATTTATGACAATGCCTCCTCTCGCAAGTGCTAGAATGTTGGTGTCTTAACTCATTCGATTTTTTCAGCGACCCTCAGTCGAATTTTGTGCATGCAAACTATGGATCGGATGCCATATTACTTGTCCTTCTGCTTTCAGTGTCATGTATATTATTTTCAAATATTGCGCCTATTCTTAGTTTCATTTCATATCTGAATAATACAAATAATGAAACTTTCAGACTCAAATTCCCCCAATTTGATAATGACATTCATCCACTACGTTATGGGTAAACAAGGTGCCTTTAAGGATTTGTCATTAAAAGATCAAATTCCATGTACTTTTATAACTTTTATTTTGCAGTGTTGTTGAACTCATTCATGCATTACACCAGTCAATATCATTATACATTAGTCAGTTCCTTCTTACATTGATACGTGCTTATAGTTCTACTGTGATAGCACCACTCGGTATTTCTTTATGATACTCTTGAAATAAGTACAGTCTCAGGCTGTAATCAGAGTTAAATCCATGTTAAAACTAGTGGGGTAAGTTTGATTTTGAATTTGAGTATGAAAATCATACTTAAATACCCTTTTTTGTTTAATTATTTTATTTATTTCGATAAATCGATATTTGTTAAATTCGGCCACCAATTATTTATTGTAATTATTTATATCAAAGTGCAAAGTGCATGTTTGCATGTTCAATTCATGATGCAAATTTATACATTTCATAGAAAAGAAAACTAGTATGTAACATATACATGTTAACTGAAATTTTCTTTTGAGCTGGCAATCATTTATAATCTCGCACAGTCATATTCATCATTCTATTCTACCAGCAGCAGGTAAGCAAGACCGCAGTGAAGCCCGACTCAATCCCTGTGATTGGAGCGGTGACACGTAATGCCAGGATTAAGTCGGTAATCCCCTCTCCCTGATAACAAACGTTTTCAATCTGCAGGTGCTGAGATTGCTACGCCAAGCTCACGTATCAATATCTCCCCGGAACTGACAGGTGGACGGGTATCTCATTTTAGTTTAAAACGTTTGAGAAATATATTATTGTAAGTCATATTGTTCGGAAACCAGTCCGGGGTAATGTTTATTTTGGTAAGCAGTGTCAAATATAAAAACATTGATCGCGACAAGAAATCGATGAAACAACGGAAATAAAGCAGTCATAAACGATACGTCAAAACCGGGTGTATTGTTGCACATAATGTTGACCGTAATGTAAACGCGCTCTCTAAAAGGTATTGGATCGAATTTCCCAAAGAAATTATATCGATACTGCGCTGGAACAACGGTGATCTCGACCTTTGAATTCGGTTAGCTTAAGAAAATGCAGTCTGTAAAACAGCCTTTCTCACTCATGCTAGCGGTCGATATTAATTGTGAGAAAATAAAGAACCTGACACAATCGATATTTAAACAGTTTAAAGCCCTTTTTATTCCTATTTATTCAAGGCAGGGTATTATTCCTCTAAGCACTTGATCAAAGTCTTAACGACGTTTGGGTTCAATTTGTCTTTATGGGGCCCACTGTGCGTATTTTGGTACAGAAAAAAAATTACCAACAAGAGATTGACTGACCTGCTTTTTTAAAAAGCTGAGAATATAATGTCAGATCTACAGACGATATGGCAAGGGTTTTTATTTTAGTTAAAAATTATCAAACGAAAATTTATTTGATAAGAATGATTGTTTTCAACTTTTCGAAAAACTTAAAAAAATGGAATATCGATATGTCCTTTAAAAATCAAAAGCAACAATTTTTTTTTTTTTTGCACAAGGTATATTATACTGATCATATAAAAAAATATTTGAATTACATAGATAAGTACTGCTCTATAGATAAAACAAATTTGTCCCGTTCCAAAATATCTTTAAAACTAAGATCAGCTTTATTTTGTAAAATTGACGGATGAAAGATAATGGCCTCTACATTATGTTTAAGATGCGATATAATGCTCGTTATCACCGCGTTTGAAATTTTACACACAAGCAAATGATATTTGAAATTTAAAAAAAAAATCGTTCGTAAAATTACGTTTTTGTTCAATATTGTTTTCAGAATTCAACAAGCTTTTACTTATTATCAACTAATTCCCAATGGAAACTTACACTCAACAGATACAGTTGCTGTAACATTTTAAGCATTGGTCGATTTGGATAAACGTGTAAGTATTTTAACATGTAAAAAGGGCATACATCACAAAATCGCTTGAAACATTTTCATTTCAGAAATGTATTTAGACGGAAGAGATTTGACCGACAGTCTCGCCATTTTCCGCTGATGTTAATGATTGGAAAGAAGTAAATAAATAAATAATCTTTATCAGACGGAGAGTTAGGCAACTAATTATCTTTGTGAAAATGTTAAAACCATTTTACAAAATGGTAAAAACTTTATGGTAGATAAAAAGTTTGATTGATATTTTCATCTTTAGAATTCCTTGTCGCTATATGAAAATGAAATATTATAAAAGATGAAAACAATATGAAATTTATCACAATGAACTATAGCACCATGCAATATATCATTATGAAATTTAACATTATGAAGTATAACATTCTGAGATATTTCGTTCTGAAGTATACTTTCTTAAATATAATACATGTATAATGAAATATAACACAATGAAAAAAAATTAAATATAACAATATGGCCTATAACATTCTGAAATATAACAATATGGCCTATAACATTCTGAAATTATAACAATATGGCATATAACATTCTGAAATATAACAATATGGCATATACCATTCTGAAATATAACAATATGGCATATAACATTATGAAATATAACAATATGGCATATAACATTATGAAATATAACAATATGGCATATACCATTATGAAATATAACAATATAACATATAACATTATGAAATATAGCAATATGCATATAATAAAATAAACAATAAACAATATAAATCAATAAAAAAAAGATAATATTATGAAATTTAACACAATGAAACATATCATTAAGTAAACTTTCAATTCAGAGATAAAGTATGCATAAGAAAATCATTTTTTTTATTATAGAAAACAAATTCCATATATCAGTGCTAGTGGTGATTAATAATTTGTAAAAGGCTCATTATATCTCATAATGATACACTTTTCATGAAAAGGATAATATAAAATGTCACTGACATATTGTAGACTTACGCAAAAAGTACACAGTGCGTAAATGTCTGCCGTGAAATAACAATGAATACGCATTGAAAATGATGATCAAATCTCGCCATTTAGTATTTTATATACATGTCAGATTAACGTCATTGTTTGCTTTTTGGATTGGCGAGTACTCCCGAAGATGGTCCATAACCGGAAATAATTTGATTTGAAAAACCGTCGCCGAATCACATTTTGTTTATCTGCTACGTCTTTCATTTATGGACTCGCGATTAATTAACGAAGACATACGAAAGGTGTATGGAAAACGTCAGAAAATTGGCAAAGATATGCGGAATATGCAAATAAGGAATTTTACTCTTTTTTTTGTAAACAATTGAATGTTCTTTTGTAAATAGATTCTTTCTGATTTAGGCCTTGTAGTAAGGTTGTCGGCAACGCATATGTACAAGATGCAGCTCTTAACAAATCTGTAACAAATATTTTGATTTTCTGTCCGAAGAATATGCATATTGCTTTTAGAAGAATAATGGGCTTTTAAACAAAACGATGGCAGTGGAATGGAGACTGTATGAAAACTAATTATCTTTACTTAGAATATATATTTTGTTTTGTTTTATCCCTAGTATTTTTTAACCCTAGTTTTTCGTTTTACCTCTTTATCCCAGTTTTTCGTTTATCCCTTATCCCCAGTTTTTCGTTTTATCCCCAGTTTTTCGTTTTATCCCCAGTTTTTCGTTTTATCCCTTTATCTCTAGTTTTTATCCCCAGTTTCTCGTTTTATCCTTTTTTTAACGGTTTAGATACAAGTCCTTGCAATATTTATAAATCCCGTTCGGCTATTCAGTGCAATGCGTCTGGAAAGGTCATAAAAATTAATTGTCCATAATGGGATTCGAGTTCACAACTCTTACATACCTAGCATGATGTTTTTCCGGTAGGAGTCAAGAAACAATAATTCTGGCCTAATAGCAAATGGTCAATTAACTCTTTATTTCTCACGTAGATCAGATTGCAATATCTCCCAGACGAAGAAGTGCCAGCGAAAATTTCGTAAGCGATATGATTTTTATCTTATCTCTGTTAAAAAAACAAACTTAAAACCGAACACACATACGTTTTCATTGCTTTATTTCTTACCGTATATATCTAATACGTATTTTATTTCTGCTTAAAGCTATAAAATGGACACGGTTGTAAAACTATGTGATCTCCGACAAGAAATGTCAGTATGTAATTTTATAACAGATCGATTAAAACTTACATAGCCTGTCTCTCTTTTTTAAATTAAAACTACAAAGATGTATGTCTTCGTTCTTCTTTGATCGGCAGAATGCTTCAGATATTGTAAATGTTTCAAGCATTGTGGGAACACACTTTGGGGTCCGACCCTATAGTGCATTACGCTTTTTAGTGTCAAAAGTTACATAAAAATGCGTTGCATTTATTGCATTACTACATTCCATAGAATGAATCTAATGCACTTTGGGTTCAGAACTTTGAACATAATGTTTATGAAATAGCATACATTTAAATGAATAGAAAAAAAGTTTCCACGAGTTTTTACCAGTCTTGGCAGGTCATTTGCTGATATAAAATGATTTAAGGAGTGCTATGGGAACTTTTTAGACCTCATAACTTCTCCTGCGTAGTAATACATAATTGTTAAAATTCCAATTACTGTTTTCAGTTCTATTTATTTAATCCTGCTTCGCGCATTCGCTTCGAAGTCCAAAAAGGGTAATTATATAGTGTAGTGACGGTGGTGTGATGTGCTTGTCTTATAATGGTTATAAATAAATTATTCGTAATACACATAGCTGATAGTTAGGACGATGACCATGACAAACATGATTGAACGACGATGAGAAGGAGGAGAGTGATAATGATGACCATGATGTCCTGCACTAGGGAAATGTTCATAACGCTCGATCATCCATGTCAATGATTCAATCGATGTTGGACCCCAAAGAGTTAATATGGGATATATCGATGGGGTCCATTGTGGGAGCTAACCACAAAGTGAGTTTGACTTACCACACATTGGGGTCGGACCCCATAGTGCGTTAGACCCCTAAGAGTTAATATGGGATATATCGACGCGCTTTGGGGTCCATTGTGGGAGCTAACCACAAAGTGAGTTTGACTTACCACACATTGGGGTCGGACCCCATAGTGCGTTAGACCCCAAAGCGCGCTACTGTCCTGAGGTTTGTCCGAAAAGTTCATAATTATGCCGAAAAAATTAGGAGTGGTTAAATTAAGTATGCATTATGCCAATGAATGGGGTTTCAATGGGTAACCACTAACAATAGTTTTGTTCATTCTTTTAAAGCATCATTTATTTTTAGTAGGACGTTTAAGAACATCCCAAAATGTAAGATTCATGTGTTACAGGAAGGCAGTGTTACTTGTATATTTGCCAAATTCGGAAGGTCCAAAAACGACTCATTTTAGTGGTTTTAATCAAAATGTGGTTAAAATTTCAATTAAAAAGCAGTTTTAATTAAAAACAAACATGGTGAAGTATTTTTTTAACATTTTCAGAAAGCATTTTCATTGGATTCCATCCGGAAAAAAATATTTTTTGCATTGAAAATTTGTAATTGATAAAACACTGATATTCTACTATAAGCTAAATCTCTGAGTATGGTGAACCCACTGTTTTCTATCATTCATATATTTTAGTTTTTGTCTTAAATACTTATGAGCAAAACTTCTGAAAAATCTCCACGCTAGAAAAAATATAAGTAAGAGAGATACTTTTATGATTTACAGTAAATTATCATTAAAATATTATTGAGCGTGACCTACGAGTATTTTTGTTTGTCTGTTTCTATTATCCTTATTAATGCTTATTATGATTATTATTATTATTATTTGTTTTGAATGAAAATTCAACACTGTAATCACTTTTTTTCAATTCCATTTGAGGACATAATATCACTTCTTGCATGGTTTAAAATATCAATGGAATAAAACGAAACCTGTCAACACTAGACAAACCTAATATTGATAGATATGTTACATAAATAGCGAAATATAATGCCATTATCAGACACAGTTATCTGGATAAGATACCGTCATGAAAAAAAGCTGTATAGCAATAAAGATGATTGATAGTTATTTCACGGTTAAATATAAAATCGTTATGCAACATATACTTAAATTGCAGTTATTTAGCTACTAGAAAAACAATGTTTAATAAAGAATTTTTTGAAATGATCTTCGATATAGATCAGAGTTCATTTTAAGAAATATAGATATGAAAGATAATTGCTTTTTTTTTTTAAATAAAATAACATAGCTTACTAGCTACAATGACTTTGATGTAATACATTTCTTTTTTACTTATATAGTAGTATTGGCATAGGTAGCAATAATAAGAGAATAAGAAGTTATAAAGGTGAAATCCCTTTATACAGTGTATGTGATAAAAACATGTAGGAGTGTGTACATAGCAGTTATTCGTCTAGCATCGCCAATGTTATCATGACACACACATTTTAATCATCGTTATTGTATACAATCCGCCCCTTTTCCGCCTTTTATTTTGTTTGAATTCAATCGTCCTCCGCTTTTCTTACATGTATTTTTATGTAACTAGAAAAATCTGAAAATTAGTGAATCGTTTATAAATATTTTTTTTTATTTTGAATAGAAACCAATGTATGTACGACAATCGATATGGATAATTTTTCTTGTCGGTGTTGGCTGATTTCACTGTGTTGTTATCCGGAAGCCGGCTCTAGACGACTGCCATATTCTCCTGATGATTGCGTGTTTCAAAGGTGTAATAATAAAGATATTATCGAACATTGACACCGCCACCACAGGGGCTAAAGCATCATATGTAGGATGGTGATCCGTAGGCTACAGCAAAGGTTTTTTTTAAAGAAAATTGATAACTTTACTTTGATCTTTATCTGCAATATGGTTTTATTGAATATACATGAACATTGTTCTAGTAGTTTTCTTGCAGGTTTGGTATGTTATACAATGTAATCTCACACATACAGAAGACGTGAGGTATATACATATTACTTTTTGTTTCTGCCCTTGCATTCATCTTGTGGCATGTGTTCTTGAGTGACATACGTTCTTGTAGTATACGTTCTTGTGTGGCATAGGTTCATACGTTCTTGTGGCATACGTGCTTAGGTTCTTGTTGCTTACATTCTCATGGTCTTGTGGCTTACATTCTTGCGTTTTTATGTGGCATACGTTCTTGTGTCATACATGTTCTTATGGCAAACGTTCTGGCGTTCATGTGGCATACGTTCTTGTGTCACACATGTTCTTCTGGCTAAAGTTCTAACGTTTGTGGCATACGTTCTTGTGTCACACATGTTCTTATGGCTAAAGTTCTAGCGTTCATGTGGCATACGTTCTTGTGTCACACATGTTCTTATGGCAAAAGTTCTAACGTTCATGTGGCATACGTTCTTGTGTCGAACATATTCTTGTGGCTAACATTCTCATGGTCATGTGGCATACGTTCTTGTGTCACACATGTTCTTATGGCAAAAGTTCTTACGTTTATGTGGCATACGTTCTTTTTTGGCTTACAACTTACTTCATACGTTCTTGTGTCACACATGTTCTTATGGCTAAATTCTTACGTTCATGTGGCATACGTTCTTGTGTCACACATGTTCTTATAGCAAAAGTTCTTACGTTCATGTGGCATACATTCTTGTGGCATACGTGCTCATGCTCTTATGTCGCACATGTTCCTATGGCAAAAGTTCTTACGTTCATGTGTCACACATGTTCTTATGGCAAAAGTTCTAACGTTCATGTGGCATACGTTCTTGTGTCAAACATGTTCTCATGGCAAAAGTTCTTACGTTCTTGTTGCATACGTTCTTGTTCCACTCATGTTCTTACGACAAAAGTTCTTTCGTTCATGTGGCATACATGCTTGGAGCATACGTGCTCATGTTCTTTTGTCGCACATGTTCTTATGACAAAAGTTCTTACGTTCATGTGGCATACGTTCTTGTGTCACACATGTCAAAAGTTCTTACGTTCATGTGGCATACATTCTTTGAGCATACGTTCTCATGTTCTTGTGTCACACATGTTCTTATGGCAAAAGTTTTTACGTTCATATGGCTTACGTTCTCGTGTCACACATGTTCTTATCGCAAAAGTTCTTACGTTCTTGTGGCATACGTTCTTGTGTCACACATGTTCTTATAGCAAAAATTCTCAATAAACCATTTCACTCGAATTGAGACGTAAATCTACGTAAATCAGCGAGCACTCCCTTCCCCGAACACCTAATCTACATGCTCGTGCAAAATTTCACACATTGTTCAATGGAAAAACCCCTCACCGCGTGGGTTCGAAACCCGCAGGGTCTTCAGATTTTCATGTGAGGAAGCCTTCCAGCTGGCTTGCAGTAGGTCGGTGGTTCTACCTGGATGCTTCCGTGCATTCGGGGTCTTCCTCCACCTGTAATTAGCTGGACGTCGCTATATGACTGAAATACTGTCGAAGCGACGGTAAACTCAAATAGTCATGCCGAGTCATTGGGAAAAATAAAACATACACATTAGTTTTCCCCAGCTATTGATTGGTCAGTTTAAGTCATCGAATTATACCGAGTATTGCCGAACCCCTGATAAAATGGTCTATGTCATTGTTCAGATGTCTCGGAATAAAGTAAATTATTGTAACACTTATAATTGATGTCTTCCAAAGTTGAATAAATCCACGGCATCCTTACAACGACACAGAATCTATCAACAAATTTGTGAATATACGATAAAAACAACCAAACTTTTCAGCAATAGCATGTATATCAATATATCAAATTAGCTTCATCGTGGCTGCGTTCCTTGCATGCCCCGGTCCTTCAGACAAACTGCAGATCTTAATCCCAACTTAGGGTTGGAATTCCTAGTATGGTCACCAAACTTATTCTGGTTCTTGATTGCCGATCGTAATACGATGGTGTAAAAGTTGTAGTTCTGTCATCTACCGTTTTATTGTCAGTGTAAAAAAAGTGCATGAGCGAGTCAGAAACAAATAAATTATGGTAAAGTTATTTCTATAAACACGTGTTCTGTTGTTTCGTCATGGTATGCATCATGAAGGTGAGAGGTGTCCCTTAACCAAGTGGTTTTAGTTGTTAAATTACTATTACTTAGCCCCTGAGAGACGGCAACACGTGTCACTGTGTAGGACCATGCATTTAAACATAAATAAATAAAAACGTAAAATAATAGACAATAGATGAAAAAAATATCTGATTTTAAAATTCTCAACCCTGACCCCACAGAAAAAATCTAAATTAGTGACTATTACAATCTTACAAATATTGAAAGTGAACCATTTATAGTGGCTGAAGTTATTTCAAATTATATACAACTGACATATGTTGGGACAGGAATCAAGGAAAAACTTTCAGTTTTATTGTTATTTGCGCACAATGCCGAAAATGTCAGTTTATACAAAAGTTTTTCTACATGGATTATAACAAATTGGTTACAAAACTGTGTAAATATTTCTGTCCATATTTTGTGCATTTTACATACATGTATGTTTTATACTAGCATGTATTTACACATACTGTTTCAGTATTATTCCCTATACGTAAATATTATATTTTGATCTTGCAAATACGAATATGCACCCAGTGCGACACACGTGTTAAAGTCCTACTCATCACCACTGTCGGTTCGAGCTCCGGTCTCTCACTCGGAATATTTCAAGTAAAGAAGCCTCCCAGCTGTCTTGTGCTAAGTCGGGAGAGTAGAAATAGTGTCGCACAGTCGGTACACTGAACTAAATGTCACCTAAACTGGCCGTCTTTCAGTCTATAAATAGAGACTGTGACGTCACTAGCTTGCAAGTTTCTACACTCACCCAAAAACTGCGAATTGTGCAGAACCCATGTTCCATAAAAATATGTCCAAACGTCAGTAACATGAGCATGTTTTTTGTTTTTTTACTGCTAAATGAGCCTTTATCATTATCGACACATTATAATTTAAACACTTCTAGTGTAGACTGAGCAATAAATATAAATAAGAATTATTATCCTACTCTCACTTTCACATGATTTTTTTTTTTTTTTTTTTTTGGAAAACGCTGTCGTGTGTGTGTAATTTGTAGATAAGTATTTTTCTCTCAAAATGCCATATACAATTAAAACAAAACTTTACAGTGGCATAACAAATTGCCAGAAACTTAATACCATGTAAAAATACTTTATTTGTCCATTTCATTGCAATCTCCAACGCAGGAGATCTTAGTGGCGCAGCCATGATTTACCCATGATTCTTTGAGCGCTTTTACACCGGTCATTCAGACCGATGTTGACACACTGGACCGTCTTTATACTGCACTAAAAACTGTTATCGCATTACTGTGGTAAGGATATGCATGACTTATTTCAAGAACACTTAGATGAAATATTTTGATGAAAAACAACAACAACAACAACAAAAAACACAACAACAACAACAACAAAAAAACGCAACACGCATTTATTGCGATTCATTCACAATGAGCGTGTGATACCAAGAAATCTTAAAGAAATATATAAATAAATACGCATATAACCAAAATAAAAATAAACTAATAAGAAAAAAATAAACTAATAAGAAATGAATGATTTTAAATACACTAGAAAAAAGTTTAATTAGCTTATATAAATGATGTTGACAATCCTTGCTATTCCCTAGAGAAAAGCTCAGAACTAATTAATCATTACCTTTTGTCCCGATGACGATGTAACAGTAAATCAAGGTAATTGGGATTATCACGCGAACACGTGTACCCATGTCGTGTTGTCTATATGTATCACCGCTCTGTTTTATTTGTCCAGATTTTCGTCTATTTCTCGAACCGTTTCCACGTAATTCCAGCCGTGAAGAGAGCCAGACTATACCACGCCGATATTGTACACACACCTTGGTCTTGAAAAGGTATTACGATCTGAGAAGCAGTGTTACTACATACCTATGACAAGAGGCATCGATTTCAGCCAATTGACGCTTTGCAGTATGGGACATTACTCGACGGCTGTATATTTAATGGGTTTTGCTTTCACGAAAGTGTCGTTAAAATTGCATTTAACATGAGGATGCATTAGTTTTAACACCGTGTAGATTAATGAAAATTGATTTATTGTCCTGAAAAAAGGGTATAGAATGACCCGTGCCGTAAATACTAGAAAATACCAGAACCTTCATTTAGGAATTATAGAAATATCTGATATGATCTCTCAAAAATGTATATAATACTTATTTTCAAAGTAAAGACTAGCATCTCCTTTACATTTTCTTCTGCCACAACAACAACTATAACTACTACTATAAAATATTTATAATCACCGTTATCCTAAGCAGCAGTTTTAATATCAAAATAGATAACTAACACCACAATGAGGTCTTGTGCATATTAAAGTCTAAAACAATATTGTTAAAAAGATCGTTGGGATGTGAGCAATCGGACATCGAATCTGCAACATCTCGCTCCCGAGGGCTTTGCCGATATATTTTCATGGTTATTAAAAAAAGCAGCATCGGAAAATTGCAAATTGCTCTTATATATATGCTCTTATTGAAATATGGAGGTAGAGAGAGGCACCCTGTGTGGGTACCTCATTATTGGCTAACTTTGAACAGATGTTGTTTTCCAATAATCAGTTTTAGGCATCATTGAAAATGTATTTCACTCTATTCAAATTATACTAGAACAATTGTGTAAATCTGAATGGCTGAAGTGTAGCAATGCATCACTTTGTACAACGTTGGTACATTGGTATGACCAGATTCAACAGTTTATAGCAGCAACAATTACAATGAATACTGCCTTATATATTCGAAAAATGAGATATGAAATGAACAATATTTCTAATAATTGAACAAAAAGCCATACTTTACCTATAGAAAATGGTGAGATGCCAACTATTCCTATAAATGTTAGAAAGTACAACACAGGCCATGTACTTAAGGACGAATTCCATTTCAAATGTCATTTCTCGAATAATTAAGAATTATTGTATGGTGATTACAACCTTACAGATTGATAAACTTTTGATTTGGAAAGTTTATTATAGTATTCGATAGACTGAGCGAGTGGTGATCGAGGAATAAAATTTTGCTTGTCTTGAACTACAAATAAACCAAACATGCATTCTGTCTCTTCCTGTATTTTAAGCTGCGCGTTAAATCATCTCATATTGAACACTGGCAAATACTCTATTTTCATTTTATTGAAACGCATTTTATTCCATTAAGGAATGTCACCCAAACAACGATTTATCGATCAAGATCTAAGCATAGTTCCTGACGGTTCGCCAGTTCCATCGTCAAACATTATTTGTTGTTGACACAAATCTGTACTCTGTATAACAAAACAAGCATGCCCAACGAGAAATGATTAATCACACTTTTGTAAAGATAAATGATTGTGCCGACTGGGCCCGTCCCTATTTCAAATCACAAAAGAAATTGCACGATGTGGCTCAATGAACACTGATAATTAGATGGTAAGTCAAAATGGAAACAGCATCACGGCTATCTACAAAACAGTCCAATGTTAAACAAACCAAGTCTGATAACCTTCTTTTCTTTCTCTCCTCTGAATCAGAAAGACTTTGCAATGTAATAAAATCACTGATCCGCAGATGTTTAAATGTTTAAACTTTATTTTATATCGATTATGAAACAAGTATCACAACTTATATCAATCACTTTCGATGGCTGTGGTGGCGGCGTATGCGGTCATTATTGTGTTAGAACGAGAGCAACCCCCCCCCTGACGGCTCACTGTACCTCTACAACGTGGCAGGAATCGACTTGGACCATGGTGAAACAGCCGTCCACGCGCTATCCAGGCACACCGAAATCCTTGAAATATTTTTCGATCCATGACTCATTTTTTTAATTATGCCCATTTTGTGAATAAAATTAGAATAAACGTGGGATTATTTCCACATCGGCATCGGATTGTCCAAATTCAACCTTAAAGTAAACAACTCTAAATTTGCAGAATTGGAAAGTTTTACAAAGAGACGATTATAAAACAAATTGTGCACACGCGTACAGAGTTGTGAGGTTTAGATTTTAAATGATATATGTTTGCAATCTTACTAAGAGCTAAATGCGCCTTTTCAATATGATTTCAGTGTTATCAATCAGTTATAAAATTCTATTCCTTTCGGTCTCAAGCATTTTGTTTCAGTGAATTATTCTTTTCCCCTGAATCTATAAAATCAAGTTAGATCATGACATTTACACCAACACTTAAATATAAATCAGCCGTTTACTTTATTATTACATCATCACGAAAATGCATTAAAATGATTCAAATAAGTCAGTCCGATCAACAACAAAATCATGGGGTGAAAAAGAAAACAACCAAATGAGAGAAATGAAATGAAGTGGAATATTTAACAAAAAGACACACGCTGTAAAAGAGGAGATGACATGAATCAACTCATAAGCGGTCGTACTTAAAATAGATACATTGTATTATACCGGAAATATATATATTTGTATATATGTGTAGCTAATGGATTGCCAATATTTCTGGATACACCTTTGAACGAAGCTAATAATTAGGTCAGTCTGTTGACCTTCCATGACAGCAGATCTGATTCTTAGGCAATTGTATCAACTGAGGTAAGCTTGGTACTCACTATACAGGAACACAATAAATGGTAACGACGTGTAATTGACGTTTTTCAACAACAGTGGTTTACTGATAGTAATAACAATAGGATACTTTGTTATTTTTATAGTCACCTTAAGTGTTCATTTAATCCTGAAAAATATTTATCAGTCAATGTATCTAAGCGTTTACGTAAAGAACTAACGCAATTACGCATTTCTTCGAATTTGTTAAGAATTAACTCCGCAAGATTCAGAGAAAAGATACCGAGAGATCAAAGATATTGCCAGTTTAGTTTGCAGGGAACTCATATTGACATAGAAGATGAATTCCACTTTGTAATTAAGGGCAACAGTTTTTTCGACTTACGTAAGAAGTATATAAATAAATATTATTACACTAATTAAAACATAATTAATTTTTTCAACTTTTAATTACAAATAACATATCCATGTAAATATCTCAAACTAGCTCACGAAAGAAGAGATATTATTTTAAGAACTATTGAAATGCCTGTATCTCAGAATGATTAAGTTTATATATCAATTCCACACTATATTTACGTGAAATCGTGTAATATACTTATCTTTATTTATTTTAATTGGATCAGTATACTATTCCTTCTCCGTAATATTCAGTATCATATTAATCACTGACTGTTAAAATACTTTAGATGACACTATTTTTCTTTTTTTCAATATAATGCATAGAGTTATTCTATTTCCAGTCATAATTAGCTACATCCATTTTATTTTCAGATGATTGTGACATTATCATTTATTTGTTCGATCATATGTATATGATAGTGTACTCTGTTTACAAATCTAAATAAATGTCTGTCTGTCATTTGGATGTGTTTTTATTATTACTATTTAATGAAGCTTAATCATTGTATAAAATATCCCGTAAAATAAGTTCCAAATACATGTAATCAGATAGTAAATAAAATCCAAAATGCGGTATATCAGAGGCTTTCATATAACTGATCAGGCTTTGGTTGTAAGGTTGGTGTCGATTATAAAATATCAATATTATATACGAGGTGTGTTCGTAAAGTTCCTGGACAAACCCTTTTTTTTAATACTGTTTTCGATAATAAGTTAACTTATATACCAAATTGAAGCTTTATCATTATACTTTTTTATAAAGTGGATATATAAAAGTATATATAGACAGAGAGTGAACATATCAGTCACCATAGCAACGTGCCCCCGAAACCCCGCCGCACTTTGCTAATATTATTAATATTCTATCATTAATTTCAAAATATACTTATTTTACAACGTCAAAAACGCGAGAAATTGATACAGACGTATGATTTGACGTCATGTTAAAAAAACCTGACGTCTTCCCTTTAGTTGTTTGGCCGTTATTCCGGAAACTGAAACTAAGCTAGGTGACCTGTCATGGCTACAACGTTAAAACTTAAGCAACGGTACGTCATCAAATTTTGTGTCAGTGCTAATATGACACCGACAAACACTTTTAAGTTTATTTTGAAAGGAAATGGCAATATAACTGTATCTAGAAGTCTTGTGTTCGCCTGGCACAAGAAGTTCCTTGACGGACTTGAAGATGTTTCTGACAAACAACGTTCCGGTCGCCCAAGCCGCGGGGAAGAGGACGTCTGTCGGGTGCGCGAAGTCGTCAGTGAGGACAGGCGAAGATCAGTGCGCGAGATTAGTGACATGACAGGAATCTGTGTAAATGTTGTGTATCGTATACTCACAGAAACCTTGAAGATGAATAAAGTGTGCGCTAGGTGGGTACCTCGGCTTTTGACGGAGGACCAGAAAGCCGCTCGCATTAACAATTCCAGGTCATTTCTGAACCGTTATGACCGGGAGGACTGTCAGTTTCTCCACCACATAGTCACAATGGATGAAACGTGGATGTATTTGTACGAGACAGAATCTAAACAACAATCAATGATATGGAAACACACAGATTCTCCACCCCCGAGAACCTGCAAGTCGTCCGGGAAATTTGTTCATGTTCTTCAGCGGGGACCACAGTAAATGCCGCATACTATCAGAAGGTGCGTTATTATGAATTGAATATTATTTTTATTTAAAAAAATCTACGCTTTTGCAACTTACTTTTTTGCAGGTTTGCAGACCTAGATAATCTCCGCATGGAAGTTCTGAGAGTGTTATCCACTTACCAGAAGAGTTGGTTTATGTACGTGTTTAGTAAGTGGGTACAGAGCCACCGAAAGTGTGTCGATTGCAACGGGGAATATTTTGAGAAGTTGTGACGTTAACGTTGAATTTGTGACGAGTAACGTCGTCAATCTGCGGTGGGGTAGTGTTAGTTGTTGTTTTTGTTATATTGTAACTTTAAAATAGTTCTTTGTATTTTTTTGAATATTTTACATGTGCATTATAATTATTCTTCCGATTACGATAATACAAAATTTACTGTAATCAGCAACCATTTGGTTTTGTTTTCTTACTTGTCCAAGAACTTTACGAACACACCTCGTATATATACACACACACACACACATATATATATATATATATATATATATATATATATATATATATATATATCTGAGTTTACAAATTTTGCATGAACTAGATTTGGTGTCCCCCCCCCTTTCATTCACACACATACACCGAGGCACACAGTGACATGTATCATCACGGGTCTGCTTTATTCTTGTACCACAATAACTCTTAACAATCTTATTGTCTGGCAATATCGACATTAGACTGATTAATCTCCGTGATATTCTTCGCTAGTTTCCGTAAATAATAACAATCCAAACATAATATAGTTTGCAAGGTTTTATACTTTAAATTAGTCCGGGTGGTTCAGTGGAAAGTTCAGTGGTCTTGTAACGGTTCCGAATCTTCGGTGCAGGCAATTTAAATATTCATAATTATTCTCACATATTTTTGATTATTTGTAGTGTGAGTGGATGGATGAGAGATGTGTTGAATTTTCTTTTGATTTCAGTTTTTCGAAGATTTCTTATATGACATGTTTAATCCTCTACGCGTGGAGCATTGAGAAACTAGCTGGAGTAATAAACAATAAGTTCGATAAAATCGTGTTATGTGTGATTTCATGTGGTACATTATATTTAAAAAAAATCATTTTACAACAAAAGAAGAAAGTTATATATGGTCTGAGCTAAATTCGAACCGACAACCTTCAGTTTCGAAATCTAGCACATTATCATTGAGACTAATAGGGCGTGTGATGCACAAGTATTCTATATACGTATTGTACCATACCTCTAAGTCCATGTTTTACTTAGGAAACATACATTTGCTGAAAAAAGTAACTGAATATTTAGATGTCTCAAGTTAATATTGCCAATACATGAAATGCATTTCTGTCTCAACTTGTGCTTGTATAACTTCCTTTATTGACGCTCTGATAATAAGCGATCTTCCGAGACTGGTTGACCAAATATCAAGATTAGTAGTGTATTTATGTCACTTGTCCACGGTGTGATATCGCAGTGTGAAAGGACAATGTTCCAATATGATTGAAAAAATGTAGGGTGTGACGTCAAAATCAAGAAATCCATTTTGAAATGATAAGCAAACATTTTAATAGGATATACAATAAACCTCAAGGCAATTTACGAAATAAGCAGATCTACCGGAAATTTGAATTTTAGGAAATTTACCAATATACTGTTTATTGTATCCGGAAATATCTGCTCTCGTGATTGGCGCCCCTCAGAACGTGGTCCACTATCTGGCATCATAAGTTGTTAAGATCGAAATTTGATCTCTCTCCGATCAATATGGCTTTCATCCTCTCGACTCTCTGAGTGACCGTGTTTTATCAGCAGAAGTTGACCGTCACTGGCGGGACATTTCCGGATGTATAGTATTGATCTCCTGACATTCATTATTAGAGGATTATGAAAATTATGTTCAAAGTTAATACAACAGAGCAGTCAACCAACGCTGCATTGAAAACAACAGTTGATGCTTATAGTGGAGGGTAACTGTCTCAATAAATATTGTCGTTCAAAAATAGGTTGGCTATGTTAAAGCAAAAAACAAAAGAAACAAGTAACTGGTGTTGCACATGAGTCCCCTACCGGTGAGATGCATTATTTTTCCGTTACCACAGCAACCGGAAATTTGGTCCAAGAAAAAAGAAAAAAAAATTAACACACAGAATCTCCATACTTCCATCTATTCATATACCAAGTTTCATGACATTATATTAAAAAGTTTTTAAAGTTATCGCAGGATCCAGATTTTTGAACACCCAGACGGACGGCAAACCATTTGTAAAGAGTTACCCAAGGAACACCTGTGTCAAAAAAAGTCTAAAATATGGCCTGCAGTTTTGGAGAACAGGTCTCTATAGTTTTCACTAAAACATATAGGCAAATTGGCCCCGCCCCTGGCGGCCATGTTTTTTTTTTTTTTTTTTTTTTTTTTTTTTAATGATCGGCATAATTTTAGCAATCTTGGTAGTGGGTTACACAAGGAACATCTGTACTAAAATATTTTGAGATCTGGCCAGTTGTTTTGAAAGAGATAAAAAATTTTAGTTTTCATTTTTTTTTTTCATTCGTTGCCATGTTAACCAGAGTTTTACATTGATCAAATCTGTTTTAGCAACTTTTATGAAGGTTCACCCAATGATCATTCCTGCCAAGTTAAATCAAATTCTGTTCAATGGTTTCAGAGAAGATGTCGTTTAAGTTTCACTATATACATATAAGGCAAAAATGAGATAGAGACGTGCAGAATCTCCATACTGCCATCTATTCATATACCATGTTTCATATTCATCTTAAACGGTTTTTAGTTGTGTGTGACGTAGTCACTCACAACTATAGTACCTATATTCTGAAGTTGTTTCTCTACATTTAAAACCGAATAAACTCTCAATTTTGTATGAATGACAATTGAACAGAATTATACAATACAGATATTTTGAGATTTATCCAAGGTAGTGAAAACTCAATTTTGAATAAAAAATAAATATTTACGGGACACAATAATTGTATGTAGTATAAAAGCACAGAAGAACAATTTTCTCTAAGATGTTGCGTAACTCACTTTACCACGAGGAGGAGTATAGTTTCTATCGAATGCAAAGGTGGCTCATGCCTGAATTTGGACGGTGGATGTGCAGGTTTCAGTTATTTAGTGGTGTTTCAATGGTCCATATAATAAGCTTGAATTACGATAAAAACCCGTATAACCTCCTTATAATCGCACCTATTATCTCAGACACATCAGAGATATATACAGGGGTTATTTGTTGCTCTATAGAATGGCTGATACAGGTGTATATCTGCTATCCGAAGTTACTAAAGACACAGTACGGAGCCATAGCATCTATAAATAGAAACTGTGCCGTCGCTCGGTAGTGCAAATCAAAGCACTGATAGTGCTAAGAGAACCGAATTGTCTCATTTCTTTTGTTTATCACAGTAACTTTAATAAATGGAGGTCAAATTTTCGCAGAATACAATAACCCCGCTTTAACGTTGCGTTAACATGGTCATTAGATGAACACATGCCACGTGTCTACGGCGTGATACTGCAGTGTGGCAGCACTTTATCTGTCTCAAGTAAACATCGTCTCCAAATGACTAAAATACTGTCGGTGGGACGTTAAACCTAACAAACAAACAAACAAACAAACCCCGCTTTAACGTTGCGTTAACATGGTCATTAGATGAACGCACCATTTGCTTCAATAGACTGATAACAGTTAGCACATTGCCACTCTACTCCTCCTATATTTCTATAGCCTTCAATGAACAATCGTTTATTATTTTAATATAAGTTTTATATTTGGGAAAAAAAAGTTAACCTGCATATGTGCAGCTTGTCAAACCCTCTTCCACTTGAGACACACACAGCTGCAGTGACTTCAGCGCGTTGAGAAGTTATCGAGGGACAAACCTATAGCCCCCTTCGGTGTAAAAAAAGATATTTGTTGCTTTTTTTTCTTACGCCGAATATTTTTTTTAAAGAAAGCACCAAAGAAATGAAAGGTATAGAAAGTAAAATTGTTACAATATATTTCATATAATAATCCTGGCAAGTTTTAAATTGTCTGTGATTTTAAAATAATGATAGAAAAGGTATTTGTCGCTAAATTTAGGAATTGCAATATACTAGCCAGTAAAAAAAAAAAGTAATATAAGCAAACTTAATTTAAAAAAAGTTTCGTCAGTGGGATTCGATGTCGGGGCTCTTAGTTTCGAGGAGGAGTATTTAATCTATTGTGCCACGCAGGCTGTTGCTTTGAAAAGCTTATGTTAGCTAACTTATTTATACACTGCAAGTTTTTGTCACTTAGAGGGACGAGTCCACTATCAAGATTTACTTTTTCAACTGGGCGGCTATTATGTTTGAATTTTTCAACTGGGTGTTTTTTTTTAATGTTTAAATAGGTATGTTAAATTGTTATTTGACAATTGACAATCATCCAGAAAGTTATGCGCCCTGAAACTCACATTCTATAATGGAATATCCTAAAATAATTTATGCAAACTAATGACTGCTTTTCCGAACTCTTCGGTTGTTAACCAAGATTAAATTGGTTCAAGAAATAGGTCAAAATCATTTTATACAGCTTACGCCGAAAATAAAGATATATTAATATGGTTATTTGGATACATGCATACAGTCATATCTAACCCTACCCTGTGGCGAGGATACGGAAGTTGTATGCTCCCCAAACGAGAGATACCTGCAGCGACCGCAGAAAATCTGCGATTACCACCGGTCTTCCTTAATATACTGCTTTACATATGCCACAGGTATCCTACGATAACTTCATTCAAATGGCGTATATGGTTACATTGTAAACGATATCGTGCGTTTCTAGTTCGGACACAAGGGGGACTGACTGAGGCAGATTAGTAAGAAAGCTGTGCGAAGATAGTTCGAAAAACGTGCTATTTTAGTGCAGTCACCCGCGAAGTTTCCACAAGCTTCAAGAAAACTTCAAATAATAGAAATAATATGATCGTTATTTTTTCCTTAAATTTATCCTCACTATCATGTCTAATCATCCTTATTTCAATTTCATTTTTTTTTTCAGGAATCATATAATATATACTAAAAAAAAACGAGCTGATTTTTGTGTCGGATTTGTCGCCGTTTTTGAAACAACACTATGTGAACACCTTTATCATCATTATTCAGTAACAACACAATAATTGTGTTATTTGTGTTTAAAAATAAATAAAAATTCAAAGTTTGTGTGAATTTATGGTGAATCTACCGAAATTAAATAAATAAAAAATATTTCTGGGTGAACACCATATAGTGAGTTCTACGATCATGTATTGATCAATAATACGTATTCATTTCGGGTGAACACCATATAGTGAGTTCTACGATCATGTATTGATCAATAATACGTATACATTTCTAGGTGAACACCATATAGGGAGTTCTACGATCATGTATTGATCAATAATACGTATACATTTCTAGGTGAACACCATATAGGGAGTTCTACGATCATGTATTGATCAAAAATACGTATTCATTTCGGGTGAACACCATATAGTGAGTTCTATGATCATGTATTGATCAATAATACGTATACATTTCGGGTGAACACCATATAGTGAGTTCTATGATCATGTATTGATCAATAATACGTATACATTTCGGGTGAACACCATATAGTGAGTTCTACGATCATGTATTGATCAATAATACGTATACATTTCGGGTGAACACCATATAGTGAGTTCTACGATCATGTATTGATCAATAATACGTATACATTTCGGGTGAACACCATATAGGGAGTTCTACGATCATGTATTGATCAAAAATACGTATACATTTCGGGTGAACACCATATAGTGAGTTCTACGATCATGTATTGATCAATAATACGTATACATTTCGGGTGAACACCATATAGTGAGTTCTACGATCATGTATTGATCAAAAATACGTATACATTTCGGGTGAACACCATATAGTGAGTTCTACGATCATGTATTGATCAAAAATACGTATACATTTCGGGTGAACACCATATAGTGAGTTCTACGATCATGTATTGATCAAAAATACGTATTCATTTCGGGTGAACACCATATAGTGAGTTCTACGATCATGTATTGATCAAAAATACGTATACATTTCGGGGAAATATCGACTAGCAGAGCAACCACGTCAAAGCAACGAAATCGGTATCGTGTCCCAATTTTAATTACACGGGTCCTATTATTAATATTTGAGAGTTATCAAATTAATCTTTCGAGATAATAGGTATGTTAAATTACCCTGCCGGGATTCAAACCCACGCGGTGAGGGGCTAAGCGAGTGGTAAAGTCAGCGAACATACTAAACTGGTATAAATATATTAATTGACGCTCAGTATATAAGAGTAGTTCAAAGATTGGTTTGCCTGGTGTCGGATTAATGTGAAAAGGTGTAGTATCAGGGTGATATCGCAGTGTGGCAGCACTATACACATATATCTGTTTCATGTTCAAATGTTGAAGTCACATACACCAGGTCGACACTTTTTTTGATAATGCATTATTGCACTGCCTCTTAGTTGATTAAGTTCAATCTATTTTCCGACAAAGAAAACGATTTGGGTTCGTTCAGGTCAATATTCTCTATAGAGAAGGCATTGTTCCATATGAGTTTTTTTTCTCTGAAATTCATTTTTGAACAAAAGGTACACAAAATTAACCTTGCGGTAGGTCAGTGGTTTTACACGGGTAACTCTGTGTACTCGGGGTCTTCCTCCACCTGTAATTAGCTGGACGACGCTATATGATTGAAATGCTATCGCAGCGACGGTAAACCCCAATACAACAACAACAACAAAATTAACTGATTTTTTCTGTTGTTCTGAAATATATGGTACCACTGAATTTATGAACATATATGTTATCCATTGTGTATTTACTTTTAGTGAAGCTAAATTGATTCAAGGTAATTTAATATTCCACATAACTAATTAATACAAAGACAAATGTTAATTGATTCAAGGTAATTTAATTTTCCACATAACTAATTAATACAAAGACAAATGTTAATTGATTCAAGGTAATTTAATTTTCCACATAACAAAAACTTTAATATTCCACATAACAAATTAATACAAAGACAAATGTTACACCGCATTCCGACAAAGGGCTTGAAATGCTGGGCGATGAAGCTTTTCCATCCCCGCCACTGCCAGGAAGGATAACGCACTTCGAAGTTGGTGGTGGATGAACGATTGACGAGCGACTGTAGTTGGGCCATACTCTCACAGTCCGAGTGTCGTTATAACTTCTTCAAGTTCGCAAACCCACCGTCAATCAAGCATCGAGCGTGTCCTAAAACATACAAACGGAGGTCATTTGAAATTATTAGTAAATGAAATTTCTTTACAAATGAAACTTGAACAGTACTTCGCCGTTTAATTACACTCAATGGAATGGTATACATGCAAAGAATTGTGTTCAATGTATATCAGACATTTATATGTTTAGCTATCTGTACATACAACAGTCATTTATATGTTTAGCTATCTGTACTTTCAACAATAATTTTTAGAAGTAGTACCTGGAAATTGCATCAGATATTCGATAGTTGTATGTTGTATGTTGTCCTGTCATCACTCGCCACGCGAAATACCCAAGAACGTATCGATTCTTATTCTGACCTGTAAAATAATTGCACTTGTGAAAGTTAATGTTGCTATATATATTTCTTAAAAAAGAAAGAAATGAAAAACAGAAATAAAGCTATTGGGCTATTGGCTATACTTCGGTTACACTCAGACAAGTACAAATTACTATTCTGAAGATGATTTCATGAACGATGTAATTTACAAGAAGATACATTTATTAATGCATTTATTTGTCCGTCCAACTTTTAAATGTGTCCTTTTAGAATGAAACTACTCTCCATAAAAACAGTTCCCATTTTTATATACATGTACCTTTATATCATGATGTAAACTATTTAAGGTATTAAATACCATCAATTAGTGTACCTGGACAGTTGTCGGCATGAATGGAACATAATGGTTCGCCGTGTCCACGCTGATCTAGCGCCCAGTCCACCATGGAAATCACAGAGTTCGGGCCGTGCGTATCCCCTTCATCACCACCCATATTCTCATCCTCATCCACACGGAGGTTGAGTTGTGCCGGCTCGCCATCGACCCGGAACCTAAAAATCTGTACCTTTTTGAGGGACAAAAAGTACAGAGGACCCATCTGGCGTGCGAAGTGAGGCAAACTCACGCACTGACTAAAGTCAAACGTGTAGTGAGTGTACCTTCTGTCTTCATCGAAGTCTCGGGTCTCTACACTCCTTCTGATGCAGTCGTTGTAAACATCTCTCTCCTGACAGAAATGACAAATCTTGTATTACGTTTTAATTGATTATTTGAAATCGAACGTATATTATGTGTATAACATATGTTTTGATACCATTATTAGTTTAACGGAAATTCTATTTAAACACGTAATGTGTATTTTATACATGTGTGTATGCAAGCTAATCAAATTATAAATCAATAAGCAACCAGTAATACCTGTTGTGCATGCAGAACGTGATCCCTAAGTTCAGTAGCGGCCGCCAACTTAACATCCTCTTCCATAGCGTCCATCACCCTCTTCCACAGCGTCCATCACCCTCTTCCATAGCGTCCATCACCCTCTTCCATAGCGTCCATCACCCTCTTCCATAGCGTCCAT
Organism: Solen grandis; assembly: GCA_021229015.1. Taxonomy (NCBI): domain Eukaryota; kingdom Metazoa; phylum Mollusca; class Bivalvia; order Adapedonta; family Solenidae; genus Solen; species Solen grandis. The sequence continues at coordinate 13,757,803 of CM037786.1, read as the reverse complement.
CACCCTCTTCCATAGCGTCCATCACCCTCTTCCATAGCGTCCATCACCCTCTTCCACAGCGTCCATCACCCTCTTCCACAGCGTCCATCACCCTCTTCCACAGCGTCCATCACCCTCTTCCATAGCGTCCATCACCCTCTTCCACAGCGTCCATCACCGTCTTCCACAGCGTCCATCACCCTCTTCCAAAGCGTCCATCACCCTCTTCCACAGCGTCCATCACCCTCTTCCACAGCGTCCATCACCCTCTTCCACAGCGTCCATCACCCTCTTCCACAGCGTCCATCACCCTCTTCCACAGCGTCCATCACCCTCTTCCACAGCGTCCATCACCCTCTTCCACAGCGTCCATCATCCTCTTCCACAGCGTCCATCACCCTCTTCCACAGCGTCCATCATCCTCTTCCACAGCGTCCATCATCCTCTTCCACAGCGTCCATCATCCTCTTCCACAGCGTCCATCATCCTCTTCCACAGCGTCCATCACCCTCTTACGCAGCTTCTCGCACTCCGCACACACACAATCTTGATATTGGGAAGGCATGTCAGCCATATTGTTTTAAAAATACTCAGTTTAACGGCACGTACGGATGGTTGTATTTCCGAGCACTTGGTGACGTAGTCGGCATGTAGTCCACACTTGGTTGTTTCTGCACTCAGGTATACGGGTGGAAGATTGTCCCTACCACGTGGAGCGGCTGGCTAGGGTATACCGTGTATGTCAGCAAAGTTGCTTATAAAACGAACCACCCGTTGTACATCCTCGTAGGTTAATGAGTGGGGTCTCCGTGCAACTGCTCATTCTCAACCAATTGTATCATGATATTATTAAGTGCACACTTCCCAATGTCATAACATATTAAAAACATTCTTTTGCACACGCCTCGGCTTTCGAATCTGAAGTTGTGCCCACCTATCCCTTTTCCTCTCTTCTTGTTGTCCTGGTCACTCCAGAAATCGTCCCCATATGTACACTTCTTCTCTGTTTAGTCATTCCGCACATCAGATATGGTCGTAATCTGCTGTATGCTAAAGCAATCATGACAATTATGCTTGCAGCCGCAGCCATCTTTCTTAAACATGGTTATCTTTCTTATATTATCATCATTGCATTCAACCTCAAATAAATCGAGCATGACACTGGTGCACTACCGACTGCGCTATGACGGCATTGACTCTCGTACGGGCTTTAAAATCTATGTGTGCATTGGTTGACTATTCAAAAAATATCTGAAAGTTATTTATTTTTCCAATAAAATACAAGAATTAACAAATTATACCCGTGACTTTATTTCTTTTGTAATAACTTCAAAATCATTAATCAGTGGAATACAAAATGGGTTTAAGATATACATTTTGAATACTGGAGTGGGTGGGGAAATAAAGCGGAGATTATTTTTTTTCATTAATCACATAAATTGTTTAAATTTTAATGCAGATAAGAATATGGTAATTGCTGGATGAAATCATTCATTAAAATGAACATGGGAATATTTATTTGAAATCTATTTGACTCTGCAATCACAGAAAAAAAAATCAGCAACTCAAATAACCTTCACTGAAAAAAAAATCAGCATGTCTATTTCGCTTAAATGCGATATTAAATTAATATCTTATTGTATTCTAGAATAAAACAAAATAATCACTTACTTCAAGTTCGCCTTCCATTTTACACTAATCTAATCCAAACCACGGTAGACTATGGCACAGCTTAAATATAACAATATTTAATTTTGCGATTGTAAAAGTCATGTGTACAAATGTGACGATTTTTCATGACGTCATTTCAAAGCGGGTTTTCCAGTAACGTTACGTCATTAAGACCGGTTTTTCCATGACACGGTTCTTTTTATAAACTGACACTTACATAACTGTACTTATTCTCATATGCTACATTAAAATAAATCATTTTTTGTTTTCAGATTTAAAAACGATATCAAGTGAAATCAGTTTAGTCAAATTAATAATTGTTAATTAAAGCCGATCAGCTAGAAAATATCTAAACATTTAGGCACATTTCACAAGGAAAATAAACAAAGAAGAACGCTTTTAAAGCGGACTTCAACGTCTGGAGGTATAAGCAATACAGCATTTTCATGCAAAGACCACATGCGGGAAAAAAGTAAAACGTACAGATCATGCGACAGAAAATCTAGATTTGAAAATTAGCTGCTCGTATCGTTCTGCTATCTTTTGTTTTTATATTGGTTTTCCGATTATTTGGTGTAGTTTGACCGCATTTATACAACTGACCACGTATTTCTTGAAATTGCAAGCTTACATATTTCATGTATATTTGTCATGCGAACCATTTGCAACAATAAGAACAGAACTGAACATACATTTTATTAAGACTTATAAAGAGTATATCGTCTACAGCACATGTATGTTTATACATTATATTGTCAACGTACAAGAGTTATGGCATATATAGAGTATGTTTGTGTTACAATGAATCATTTACATCATTATACAAACACTGGAGAAAAAATCGGAAAAAGAAAAACCAAGAAAAATACGAAGACAAAATTTAAAAACTAAGCACGGCTGGAAAGGCATTGAAATATAGAACATTTCATACATTTTAAGTATCGACTTATTTTGAAAAGCTAACAAGAGAATGGGGCTTAAACCTCTAGAAAACGGGAAAAAATAACGATAAAAAGAAAGAAACACTTCATTTCGTTTTCTCCCAATTAATTTGTAATGCCTGATTAGATCGTAATAATCTGCATACCATTGAAACGGCCAGGATACTGGCTACAAATCGCGTTCTTACTTTTTTTTTCTTCAAAATATAGCCACTTAAAAACAATAGGGGTACCAACATTTTTGTATTCCTGCCATTACTGTACTGTTTAAACCTTGATCAGCTAAAAACTGAATATATTCTGAGATATCACTCAAAGCACTAAAAAAACATGCTTAGTTTCTCCATAAAATATTTATATTTAAGGTAAAAAAACAACAAAAAAACAATATTTAAAATATGACCTTGACATTTGCAAATTTTCAATATTTGAACCTGTCAGTTTCTTTAAAACATAAAACAACCTAATCAGTGAAGATTTCATGAGAACTGAACAAACAATAAGATCAGAAGCTCCAAAAAAACAAAAAAACTAAACGCATATTTTCGAAAAAATTAATTTTCCGATTTTTTGGTGAAGTTTGACCGTTTATAGAGGATAAACAATACATAACCTGAAATTCTCATGCTATGTACTTTGTCAGCAATTGTACTGCAAATCAAATGCAGCAAACACAATACCTCTATCTTATCTCAAACAAAAATAGAAATGTTTTTCGTAGACCTAGTCTTCCTTGCATGTCTTTTTTGAGGTTCGAACTTTTAACCTCTTTTAGGGCAAAAAAAAAAGACACAATTAATGGGGTGTCAACAAGGGATACAAGGGAAAAATGCATTTAAATCAGACTTGAAAATATAGAGTTATTAGCAACAAAAGTGTTCTTTGGAACACGTGTGTATGAAGCGTGACGGAAAAAGTGTGACTGACAGACTGACGGACAGACGACGGAAAAGTGATTCCTATGTGTCACGTCTGCTTACAGCAGGTGACATAAAATGTATTTTGGTGCAATGTGCCACCTAGCGGCAAAATTATGATATTATTATCTTAGGATCATCTTCAGCATCATGTTAATATGCGTCTAAAATTTCATGACTGTAGATAAATTCTTAATTGCCAATATCGTGCTGACCAAACGTGGCTTGACGAAAAATAATAAAAAAGGTTCTAAAAAAAAACAGAAGAAGCACAATAGGTTTTCGCACTGCGTGGTGCGAAAACCTAACTATTTTGAAAAAAAGAAGGGGTTGTCCCAATACGTTTTCAATATGCCCGACCCGAGAATATTAAAACGTTTTAAAAAAGGTTCTAAAAAAAAACAGAAGAAGCACAAAACGTTTTCATGTTCCTGGAGTGGTTGGTGGGGGGGGGGGGGGGGGGGGGGGGGCTTTGGATTTAGGGGTCACCTGAAATCTTGACACTGGCGAGGTACATTGGTGGAGTGTAAAAGGCCCTTAAAATACAGAGCACAACTTAAAACCTTAATTAATGAAATCATAAATAGCTGTGCCAATACACAAGAAACCGTTTAAATATATACTATATTAAGGACGTCTCAGCGAGTTACCACTGATTTTAAAAATTTGGTATTTTATTTTTTATTTTTTGAAATTCTCATTTATGTAGAATGTTAGGGGAAACACCGCATTTTAAGATTCTTGTATTAAAACATAATTAACCGTGTATTTGCCAAATGTTGAAGGTCGAAAATCAGAGTGTTCTTCTACAAATTCGGCGTAAATATCAATAAAAAAAGTGGTGATATATACTTCTTTTTACATTCTTAGAAAACCTTTATATCAGAGGATTGAATCTGAAAAATAATTAAGGAAATATGTCAATTTTTTAACGAGAAAAAATTATATAAAATTACATAGCTTTGAGGGAGTTTTTTGTATATATTTTGGTACAGACACAATGACTAGTTTTGCTCGGAGTGTATTTTCCATGCATGTTTGACAGTATTTTTACCTGTAATTTATAAAACACATTTATAAGTTACAAATTATGATAAGATATTCTGAAAATATTATTTTGATATGTTATTAAAGTATTTAGAATGCAAACTTTCGAATTTCTTAATGCTATGATTTTTCAACTAATTTTAGCAAACAGTGATGTTAATCTCTAAAACGAGTAAAACGAGTACTTTTACGTAACAAAGACCGCGTGCAAACACAGAAAAACTAGTTTTCCTCTTGTTACCTAAAGTACTTATGTGCAAAAGTTTAGAAAAATCTGTCCGTTAGAAAAAAAACACACGCTGAAACGCCTTTAATAAATGTTCTTAAAACCGGTATTTAAAACCGTAACTGCTCGTTTTGTTGTTGTTGTTGTTTAGCCATAGCGATTGACATCCAGTCTGTAATAACTTTACGAAACTGTTACGGATTTATCTAAGATACCTCACGCTTTTATTATTCGTTTCCGTGGCAAAATTCTGAGCATATTCTAAACTCATCCTTGTCTCCGGATGTCCCCGCGATTACACCGGATGTATTACGAATGAGCTCTACAGATGCGTTACGAATGAGCTCTACAGATGTATTACGAATGAGCTCTACAGATGCGTTACGAATGCTATCAAGCCCATCTTGGGCAATGTAACTAGAACTTTGATAAACTCGATAAGGGTACATCAACTTAAAATATATCGAAGCTACATTAACCATTTGATTAAGGCTTACCTTCTGACAAAGGCTAATAAAGCGAGAGGGTTATTATGAACGGGCCTTAACGAGAGATCTACTTCTGTATTTTAGTAAGCCAAATTAATGATAGAATTAACCGCTGCCGGCAAAATGTGTCGTAACTTTGTGTAAAAACCATAAAACGTTATATTGATCATCGTAATCAACATGAAATAAACACAAAGACTATGTGTTGTATATCTTAATACAAAATAATCTATTTTTAAATTAAATGTTTATTTTCCAAATTATAGGAAATGAAATCGGATCTTATTCTCATACCGGTAGATGCACAGACCATGGAAAAGAATATTTTAATGTGTTGCTCTTGCCAAGGTGTTGTCTTCTCTAAGAAAGAATATTAATGCACACAAACATTAAGTGCATTAACATGCAGAAGAAAACTGAGTTTTTTTGTTTTGTAATTTTGATTTAAAAAAAAAGTTACAGCAATCAAAACTATGAAATAGTACAGAACATTTTGTGTTTATATCGTTGGTTTATTGCCAATTTCTTTTTGTCAAATAGTTAATGTCCATAAAGAAATAAACGAACACTACTTTAGATACAAACACTGTCAAATAGAAACAACAGTTTTAATCTAAAATTACTGTGAACAGAAATGAATGAATTCAAAGGGGAAGTGAGTAAATATCAACCGATGCTAAATAGTAGAAAGTGTAAATACAACTATATACACATTCCAAAGAACAAATACCGAGGTGTTTCGGTTAGGTAAACCTGATTATAAATTATTTAAAGTTTGCATTCCTTAGGAATGTGTTTATTGAAAGAAGTGCCTTGTTCTGTGCACCATAAGTGACATGAACTTTAAGAACATTGGACTCATGCAACGATGAGAAAAAATACTTTCAAAAGCGTTTGTAGATGTATCAGTTTTATTGTCATCTATTTTTGATACCAAATTCAAACTTAACAGATCTGAATAAACATGACTGTACCGAGAAAGAAGTAGATCAATCACAAGTTAGTAAACTATAAACATTGTAATCAAATAAAGCATTCTATACTTGTGTGTATTTAGAAACTTCGGGATCCAGTTCAGCTAAGGACCCTGCTGTTCGCAATAGAGTAACTTATGACGCAGGAATTTATGTCAATCAATCATTCAACAAAGAGCTTTTCCTCGACTAAGTCTGCAATCAATGAAAGGTTTTTGTCCTGTTTACGGTCTAGAATAAAGTAAACAGCTTTGGACCAAGGGTCTATATATCCATGGTTACGTTCGTCCGACGGATGATTGGTTTTTTGAGTGACAAAGTAGACTTTTCAACATACCAGTCAGGTACAAGGCCCCGGGCGAGGAATTATTTATCTTCAACAGAAATCAATTGGGAGATTTTGGCGCTAATGACTTTTAATTTTTTTTCCCTTTCTTTTTCTATGTGGGTAAGAATTTTCTATCCGAACTTTTTGTGTGCCTGTTAACTCAAGGAAGCAAATCAGTTTTCTCTGTGCTTAACCCGTAATTGTCTTGCTCGAAATTTTAATTGCATAAAACAAAAATAAATATCAGTGTAGAAAATAAGGTGTATCATTTTATTCGTCGATCTTCCTACGTGTCTGTCTTCCCTCATATGTTTTAAGTATTGCACTGGTGACTGCATTTCTTTCGTCGTGTATCTTTGTCATTTTTGCTCTAAAAGTTGTTATCAATAAAACTGCTAAAACAGAAAAGGTGAAATCGCAACGAATCTTAGACACACACAATAAGGTCCCTGTCAAACTCTGCCGTGGCCGAGATCCCACTGCGTCCTTACATAGATAACATTATGTATGTCCCAAGACAACACTCTGCAAGGTCCTCGCTGTATTGCTAAGTTCCAAATTATCTTCGTGTATGATCAACTACTGGAAAACTAGTTTTTCTGTATTTACACGCGGTCTTTGTTACGTAAAAATAGAGCAGTTTAAAATCGTGTGTCGTTGTCGACGTTAAAGATAAATACTTTTCAGCAGTACATCAAAACATCGGGAAATTAAAGTATGGAAGGGTATTAACGCATAAATTGCATCTTGCATTCGTACATTACAACTTGCATTCGTACATTTACATCTTGCATTCGTACATTACAACTTTCATTCGTACATTTACATCTTGCATTCGTACATTTACATTTTGCTTTGTGACTTGCACATCTTACTTTGTGACTTGCACATCTTGCTTTGTACATCTTATTATGTATATTTATTCTTATTTAAATAACCCCTTCCTCTTAACGAATGACAAATGTCAGAGAGCATAGCAGTAACAATGACGAATAGCCGAATGTGGAAAGCCGAATGTAAACAGCACAATACACAAGGCATAATACTATGCGACACCTGGTGTAATAATGACGGGACGACCAAATTATGCTAACAGGTGGCGCTACGCATTTGTTGTCGGCAATTTCCGTAAATGACTGAAATATACTTTGAAGATAAACATAAGTTGGGGCCTACTAAAAGCCGGTCTTCAAATAATCGACGGTCTCCGCCGGTCTCCGAGACGTAAGCAAGATGTAAATGTACGAATACAAGATGTAAATAATATTGAATGTATGAATGCAAAATGTAAATATACAAACGCAAGATGCAAATGTACGAAGGAAAGATGTGAATGTACGAATGCAAGATGTCAATGTACGAAGGAAAGATGTAGATGTACGAATGCAAGATGTAAATGTATGAATGCAAGTTGTAATGTACGAATGCAAGATGCAATTTATGCGTTAATACCCTTCCATAGTAAAGTATGGTTGCTGTCCATTCTCATCAGTCGGACATGGTGACAAAGTTAAGCAAAGCCAAAGACGCACCAGTAAGTTGTTTTCTTTGCTTCTAACAAATACAAGCCTGTAGCCTGTATGTTGAGGCTGCTGTGATAATAATCTGCTATGGCAATAACATGTTCGCTATGCAAAACGACCGTCATTATAGTACGATAGCCAATGAATAGTGAATTATGATATAGAAAAAAACGAGACTTAAAATAGCACCATTACCATCATATGTTTATGACCGCGATTAAAACAATAATTCTATACTTTCCTGAATATATACCATTCGCTGTTTAAAATATTCCAATTATTACATATGTTCTCCCTTGAAAAGCTGATGCATAGCTATGGCTACGGATAATCTGTGAGACAGATTAGATCGACTCTAAATATCGGAAATATACAAAAGGAGAAACGATAAAAAAACTTGAAATAGGAATAATGAGGAATAATAAATAGGAATAATAGGTAATGAATTTATTGACAATAAAATTACATGCCTGCACTAATAACTTCACCAGCAGTATTATTTCCTTTTACAACTACTATCTAAATAAAAGACGAGCATATATCAATCTGCTTCTACATTTTTGCAACTATGACTATGACTATTTGAGTTTACCGTCGCTTCGACAGTACTAGTATTTCAGTCATAAGCGACGTCCAGCTAATTACAGGTGGAGGAAGACCCCGAATGAACGGAGGCATCCGGGTAGAACCACCGACCTACCGCAAAACAGCTGGAAGACTTCCTCACATGAAAATCCGATGAACCTGCCGGGATTCGAATCCACGCGGTGAGGGGCTGAGTGAGTGTTAAAGTCAGCGACTTTACCCTCTCGGCCACGGAGGCCCCACATTATTTTGCGATGACAACTAGGTGTGTATGAAACAACATATATGTCATTGGTTGAACATTAATGAACAGTCATGTTTACAAAAGTTATATTATTTCGCCTCTCACGTAAAGTCAAATAACGTTTATTAAATCATTAAAACCAACTATATCTCAAGTATTTGATAATTTATGAGTATGTGTGTCAATGTATAATTTGGACACCATCCAGCTCTTAACTGACCGATATGTTATTGAATTATCGAAAAGAGCTTTTGAGCTGCTTTTGAGTACATAAAAATTAAATATTAGCATTTAGGTTATTCCAAATTTGCATATAGCTCTTTCAGGTTTATATAATTCTCTCCAACAAGCAAAACAACATGTAGGGTGCCTGGTGTACTGCAAGGGCTTTCTCTCAGTATAATAAGACGGGTCCTCCAATTGTACGTTGACTGGCGTAGCATCATAAGACCAAGGTTCCAAGTTTATGGCGCTATGTGTACTTCGAGGGTTTTGTTTCTGTATTATAAGTCCAATCCTCCAAGTTAAGGGTGACTTGCGTGCTGCGAGGATTTCGTGTATGTATGATACGACCAAAACCTCGAGTGTGGTGCCTGGTGTAGTGTGATTTAATTGGGGGTTTGGGCCCCTTATAAAGGATGTTATCCCTTTATTTGTAGGGTGCCTCTGTATTGCGAGGGATTTTTTTTAATAGGATGATACCAATCCTTTATTTGTAGGGTGCCCCTGTATTGCTAGGGATTTTTTTTAAATAGGATGATACCAATCCTTTATTTGTAGGGTGCCTCTGTATTGCGAGGGATTTGTTTATAGGATGATACCAATCCTTTATTTGTAGGGTGCCTCTGTATTGCGATGGATTTGTTTCTGTACATTAAGACCAAGGCTCCAAGTGTAGGGTGCCTGGTGTAGTGCGAGGTAGTTGTTTTTGTTCGATACGACCATTTCTCCAAGTGTTGAGCGCCTGCTGTAGGTCGAGTTTCTTTTCAATATGGTAAAACCAATCCCCCATTTGTAGGGTGCCTGGTGTAGTGAGTTTCAATTTGTACTTCGGTGGTATTGTTTCTGTATGATAAGACGAAGTCTCCAAATGTGAGGAGAAGTGAAGTCCATATAAAGTAGATCCGAACCCACAGTTTAGTCAAATCATAGAGACAATGGTGCAGTCTGTATTTATTTCTACATCCAATGCGGGGTTAAGTTCGAAACAAGAGAGGATTTTTTTCTTAGGTTATGTTAGGGCTCTGTTCAAGAAATATATTCGTTTGCTATATGTTTAGAAATGAATTTGAACAACTAGTTGTTATAACCATTTTCATGTCTGTGAGTGTACGTTATTTGTGTTATATGTGATTCCTTTTGGTTTAAATACAAATATTTATATATATATCAATTTACCTGTAAGAGAGAGAGAGAGAGAGAGGGTATGCTTATTGTAAGCCGTCTGTTAAAACATTTTTTTCTCTCCAGTAACATAACCGTTATAATAAGTTACAATAAAATTTGACATCGCTTGAAAATGAATTCCCATTTGTCAAATTTTCACTGTCCGGATTTTTTCTGAACTGAAATGAATTTCACAATATGAATCATGAATATCTCATAAATAAACCGGCCTCGGTGGCCGAGAGATCCAATGGCTTGTCTGTGAACACCATGGTTGCTGTGTCGATCACCACCAGGGTCGGGCACGTTCTCCGTGATGACGTGTGCCAAGTCATTTCAAAAACGAACCATACTGAACCAAGTTACAGCCGGGACACAATTGATTGCCCAGACTAACACACAGACAAACATACACGGACATTCAGAGACAGATGTAACATTATATGTCTATCGAAATTTCATGGCGGGGGCATAAAAAAGCAGTTCATGATTCTGATGCTGTCACTTGCTGTGGCTGTCACCTTCAAGCTGACGACCTGGTTCATTTCCGCATCACTTTGTTTTCTCCTAGGGACAATTTGTCTCGGGATAGTTAAAAAAAGTAACAGCTAGAACACAATTACTTCCACAGATTTTGTCAACCGACTGATGTGACCTTGACCTTCAACCTAGCGTACAAGTTCTTGTTCACATCACATCACCTTGTATTGTCCTGGGGATCATTTGTGCCAAGTTATTTCAAAAGACGGCCATACACAACAGCCTGGACACAATTCAAAATGTCAGATTGTTGTGACCTTGACATTCAAACTTGCAACCTGGTTCCTGTTTGCAATACAATGTCTTTTCAGAGTGACCACTTGTGCTATGTTATTTCAAAACATAACTATACGCAACAATGTTACAGCCCGAGCAGGACTGCTAGCACAAATTTTAATCTCAACTAACTCAACTAACTGTTGTGTCCTTGATCTTGAAGCAAACAAACTTGGTTCTTGTTCGCAATATATCGTCTTGTGCTTACCCTCTAAGTTATTTCAAAACATGACCATTCATTGGGAAACAATTTTAAGGTCAACCGAGTCTTGTGTAATTTGACCTTCAAGCTAGCGACATGTTTTTGTGAACAATAATAATTGTATTGCAACCTCAATAAAACAATTAGCAATTCTAAAGACATGAAAAATAAGTTGTAAATGAAATGAAATCTGATCATAAATCTACGGTGGCATAGATACGGTGGCATAGAGGTCACACGCACTTTTCTTTTTTTATGTCGAGGGAACGAGATAGGGAACACTTATTATTCGAGGGAACGAGATAATAAGGGAATTAATTCCGGGAACGACTTATTATCTCGAGGGAACGAGTTAGTCAACCAATCAAATATTGCAATCAAGAGTCCGTATGTTGAGTCCGTGTTTATTTGTTTATTGAGATGATCGTTCCATCGACAATATATCTATTAGTGTGACAACCTCCAGACTAACTGAATACGTTCAGAATTAAATTGGATATCACTTAAATTTTCTCCTTTCCATATCAAACGGGTACAAAAATTTATGTCATTGGCTTTATGGAAACGGACGCGTCCTGTGTGTTCAGCATTACACAATTTGGCGATTAGAAAGTCTTTCTCGTAAATATAGTAGTATACACAATGGTGTTTCTGGCTCACTTTTAAAT
>CM037786.1:13695708-13745708 GCA_021229015.1 Solen grandis | reverse complement strand
AAAAATGAAAAAATTTCTTGAATTTTTAAGGATATTTGGACTGAATATTAGTCTTTAAGACTTATTTATATTCTGTGAGGATTAACGTTATTTGACGTCATAAGGTCAAAAAGAATGTTAATATATCTACGCGTTAATTTCTATATGTTGCAAAGTTGCAAGGAGCATGAAAAAATTACTTGATATATTTAAGATACTTAATATTTCATTTCATTGATTTTTTATCCCTTTATGATGTCATGTGACATAAAAAACTTGACGTTGTTACACACTCTTGTACGCGGTCTCAGCCATTATTACAGGATGAAATTCGAATTGTAAGCGTTTTAAATAATTTAAATTGTAACTAGATTATAAAAATAGTCCAATTTTAAATAAATCGATAAAAAAAAAATGATTTTCAGTTACTTTAGCCATTTCCCCCAAAGGGTTAAACGGTTTATTTTTCAAAGTTCATTTAAGTTATGGCCATACAAAAGCAAGTTAAAGGTTGCAATTTCATATCCTCTTACTTTTTTGCTTTTAAGTATTTGACAAATGTAGCAGAAAGTCCTATCATTCGTAAAACGAATGAAATCTAGTTCTTTCTTCTTCTTATTATTATTATTCTTTTTTTCTTCCTCTTATATTTGTGTTAATTTCGATGTGTTGCCATTGGCCCTGAACAATCAGAATTTTATGGCATGTATTTCAAACCATGAGCTTTCGGATGCATTGAATTTCATATTCATATGACGTCATATAACGTCAGATTTGACGTCAGGTGAAAAAGTTTGTACGCGGTCTACAGCCATTATTTCTGGACCGACTTTCATCAAAATTTCACAGAATGTGTATGTTAGGCTGTAGTTGTGCATCCAGGTGTCCGTTTTTCAAAATTCGAAAAGTCCATGGTTCTATGGCGAATCCATAGATTCGAACCAAGGTGTAAATTTTCAAATGCTTATAAAATCTGTCATATTTAAGATAGAAAGTTGATATTTAGTCAGTATATAGGTCTCTAGAAGTTGTTAAACATTTTGTGCAATATAAATGTCATATGACCGTCACGTGACGTCTTATATGATAATGTATTTCTATATTACAAGAATATTTCTATATGTTGAAATTGTTCGAAGGGCAATGAAAATTTAAGACACATGCTTCAAACGCTGAATTTCGATTTCTATGATTTTCATATGCCTATGACGTCATATGACGTCACATTTGAATATGCAACAAAAGTTTGTACGCGGTCTACAGCCATTGTTTGTGAACCGATTTTCATCAAAATTTTCACAGAATGTGTATATTAAGTTCTAGTTGTGCATCCCGGTGTCCGTTTTTCAAAATTCGAAAGTCCATGGTTCTATAGCGAATCCAAGATTCGAACCAAGGTCGTAATTTTTAAATGCTTATAAAATCTGTCCTATTTCAGATAGAAAGTTGATATTTAGTCAGTATATAGGCTCTAGAAGTTTTTAAACATTTTGTGCAAATAAATGTCATATGACGTCACGTGACGTCATTATATGATAATGTTATTTCTAATATTAACAAGAGTATTTCTATATGTTGAAATTGTCGAAGGGCAATGAAAATTTAATGACACATGCTTCAATCGCGGAAAGTTTGATTTTTATGATTTTCATATGCTATGACGTCATATGACGTCACACTTGAAATATGCAACAAAAGTTTGTACGCGGTCCAGAGCCATTGTTTATGAACCGATTTTCTCAAATTTTTCACAGAATGTGTATATTAGTTCTAGTTGTGCTTCTCGGTGTCCGTTTTCAAAATTCGAAAAGTCCATGGTTCTATAGCGAATTCAAGATTCGAACCAGGTCGTAAATTTTAAATGCTTTATAAAATCGGTACCTATTTGAGATAGAAAAAGTGATATTTGGTCAATATTATAGGTCTCTAAGGTCTTAAACATTTTGTGAAAAAGAAAAAACGTTCATATGACGTCACGTGACGTCATTATATGATAATGTATTTATAATATTTACAAGAGTATTTTTATATGTTGAAATGCCAAAGGGCAATGAAAATTTAATGACGTGAGGATATTTTGATTTTCACCCTACTGCATGTATGTAGCCTATCTCAATAAATATCGATTTTTGTAAATATATGTATGATAAGATTATAGCTGAATATTGACGTTTCCAAAGATATTTAGTTTATTAAAATAGGTTTACGCAATACAAAGTTATAAGCAAAAAAAACTAAATGAAATGAAGCTAATTTGCTGATAATATGCTGTTTTCTTGAGGTTTAACAGTCAATATCTCAGAACGATGAAAGATATGTTTATACATTATGCGTTTAAAATGTAGCATGTTTTAAGAGCTTTCTAACGGTACCAGTTTATTGAAATTGGACTTCATATAAGAAAGTTACATGGAAAATAAGATATTTCATATCATGCATCATAAAAAATATGGAAAAAGGTCACGCGCAGGGGTACACCAAGCTTTAATACTTGCGCAACGACTTAAAAAAAAAAAAAAAAAAAAAAAATAATATATTCAAATTGCAATTGATGGACTATATCTTGATTTTTTTTTTTTTTTTGTCGAATGTTGACGTTTCAAAATAAGCATTGAAGTTAATACATGTACAGCGGCACAAGACAAAAATCCGTATTGCAACACTATGTAGCTAGCGAGCAGTTTGCAAGCTTGAAAAATTCACACGCAGCCCCACATTTAGACCATCTAAAACTGCATTGTTATGCTAACGTTATTCATATTGCATCAGTTGTAGGCTGGGTTGTTACCTTTCAAAATATCACCATAGTTCGAAATTCCTAGGAATTTATGGCAAAACTACGGAAGCCCAAACACGCCAAAATCGCTAAATACGTTTAACTACGTTACAGGTGTCGAAAGGATATAGCACTATACAAATATTCAATACTTCTTCTACTGAGGCTAAATTAAACAAGGTTACAACTGAGCTGGAGTGATGAATTCTATGTGTGATGAAAGTTAGAAACTTACATTTGAACACGTTTCATTTTTCTTTCATGTCATATGACATTACTAGTAGTATAAATTTTGTATGTAAATCTACATGTGCAAGATATAGGCGGACTTTTAATAAAATTCACAGAATGTGTTCTATTTGTGCTATTTTATATAGAAATAGAGGAGATAGAAAGTTGCAATTTGGACAGATTATCTATTATGTCATCTTCTATATATACTATATAAAGCAGATGTTGCAGAAAGGTCCTATCATTCGTTTAAACGAATGACATCTAGTTGTTCTTGAATTTCTTAAAATACTGCTATATCTACAAGTATATGTAAAGAATCGTTTTCATGTAAACATTACATTACTGATGCAATGTTTCAATGATACTTTTCTCGATTACGTACTGGTAATGTTTTTCTCTTTTCCGCCAATGTAAAATGGGCTCAATCCATTTCAGGACGAAATTGGCTATAATAGGTGTGGACATACCCAGGACACTCAGATATGATACAGTATAGTATACCCCGTTATTGATATCATTAATTCTTCTTGTTGTATGTGTATGAATGTGCTAAGTGTGCCTTACAAATACAAGTAGAGTATGAACTTATTGAGGTTTAATTGTAATACAGCTGACAAAATACTTCGGATTTAAATTCACTGTTTTCTTAATCAGATGTTTTAAAACAAGGAGATTCGAATTTAATCATTTATCAATTATTCACCTGTTTCAGCTTTTATAGGCTGTGAACCAGTATTTAACCATATTATAAGTACATTTCTTACCAACAGTGATTGATCTGTTTTTCAATATTGGTTCTTAAAACGATACATTAATACATACATACATACATACATACATACATACATGCACAGGTTCAAAATGCATTGTAGAAGAAAAATTGTTGAATTAAAAAATAACCCTTTGTTGTGTAAGCACTTTTACCAGTAGAATTGTAAAAATATACTTACAATAGTTATACCTTGTTGACAGCCATTGATTCTTAAAACCGAAAGAGGAAGTGAATTGGTTTTATTTATAGTCCACAATTATATGGGCAGTAACTGTGTGTTATTATGCACTGCTTTTTAATCTTCAGGATATCCATCAAAGGAGATGATATCGTAATAGGTCTTATTCACGACTTCATTTTGTACATGTGTATCTTTCTCCTACCGTCCCGTTTACACATGTCTATGTTTAAATACAACATAAAACATAAAAAGCAAGAGGGTCATGATGGCCCTTAAAGGCGTTTTCTAACATAGGGGTCACCATGCTTGTTTTAGAGATCAAGCTTATGGTAGAGCATCACTATTTGCTAAAATTTGTTGATAAAACATGACATTAAAAATAAGAAAGATTTCGTTTCTAAATACTGTAACAGCATATTAAAATGATATTTTTAAAACCATTTGTAACTTATAAATAATGTATTCTAAAAGTTACAAATAAAAATACTGTCAAATATGCATTAAAAATACAAAATGGGCATTAAAATCTCATTTTCGCTGGACCAAAATGTAAAAAAATACATACCTCACCAGATTTTTTTTTTTAACTAAAACTGCTTTTTTTAAAAAGATTTTCTTTATTTTTTCAGAGTCAATTTTCTGATATAAATACTTTATGAAAATGTAAAAAAATACATACCTCACCAGATTTTTTTTTTTAACTAAAACTGCTTTTTTTTTTATTGAAATTTTAGCCAAATTTGCATAAAAACACTAAAATATGACTTTTTGTACTTTCAAAATTTGACAAATATACTTTTGATGATATTCTTACAACATAAATTTTAAAATTTGGGCTATCTTCTATTATTCAACTTAAAATAAATGAGAAAATCAAAAAAACTTTTTTTACCAAAATCAAAATCAGCCGTAACCCGACGAAACGTCCTTAATCGCTCGCCCTGATTACCGACAATGCCATTCCCATGATCGAACTGGACGAGATTATCATCGAGACAAGCATTTTGACTAGATTAATAATGATTTGCTAATAATGTGGCAAGGGGTATACTAAGATTTAACCTAGTGACCTATTTTTGACCATGCTTTATCCATGACTGAACTTGATCGATATATCATCAAGACAATCTGATCAAGTTTGAGAAGGAGTTGGCTAATAATGTACCCCTAGAGTGTAAACAGGATTATACAAGATTTGACCTAGTGACCTACTTTTTGACCCCGCCCACTGAACTTGACCAAGATATTATCAAAATCAAAACATTCTGAGCAAATTTAAGAAAGTTTGAGCCCAAAATGTGGCTAGCTGAATGTAAACAAGATTTAATCAAGATTTTACCAAGTGATTTACTTTTCAACCCCGCCCCACTCATGATTAAACTCTACTGAGACATTATCAAGATATACAGTCTGAGCAAGTTTGAGGAAGATTGGATCATAATTGTGGCTTCAAGAGTGTTAAACACTAAAATTGTTGACATTTTTCATATAATTTTAAACCCATAACTCTTGACCTAATGGGCAAATGTTAGTCACAGTCAAACTTAGCTGGAAGATTATGACTATAAACATTGTTGTAAATTTTTAAGAAGATACTTAAGAAATGAAAATACTAATTTAGGATTCAGCACAAAAATAATGCGGGTCTTAATGCACAAATCTCTATGACTGCAGTATCTTCATTGGTAATCAACTGGCTACAGTGACATTTATTTTCGTTGGTGATTAACTGGTTAGAGCGTACGGCTCGGTCGGTTCGATCCCACAGTGATCCTGCTTACAACGAATTATCTGTTAAGTTTATTTAAGTTCATAAGTTCGAAATACCATCGATGGGTAAGTGATTTCGAAAGTTAGACACTGACAACAGAAATTTTGTTATAGCTATAATTATGCAAAAAAAATGTTAAACACAAAGATAAATTTTAAAATTGAACGGGGCTTACCTTGGTTGAAGTTTGATTTCAAATTTTTAAGTATCTATTGCGCATGCGCAGAACACTAAGTAAATGCAGGATAATGTACAAAAAGAACAACTTACCTCTAGAAATGCGTACACGGTCTAACAATTCAATATGGCGTATAAACATTTATAAGACTTACTAACTTTTTGATTTTTATGCCAAGTGCTCAAAACGAAAGTCGACCTAAAAATTGCTCTCACGAATCTCAGGTGAGACTAACCGAAATTCTTAAAACGGAAAAAACTTTTATTAAGAATAAGAATAATGATTTTTAAAAGAAGTCCGATTGACTTTCTATATTGCCAAAAATACCAATATCGCATCTTACCACTTTACCATCAGAAAGCACCTGATGTGATTGTTTATTAGATGTATTCATTCCACCAGGGGACAAGAACTGACACAATGAAAGACTAGATTTCTATTACGTCGTCAGTAATAATAAAAAAACACCAACAAACTGTTACATCGTGGCGTATCACAGAAAACATTTATTGCTTAACATTACAATCTGAGCAAGACAATCACTTAGTTTTTAGCCTTCAAAAATGAACATTCGTCAGTAGATATACATTTTCTGTACGAGGGTCAGAAGTGACGAAAATTTCAGATTAAAATTTCTGGTGCACTGTTTACTTTATGGATATTAAGTTTTCACATGATGAAAGTAGATTATTCCCTGAATAAATCGAAAGTTACATTGATAGAAATAATGTCCTGCAAATACCTTCACAATTGGTAATGACTGTTATCAGCTTAATTTATTCGTTTTATTCAACCTTTTTCAATATTAATTCATATCAATTAATGTCACGTTTGTTCCCGTTTTACACACGATTCTTAAGATCCGGAGACTCCTTATCCATAAAGAGAGAGGAACGTGTTTTATTTCACTCCAGATCGTAGAAAATATATTACACTGTACACTGATTTTTGTTGAGGTTCTCTAATTACCAAGCTACAAATCTAAACACTCGAACAATACATCAAGTAAAATCATTATTATTTATATGTAACATTTAAAGTATGTTTCATACAAAAAATATATATATCGTAAACAATAAAACAAACATGACACACATATTATGTTACTTATCTTAAGGGCATCATACTGGTTTATGATAGCCTTACAAGGTAGTAAGCGTCGACACTGGGTCAGCCATAATTTTAGTAGAAAAGTTTGCTAGAAAATATGAGTTGACGAATTTTATATATTAGCTAAAAAAAACATAATCAAACAATTCTAATAATTTGCACAAGTTAGAACAACTTATACCAACAATCCGACTGGTTCAACCGGTCATTCTAAGGAATCAATCTTCATGTTCATTCTTTCACTTAGAAATCTACACTTGATATCCAACGTGTAACGAATAAAAATTGGTTACCCGTGGTTTCTGACGATGACTCGTTAGTATCTTTTATATGAGGGCACAGGGTGTAGAAATGACATCAATTAAATATTCATTTGTGGGGTTATAAATACTCTTAGAAACATATTGTTAATTTCAAATACATTAATTATAACAAATAGAATTGTTATAATTTATAAAATTGAAGTTGACACAGTGAGGTGGTACAGTTCGTCCTCATACATGTATATTTATGTGTACCTTAGACATGGACAGGTGGAAACCAACAACGCATTCTCAAAGAATTAAAAAGTAAAACAGTGGTTCATCTACCCCAATAAGAGATATTTAGAACAATTAAACAATACATTTACCTTACTTGCATGTATTTTATTAATAGACATAAAACTATTTAAAAATTTAAATGTAATTCTTTACCACACCTACATTTTTAGTTCTGCGATTTTAACATCCAGTTATTAAAAACGCAAAAAACAACAACAATCATATTAGATTTAATTTGAATTATTTGTGTATTTTGGAATCAACATACACGTAACAAAACAGCAAATTGTGAATTGTTATTCGGTCAGTATTTGGCAAAAAGTATAGGCCTACAGTTTTTAGATTCAGATTCAGGTTACTTTTATCGAACCATGGTACCATCGTCAGTGTTTATGTATATATCACTTATTCATAGTATTGATATTTTTTTAAATAATATTTAGTAACTTTTTACATCTAGTCCTTATTTCGTTAAAGATTATCGTTTAAATATTGTACCTGTTACGTTCAAAGTTAAAATCAACAGCTTGAAACTAATGTCAAAATATAATTTCTGTCCTGCCATTCCTATCTCAAAATAAAGCCCTAATCTCAACCTTCTAAATAAATTATTTCAAAACACTTTAACACAAGGCACGATATTCTATTTTAGTAATATTTTGATTAATTGTTATAGAGCTTGACGTTTTCGTAACAAATAACATTTCATGTTGAATGTGATCTATCTGGTTGCTAATGATATACAAACATTCTGACCCGGTAGGGACTTCGGATATTTTCATGTGAGGAAGCCTTCCAGCTGGCTTGCAGTAGGTCGGTGGTTCTACCCGGGTACCTCTGTGTACTCGGGGTCTTCCTCCACCTGTAATTAGCTGGACGTCGCTATATGATTGAAATACTATCGCAGCGACGGTAAACCCCATTACAACAACAACAACAACAACAACAAAAATATACATGTATGTTTACAGGTACTGGAAATGCTGCATCTGGCTAATAGACACTTTCAAATTATCTTTAAAAGAATCGAACATGTTTATGACCCTTCTTTTTTGCTTTTTATTCAATTTTGCGCAAAAAAGATTTATAAAACAAAAATACAAAATAAACGGATTGATCTTGTTTCTGATACTATAGTAGCCATACTGAATTTAATGTGTACTAGGAGTGTATTGTTTAAAATATCTCATGCCGTATACTGTAAGAAAATGACCAAGAAAGCCGGAGCTCACATGAAACATTTAAAATTCTTTATATGATATACGTTTTAGTTTTTAACTAAACACATATTAAATGTGTTCTTGGTATATCATATAATAAGAAATGGTCTTGAGTGCCTACCTAGGTTTATGCGCGTATGTTCTTGAAACTTAAACCTACAATATATTCAAACATGCTATGAAATACCGTAAAGCGGGTTATTTTTGCGGGTAATTCATTTCTGCTATTCTGCGAATGAACACAAATCCTTAAAATAATTTCCGTGGAAATTAACTAATAGTAGAAAAATATTCACAGGATAAAACTCTTTAGATCCCTTCAGATCATTAGATACTGATCTACATGAAATACGCTATTACATTGTTTCTTTTATCAATAAGAGTCTGTTACTGCTAGCATTAAAACAAACCAACCAGTCAATGAAGTTTTCACTAAATGGTTTGTACTTACAGAAAATGAATGAAAAGAACAGAGTAAAAATGTGACACTTTGACCACATTTCATTGTAATCTTCCCTTATCAATTTTTTTCTCGGATGATGAAGATCTTTCTTTATTTCTTTTGACTTATACAATATTGTACATCGTCAATACATAATATATATTTATATATTTAAATATTAAACACGTGATACATAACCCTCTCACGCCGACTCATTCACTGACATACACTGTCATACACACTTCTGTCCTCCAAAAGTTTTCATGAGATTACACTTCATATTTTATAAAGTTTCCACAGCTATTGTTGTAAACAGTGAACATCTATAATTTATATATCAAAAAATTAATCTATATTTATATGTTATAATAATGCGGAGAATAGAACTTAATTTGAACCATTTTGCTTCAATGATTATCCTTGCCAAATGCACTTATACCTTAACAAAACTTCATTTAAATATTTCTAAGAAATATAAAATTTTTAACACTTGTCGAGATACAACTTTTATCAACATACGTTTACATGAATTTCTTGATTATATCTTACGTGCTACGCAAACCGACAATTTTACAATTAAATATCTTGATTTCATACTATATTGTTTTTGTATATATAATATACATATATATCGCTTATTTTTTTTTTAAATTATAGGAAGATTGTAGGATAAGGAATATTCCAATGTTTACATATAAAATAAATAATTTCTGCGTAAAATCCCTCTTATATCCCTAACGAAACGAAATTAAGAGAAAAAAAAGAAGGATAATGTTTAAGATACATAAACATATAATGCATTAACTTCTAAGACACATCTATAAACTATCGCTGCACATAGGTATAAATTTGATACTTATCTTACCAGCCATGATTTAAAATAATCATCATAGTGATTCTTATATCAACATTCACCTTTTCATTCAATATTCTTGTACTTTAACATACTTATCATACATCAAATGCTCACACTACTACAGTGTTATCCTGTAACACTGAATTACAAAATGTTTAAAGCATATAAAAATGTCTGCTCATCCAATAATCACAATATAATATATACCGTCCTTACAAACTACCATCATTCTATTCACATTAATAAAACTCTATGTACATTACAAGTTCAGTGATTCATTTCTTATTCGTGTTGCTTTTCTAACATATTTTGACAGATTTAATCATGTATTTTTATTTGTACTATTAAGTAAATCAATAAACTTAAGCATACTTGGGTATTCATAACGATTTTTCTTTAAATAGGCCCTACGTATATCTTTATATTTATCACAGATTAAGATAAAATGATGCTCATCTTCTATATCATTTTTAGCTCGACTATTCGAAGAATATGAGAGCTATTGTAGTCGCCCTGGCGTCGGCGTTGGCGTTGCAGCTTTTGGTTAAAGTTTGCGTGCAAGTTACTATCAACCTTATATCTCAATAACCATTTATGGTATTGACCTGAAAGTTTATAAATATGTTCAGGGGCATCAGACAACCAAGATAGATAACTCTTGATGGAATTTAATATGAATTATGACCCCCTTTAACTTAGAAATTTTGGTTAAAGTTTTGCATGCAAAAAATATTTGGTTAAAGTTTTGCGTGCAAGCTACTATCTAGTTTGTATCTCAATAACCATTCATGGTATTGACTTGAAAGCTTATGAATATGTTTAGGGGCATCAGACAACCAAGGTAGAGTACTCTTGATGGAATATATTACAAATTATGGCCCTTTTTAACTTAGAAATTTTGGTTAAAGTTTTGCATGCAAGATACTCTAATGCTTATATCTCAGTATCCAGGTATGCGATTGATTTGAAACATCTTTGATATGTTTAGGGGTACCATACTTTCATGGTAGATAACTCTTGATAGAATCTCAGTATCCAGGCATGCGATTGATTGGAAACATCTTTAATATGTTTAGGGGTATCATACTTTCATGGTAGATAACTCTTAATGGAATATGTTACAAATTATTGCCCTTTTTAACTTAGAAATTTTGGTTAAAGTTTTGTATGCAAGGTACTTTCATGCTTATATCTCAGAGTCCAGGCATGGGATTGATTTGAAACATCTTTAATATGTTTAGGGGTATCATACTATAAAGGAAGATAACACTGGAATATATTAAAAATTATGACCCCCTTTTAACTTAGAATTTTGGTTAAATTTTTGCATTCAAGCTACTACAGCTTATATCTCAGAAATTGCTTGTGGAATTGACTAGAAAGTAAAGGAATGTCTTCAGGGGCATCAGAAAACTAAGGTGGATAAATTTTGGACTGAATTTTATACAAACTAGGGCCCTTTTCTAACTTGGATTTTTGGTTAAAGTTTTGCATGCACAGTGTTATTGTGCTTATGTCTCAGTAACTAGGCATGGGATTGATTTTAGACATCATAAAAATATTTAAGGGTATCAGACGATCAAGGTATATCATTTTTGACTATTATTTTGTACAGGGTATGTGAAAGGCAAGAATTGAAAAAGATTTCATTTGATTTACTAACAAGCATTTTGAATAGTCGAGCGTGCTGTCCTCTGACAGCTCTTGTTGTTACACAATCTACACTTTCTCTCAGCTCTTTATTTTTTATCTCTCCCGTATCTTAATGTTTCAATGAATAAATTATGTGCACTGATTCTTATCTTACTTAAACATATTCTGTGTTTTCCATATAAAATATCTAAGTATTTTTCATATTCAAAATGTGTTTTAATATTTCTGTATAAATAATTAAGCGTTTTATTCTCCTCTAAGTCTCCAAACCACTTTTGTATAAAGCTATCAATAATCCTTTGTTTGAATAATGAGATGAAATTATTAATATCAACTCCTTGTGCACCAATCAATCAATGACACACGTGTCACCTTCCAGGTTCACCTTGAGACGGGGAGATATTCTCCGACTCGGGGTCTTAATTACATGCTTAACAATGCAAACTGTGCATGTTTTCGCACGTAAACCAGTGGTTTGCTTTCTGAATGAATTGGCCTCATTATTTTACAGTTGAAGAATCTAGTTTAAAATTTGCATTTGAAAATCTATAAACTTACGATTAAAAAGTCAAGTATTGGATTGACTCGTGTTACTAACTTATAAATACTAAAGCAGCTGTTGATTGTGTGCGGTATGGTTGACGGTATAGAATGTCAGATGTTATAAAGAGTGATCTACCTTAGAAGTGATACTAAGATTTAGAGATTTTAATATGTTTGCTTTAAATAACAAAGTAAGCAAGCGCAGAAATAAATTCATTCGTAGAAAAAAACTAACCTATTTTTATGGCAAAAGCGTAGAATATTACATCCGAAAAAACAACCAGCTATACGGTATGTTGAAACTGACTTCAGCCAGAACAATGTCATATGAACAACTGTTGATGAATTTCGAATACAACAATCAATTCAAAAATGCCTTGTATCATAAAAATCATTACAAGCAGGATACAGTGAAATCATTTTCATTTATAATTGTTCAAATATTTAGAAGCACTGTCAGAATATAGCTACAATATGTGAAGATACTTCCAACTATCAATCTTTACAAAAGTGACATATCCTTTTAATTATTTCCTATCGTAGTTTTGCGGTTAATTCAGTTCCGGTTTTTTACATTTCATGTTCCTTTTCATAATTTTTTCCATCCCTGTGCAACCCCCTTGCAAAGCACGGGTCCATCGTCGTGTAGCTTAAGTATTGGCCATACAATGTAACTGATAAATTTTCCCGATTTTGTATACTCCCTAAAAAGCTTCTTGTCAAAAAACCTTTCAGACTCAGGAAGTCGACCATTTTCTGCTGCTTTCTTCTCATTTCCAATTTCGTCATTAGGTTTTACAGCACTATCCTCTAAACCGTCGGATAAAATGGTGTTATCATATTCTGCTGCTTCATTCTCATTTTTGCTTTCTTCATGAGGTTTTACACCTTGTTTTCTCTGAAACATCGGAGACTTTCTCTTGAATACTTTCTACAGAAGTATTGGCTTCCTTTTGCAATTTACGTTTTTCTACATCAGATGCCTCTTCCTTATCATCAACTGCATCTGCAACCAAATGACTTTCTTCTATACCCTCTTTAATTTGTTTCTCAACATCAAACTCTTGCTTGCTTTCTTTTGATTTCTGGTCACCCTCAGCTGGTATTTGTGGTTCAGCTCGACCAGAGCGCCACCCTGGACAATACATCACGCACGGTGGGTCCTGTACACACATATACATGCATAGCTTCACGCAATTTCTCATGTAAGCCTTGACGTCGACATCATCAGACATCAGCTCTTTAAGATTGTTGTCAACCGTGTTTAACGTCAAGAATTCAAAACATTCCTGTAAAAATATAAAGTGTCTGGTCAAATAACATTGGAATAAAATTATAATTATGAGTGTCCTATATGCCTTAAACATAAAAGAATTAGGCATCATGACGAAATGCGTTCTGCTTTTCAAATGATTATTAAGAGTTAATACATAAACAGGTTTAAATCGGTAAAAATGTATGTTTAGGTCTATCACATCATCATGCCATGCTAGAGCAAGGTTAAGTGTCTCTTGCAATATTTATTTTCTTAACACTAATGAATAATATTTGTAAAAAAAGTTTTTAATTTATGAATTTACCCTAACTATGTCCGGCAACAGACTTTTTACATTGGCTTCCATGTTTTTCTTCAACCAGAGGAGTTTGTCTTGGTCTTCGTTGACATACTGAAAGGTGTTTAAATCAAATTAAATTAAAAATATTTA
This sequence comes from Solen grandis, assembly GCA_021229015.1. Classification (NCBI taxonomy): domain Eukaryota; kingdom Metazoa; phylum Mollusca; class Bivalvia; order Adapedonta; family Solenidae; genus Solen; species Solen grandis. Next base: position 13,731,745 of record CM037786.1, on the reverse strand, counting down.
CCGTAATGGGAAAAACTATAATTTAATCGTAAGCAATGAAAACTTAGTTCAGAGTTCAGAGTAAAATTCGAAAAGATGATTTTTCACGTTAAAATTTAAACAAGAGGCCCATGATGGTCCTAAATCGCTCACCTGAGATAAATAGGTTGACCCAAGGAACATCTGTACCAATTTATTTTAAAATCTGGCCAGTAGTTTTGAAGAAGATGATTTTAAAGTTTTCTTTTTTCTTTTTCTTTTTGTTGCCATGGCAACCAGAGTTCTACATGGATCAAGTTTATTTTAGCAACTTTTGTGAAGGTTGACCCAAGGATCATCCCTGCCAAGTTTAATCAAATTCTGTCGAGTGGTTTCAGAGGAGATGTTGTTTAAAGGTTTCTCTATATACATATAGGGCAAATAAGCCCCGCCCCTGGCGGCCATGTTTTTTTACGGATCGGAATAATTTTAGCAACTTTGGTAGAGGTTGACCCAAGGAACATCTGTACCAATTTATTTTAAAATCTGGCCAGTAGTTTTGAAGAAGATGATTTTTAAAGTTTTCATTTTTTTTCTTTTTGATGCCATGGCAACCAGAGTTCTACATGGATCAAGTTTATTTTAGCAACTTTATGAAGGTTGACTCAAGGATCATCCCTGCCAAGTTTAATCAAATTCTGTCGAGTGGTTTCAGAGGAGATGTTGTTTAAAGGTTTCTCTTTATACATATAAGGCAAATAAGCCCCGCCCCTGGCGGCCATGTTTTTTTTACGGATCGGAATAATTTTAGCAACTTTGGTAGAGGTTGACCCAAGGAACATCTGTACCAAATTATTTTGAAATCTGGCCAGTAGTTTTGAAGGAGATGATTTTTAAAGTTTTCATTTTTTTTCCTTTCGGTTGCAATGGCAACCAGAGTTCTGCATGGAACAAGTTTATTTTAGCAACTTTTGTGAAGGTTGACCCAAGGATCATTCCTGCCAAGTTTAATCAAATTCTGTCCAGTGGTTTCAGAGGAGATGTCATTTAAAGCAAATTGTTGACGACGCACGACACACGACGACAGACGAAGGGTGATCACAAAAGCTCACCTTGAGCACGTTGTGCTCAGGTGAGCTAAAAAAAAACGTGTACTATCAAATAATATTGCTTTGTCAAGAAATAAATAGGCTATCATAACTGGTCTATATGGAGTTTCTTTCTAAGAACTAATGGTTAGGTCTATCTTATAGACCTACTCATTATTCATACTATGAATGTAAAATTTGAAATAATGTGAATTTGATTTGTACACACCTTAACACCCCGAAAACCTTTTTATCAACATGATAATATATAGATCAAAAGCATCTGAGGTAATTAAATTGATATCTGAACGTGATCTGTCTTGAATAAAGGTACTAGACAAGAATGTCTAAATCTAATTTCTAGACGCGAGAAAATCCCGTCATTTAAAATTAATATCATGTTCTGAATATTATTAGTAAACATCAGAAGTAAATGTCCAATTAAAGAAATATGAATTCGAATAATGTATGACTTCATAAAGGACTGTTCTGGATTGTCGACATAACTTTCGTGTTGATATGCGATGATAATAAACTATCGTTCATATATAGGAAGATATCTTCATTAAGATCAATGAGCCATTAACATTTACGCATTTTCAACAGAAGAATGCCACTCACCTTACGGTGCCACTTGAATACAATCTTCCAGTCATCGTCGATAGTCTTCTTGCAGAAATGGAACGTATTCTGAAGAAATTGTAGGTTTTACCGGTATATAAACAAAAAGTGAATAAATGCAGACGATGCTTGTTTTGGGTCGTAAAGCGTTATGCTTTCAAATTCCATTAAGAAAATAATATATGCAGATTAGCATACGGTGTTAATACTTGTCTGAATTGACATATATATGTGTTAATTGTAAATACATGTAGTAAAAGCCATACATAGAATTTAAAAAAAAAAATGAATGTTCAATATTAAAATTTTCTAGCTGCTCGTAGAATTAAAAAGATTTACGGTGTAAATTTGTACAGAGTAAAGATTTAACACGTTTATATAATCTTGGTGGTTGGAGCTCTTAGCTCTGAGCTCCCAATGCTGCCACTATTACAGATTCAACAAGTCTTCCATACCATCACAATGTTCAGTAAGATTGCGACACTTTCTTCTTCGGAATAACTTTTCTCCAGAATGTCAAACGCATCAGCCCACTCGTTGTCATAAAGCTCGCTGCTGATCTCTGCCAGTTTGGTTGGACGATAAGGCTCGTTCAGGTCGGCAATGTTCGGGTTGTTGCCGCTCAGTCTTATGGGGGAAATATCAAAGGAAAGTTAGCTCTCTAAAATTAGTTAGTAATGGTCTAATTACTGTAAAATCACTCATTTTCGTGGGACACTTATTTTCGTCGATTTTGTTGAGTGTTTTATCGACGAATTTTTATCCCTACGAAAACTTGTCTCTTATAAAGACCTCGCTTCCTAGGATATAGATCAACAAATAAATGTACCCACGAAATTCCCTATACAATCAACAACATTTAAATTAATTACTGATTAACAGTATGTGGTAAACGAATTTTTTACCAACAGTTTTATTTGTAGCCTTATGTGACACCGAAACATCAGTTGGCTCGGTATATTGAATACACAAACACGCACAGAGGATATTATGGGTGTATTTCACAATAACAATGGTTTTTTTTTACTACATGTTGTTTTTTTTTTACTACATGTATATAGACAAAGAGGAAAAATTAAAACTAGAAAATAGAATTTTCCTAAACTTTGCCCGATTATAGAGAATCACGCTAGAAACAAATTTGTGGGATAATAAATGAAATATACCATTATATTTTTGCTCTTTTCTTTCATTTTCAAGAGCAGATAACTCAAAATCAAGCCTACCTCAAGCCAAGCGATACCTTATTTTATTTCATATTAATGTTTTGTTTGTTTCTTTGTTTTTGTTACATTTCCAGTCATTATGCAAAATTTTAACAATTCCATTGAACTGATTTCTCACTATGTTTCAGCAAATAGACATACTGCATTTTCTTGAAAAAAAAAAATAGGAGTATTTAATGACAGTGCATAAAACCTGTTCCATACAATTTTTACAACTTAACACAGTAACAGGGAATATACATGTAGTAATATCAAGTTGAAATTAAAAGAGGTGTTGCTAGTCCATAATACTGAGTTATCTGCCCTAAGAGAAAAATATCACTTTCAGGGGCAGGTGACTCAATAAGGTAGAATGGAGACCCCCATTTTTATACCATAAATATGTTTCTATTCTGATTTTCTATAATCATGCAAAGTCTGAAAAAATTCAATTAGCTATTTTCGATTTTCCTTCCTTGTCTATACAGAAAAATATATCTTTAAATGAAACTTTAGACAACGTTATCATAAATGAGTTTATTAATCCATATATGTATGCCTCAACACTTAAAAGTTATTCAATATATTGTTGTGGTGTCTTACTTGTATACGACGCTGATATTCCTTAGGTTAGTACTACTCACCTTCTAAATGCGCCTTCCTTTTGCTCCTCAGATTTCTCCAGGTTAGATTTCAGCTTTTGAATCTCATGTCGCAAATAATTGATCTCCATTTCCAACCTATCATGGCTGTTTCACGTAAAATTGTTATTGTTTTTTTAAATTTGTGATTATTGTTTTATTTTTAATATACTGTTTCACGTAAAATTAGTTATTGTGACGATTATACTTTCGTAGTTTCAGAACTTCGATTAGTTTTATTAATAACATGAGTTTCATTATTGATGTAAGCGGTAGACAGGAGAGTCTAAACGAATCTACGAAAACTTAAGAATAAATACCATGAACAGGTAACTTTTGAATTAATATCAGTTAGATTATTTTAGTAAATTTGCTTTGTTATTGTTTTAATGATGCTCAGATTTAACATATTAGAATTATTACGGGAATAACATATACACTTGGCTTTCTGTTCGTCAATGCCGTGTCGTGACGACAACGATATCAAATCATAGAAAGTTATAGACATTTCCAAAAAGCATATAAATATCGCGGTTTCCTTTTGTTCTTGGTCGTCGAAGAGAGAACATCTCCAGTGAAGAAACTAAGCCTTTGGATGTACGGTAAAACGTTTAATATATTATCTGAGTAGAGTGAGCACAGAGAGTGAACAGTGGACTTGTTCCATCCTAGTAGTCTTTGTTGCTGAGCTTGAAAAGTAATATACTATATGCGTAACCCCGTGGCTGAACGTTATAGCCATTAAGCTGGTGATTATCTGCCCGGTAGTAGCACGGTGATGAGTGCGAGACATAATCATATATAGCTGAGCAACCCTCGCTCAACTATATTTTTGCTGGTATTTTAAGAGTTAACAAAATAGGAAAGTTACATAAGTAGTATATAAGGTCGGACATACTATAGGGTTCGGCAACGTCATTTGTCAATATAACGTTTAACATATACCATAGTATTTTAATGTAAATATATATTTTGTCTTATAACAGAAGGACAGGTTCGTCCCCAAGGATAATTTATAAACCTATATCGGCTTTATTTCTATTTATTTATCGTTCATCTAATCATTTCATAAAATGAAAATTATATATGTATATTAAGAATAGGTTGATCTTTATCTAATCATCATATACAAGCTCAGCAAGATAGCCGAGCGGAACTTTACATTATTTTTTGAGCATATACACGTAACATTATTATTTTACGAAGACTTTCAATTAAAAGAAATAACTAAAAAAATCTTCAAGTGGTTTTGAAGGAGATGATTTTCAAAGTTTTCTTTTTTTTTTCTTTCCGTTGCCATGGCAAACAGAGTTCTACATGGATCATTATATTTTTGAAAAACTTTTGTTGAAGTTCACCTAAGGATCATTCCTGGCAAGTTTAAATAAATTCTGTCCAGCAGTTTCAGAGGAGATGTCATTTAAAGTTTTCACTATATACATTTAAAGCTAATTAGCTCCGCCCCTGTTGGCCATTTTTTACAGAATGAAATAATTTTAGCCATCTTGATAGAGGGTTACCAAAGGAACATCTGTACTTTAACATTTTGAAATCTGTCCAGTAGTTTTGAAACAGAAAGTTTTAATAATTTTGCTCTTTCCGTTGCCATGGTAACCAGAGTTTTACATGGATCAAGTTTATTTTAACAACTTTTGTAAAGGTTCACCAAAGGATCATCCCTGTCAATTTTAATTAAATTCTGTCCAGCGATCTCAGAGGAGATGTCGTTTAAAGTTTTTTGCTATATACGTATAAGAAATCTTGGTAGAGGTTACCAAAGGAACATCTCTACTAATCTTGCCAGTAGTTTTGAAGGAGATGATTTTTTAAGTTTTCATAATTTTGTTCTTTCCGTTGCCATGGTAACCAGAGTTTTACATGGATCAAGTTTATTTTAACAACTTGGTAAAGGTTCACCCAAGGATCATCCCTGTCAATTTTAATTAAATTCTGTCCAGCGATCTCAGAGGAGATGTCGTTTAAAGTTTTTTGCATATAAGAGGGTTACCAAAGGAACATCTCTACTAATCTTGCCAGTAGTTTTGAAGGAGATGATTTTTTAAGTTTTCATAATTTTGTTCTTTCCGTTGCCATGGTAACCAGAGTTTTACATGGATCAAGTTTATTTTACCAACTTTTGTAAAAGTTCACCCAAGGATCATCCCTGTCAATTTTAATTAAATTCTATCCAGCGGTCTCAGAGGAGATGTCGTTTAAAGTTTTTTGCTATATACGTATAAGGCAAATTAGCCCCGCCCCTGGCGGCCATGTTTTTTTTTTACGGATCGGAATAATTTTAGAAATCTTGGTAGAGGTTACCAAAGGAACATCTCTTCTAATCTTGCCAGTAGTTTTGAAGGAGATGATTTTTTAAGTTTTCATAATTTTGTTCTTTCCGTTGCCATGGTAACCAGAGTTTTACATGGATCAAGTTTATTTTAACAACTTTTGTAAAAGTTCACCCAAGGATCATCCCTGTCAATTTTAATTAAATTCTATCCAGCGGTCTCAGAGGAGATGTCGTTTAAAGTTTTTTGCTATATACGTATAAGGCAAATTAGCCCCGCCCCTGGCGGCCATAGTTTTTTTTACGGATCGGAATAATTTTAGAAATCTTGGTAGATGGTTACCCAAGGAACATCTCTACTAATTTTGCCAGTAGTTTTGGAGGAGATGATTTTTAAAGTTTTCATAATTTTGTATTTCCCGTTGCCATGGCATTCAGAGTTCTACATGGATCATCATATTTTAGCAACTTTTGTTCAGGTTCACCCAAGGATTATTCCTGTTCTCACGTGAGCTAAAAAAATCCAATTGGAAATATATCAATATACACGTATTTTCTGACGGCTTTGATTCCGTGTTTAAAACATGTATCATTAACGATTGTTCTTATTTAGCCTACATATTTAATATTTATAAAACATGTCGTGAAGCGTTATATTTGTCATATACGGTAAATATCGTTTAAAATCCATACATAAATACATAGTAAGCCTTTCATTTGTGCTGCCAAGCTCCTGCATCGTTCTTTTTTGACTGAAAATATGATACGTTTGCCGTTCTCAAGACACATATTCAAAGCAATAAACATAATCACGATGCATACTTACATTTTTTCCCTTTGCTTGACCATACTGATCTGTCGATCGCGTTTCTCAATATCTGCCAGATATCTTTAAATGAATAAATTTTATATACAGTAAACGTAAGAGTATATGAAGCACATGTACACACTTATATAAAATACATCAACAACATTACATACTTATTCTATTGTCATATTAAGTAATGATAATAGTATATCAACCAATTTAGCAGTATAGTATCATATTAAGTAATGATTATAGTATATCAACCAATTTAGCAGTATCGTATCATATTAAGTAATGATAATAGTATATCAACCAGTTTAGCAGTATCGTATCATATTTAGTAATAATAATAGTTTATCAACCAATTTAGCAGTATCGTATCATATTAAGTAATGATAAAAGTATCTCAACCGCTTAAGCAGTATCGTATGATATTAAGCAGCACCGTATCATCTTAAGTTATAATAATAGTTTATCAACCACTTTAGCAGTATCGTATCATATTAAGTAATGATAATAGTATATCAACCACATTAGTAGTATCTTATCATATTAAGTAATAATAATAGTTTATCAACCACTTTAGCAGTATCGTATCATATTAAGTAATGATAATAGTAAATCAACCATTTTAGCAGTAACGTATGAAATTACGTAGTATCATATCATATAAAGTAATGATAATAGTATCTCAACCACTTAAGCAGTATCGTATGCTATTAAGCAGCATCGTATCATATAAGTAATAATAATAGTTTATCAACCACTTTAGCAGTATCGTATCATATTAAGTAGTATAGTATCATATTAAGTAATGATAATAGTATATCAACCAATTTAGCAGTATCGTATCATATTAAGTAATGATAATAGTATCTCAACCACGTAAGCAGTATCGTATGATATTAAGCTGCATCGTTTCATATAAGTAATAATAATAGTTTATCAACCACTTTAGCAGTATCATATCATATTAAGTAATGATAAAAGTATATCAACCACTTTAGCAGTATCGTATCATATTAAGTAATGATACTTAGTCATGTTAGTTGTACGTCAACAACATGTAACACTTATCATATTGAAGTAATGACGTAGCAAGATGACACGTGTGGATGATTTGATCTACTGATCTGCTTTTTATTCTGAAAATTTGAAAATGCTGATTTGAGTATGATGTTAGTTTCAAGATTAAAGAATTATCTAGTTTACAAGCTTTATTTCGCACCAATTAGACCCGGCTACCAGTATTAGAAGTTCTGACGCTGCACTAAATGATTTTGATAGTGCTAGTACAGACACAAAACGGACTATGATTTTTGGTGAAATCTTGAATCTTAAGACAGACCAGGCCAGAGCATGGGAACTTATGAGTCATTACACATCAATATGAAAGAGACCTGTAGCAACATTAGCCGCATCTCACAAATGACAAATGAATAATCCGTAATTCGTAGACGCTTAAGCACTGGGAAGAAGAAATAATATTCCGGGCAGGAGTGTTAAGGAATCCCGTTTTTAAAATTGTACAAGGTCTTTCTCTGCATATCTTCTTAAATATAATGACGTTGAGCATATCATGTCGAACGCAAAAAATGCTTAAGAATGCCACGGCATACTCCATCGACCGTAACGTCCCCAAGGACATAGCAGACACAAGGAGGCATATGTGGTCAAAAACCCTGATGCAAATATCCGTATTGTGTACCAGACCAAGCTGTTTGGTAATCGCACAATCAAGGATGAGTTCCCTTACTGGCACTCTGTTTTAAGTCAATATAGTTCGATCGATTTTATCGTGCTTGAGGAAGAATTATGAGTCGCTGATGACCTAAGCGTGGGCCGCAAAACACAATCAACTTCAACTTTCATGGATAATCACGTTTTTTTGTTTTTTTGTTGTTTTTTTATTCATTTTATTCAAGTGACCGCTCCAACTTACGGGCATTTGAATTCCCGGAATACAGAATGTTTATCGTCACATTTCAGCGGAGAGATATACGCGTGATAACGTGCCGTTTTCTTGCGGTAATATGCCTAGCGCGTAAAAGCGATCCGGTCGGTAGCAAACGACATACTATGGAAACCGGCAATCAGTCGAGCCAGCCAAATACACACTCATGTTGCGGGAGCAGGGTAAGTTTGTAATGCTAAATGCCCAGTGTTTTTATTCAAAATAAAATAATAACTGGCATTAACTGCAGCGAAGTTAAATCTAATTTTAATAAAAATTATACTGTGATGTTCTCTGAAACTGTTTTTCCCATGAAATTGCATTATACTGAACCTTTGTATATATTGTATTGTAACATCTTACAAAATAAAATGAAACGTTTATGTAATTAAATAAATGAGAAAAAAGAAATATCTTTTTAAAAAATATTCGGCATAAGAAAAAAAAGCAAATAAAGAAAGTAAAAGTGATGCAATATAACATATTTAATATAATAATGCTGGCAAGTTTTAAACGGTCTGTGGTTTTAAAACAATGCTATAAAACGTATTTGTCGCTAAATTTATGAGATTTTATATACTAGGAAGTGAAAAAATAAAAACTAGAACCGCAAGCGGTATCTCGGTTTTCGCTTTTAGCCTAATCAACTTGAACACTTTATTTCAACTCAGCCACAATTTTCAATATGAAACAGAACGAAAAGGTTTTTGAAGACCTACTCTCATTTGCAGTTTTTTTTTTTTTTGCAATGTTAGAACATTCAAACTCTTCTAGCGCAAATATTTTCCCATACCCCGTCCCTTGAAATCCATCACATTCTGTGGTGCTGTCAACAAGGAACAAAATGCTGAAAACTGCATTTCAATCAGACTTTAACAATTTGAGTTATAAGCAAAAGAGTGATTTTAAGCAAAACGCCCTCTAGCGGCAAAATTAGAAATAAAATTGTAAAAACAGCAAATAGTTCAAACAAGTATATAAGTCGCACTAGCTGAACATTCTTTTTCTTATATATCACAACTTGAAGCATAAAAACTGATTAACAATTATTCCAAAAAAGGATCAAACTTTGGACTGCCGTAAAATGAACAAATCAAGTCCGATCTCCAAAAACTAAACATCACTTGAAAGAGCTCCTCAAGAACTAAAACCTTTGTTTATACACTCTCAATGAAATATTTTTAGATTTGGAGCACTTTGTGGCCGAATAAAAAACACAATTATCGTAATATGACATTGACCTTTTCAATGTTTTTTAAACTTTTTAATTGTGAGGCCCTTTCAAACTTATCAAAACATAATGTGTGAAAATTTCATGACGAATAAACAAAAAATAAAGTCAGGAGCGACAAAAAACATGTTTTTGGAATTTTAATTTTTCCTAAATTTAAGTGAAGTTTGATCATTTCTAGTGGACAAACCACGCATTTCTTAAAATCGCCACCCCATATTTTTTGTGTGTATACGTCTTTCAAATGGTATGCCAGAGACGGAATTCTTCTATCTGATCTCTAACAAAAACGGATAGGTTTTTCGTAGACCTACCCTCATTTGCACATTTTTTTTCTTTTTTTGCGAGATTCGAACATTCAACCTTCCGAAGCTCAAAAGCTTTCAGCCACACGGACCCTCGAATCTATAGTTATAAGCAAAAGAATGATTTCAAGAAAAGCGCCCCCTAGCGGCAAAATGAGAAAGAAAATTGATTAAAATTTTACTGTTTGGTACCTAGCAAAGCAGCAAATAGTTCAATCAAGTATACTAGTCGCACAAGTCAAACTTTTTATTCTTATGTATCAGAATTTGAAGCATAAAACCTGATTTACAATTATTCCAAAAAAGGATCAAACTTTGGACTGCCGTATAATGACCAAATCAAGTCTGATCTTCAAAAACTAAACATCACTGGAAAGAGCTCTTTAAGAACTAAAACTTTTGTTCATATACTCTCAATTAAATATTTTTAGTTTTGGAGCTATTTGTGGCCGAATAAAAACACAATAATCGTAATATGACCTTGACCTTTTCAATTCTTTTTTATTTTTTGAATTGTGAGGCACTTTCAAATATAACAATACATATCAAGTGAAAATTTCATGAAGAATGAACAGAAAATAAAGTCAGGAGCGACAAAAACATGTTTTTGAAATTTTAATTTTTCCTAAAATTTAGTGAAGTTTGACCGTTTCTAGAGGACAAACCACGCATTTCCTTAATTCGCCACCCCATATATTTTGTGCGTATATGTCTTGCAAATCGTATGCAGCAAACAAAATTATTCTATCTGATCTCTAACAAAAGTGGGTAGGTTTTTCGTAGACCTACCCTCATTTTTCCACTTTTTTCCAAGGTTCGAACATTCAACCTCTCCTAGAACAATTTTTTTCCGTACTCGATGCTAAGATATCCATCATATTTGATTGGGCTGTCAACAAGGAACATTATGTAAAAAACCGCATCTAAATCAGGTTTCAAATTTTTGAGTTATTAGCAAAACAGTGATTACATGCATTGCGCCCCCTAGTGGCTAAATCAGAAATAAATGTGAAAAGTTTGACCAATTAGGCACATGTTCAGATAAAGATGACTCCATGCCCAAAATTTCATAGCTGTAGCTTTTCTCATCTGGCCGCTAGGCTGGACACAAAAATGGGTGGAATTGGAAAAATAATAAAAACTAGAACCGCAAGCGGTATCTTGGTTTTCGCTTTTAACCTAATCAACTTGAACACTTTATTTCAACTCAGCCATAATTTTTAATATGAAACAGAACGCATAGGTTTTTTGAAGACCTACTCTCATTTGCACAGTTTTTTGTTTTTTGTTGGTTTTTTGGGGGAATATTAGAACATTCAAACTCCTCTAGCGCAAATATTTCCCCATACCCTATCATCACATCACATCACATTCTGTGGTGCTGTCAACAAGGAACAAAATGCTGAAAACCGCATTTCAATTAGACTTTAACGTTTTGAGTTATAGACAAAAGAGTGATTTTAAGCAAAGCGCCCTCTAGCGGCAAAATGAGAAAAAAAAAATGATAAAAGTTTTACAATTAGGTACCTAGAAATGCAGCAAATAGTTCAAACAAGTATATAAGTCGCACTAATCGAACATTCTTTTTCTTATATATCACAATTTTAAGTATAAAAACTGAATAACAATTATTCCAAAAAGGAAGAACTATTTAGAACTAAAACTTTTGGTCATATACTCTCAATGAAATATTTTTAGATTTGGAGCACTTTGCGCCCGAATAAAAACACAATTATCGTAATATGACCTTGACATTTTCAATGTTTTTTAACTTTTTAATTGTGAGGTCCTTTCAAACATAACAATACATAACTTGTGAAAATATCATGAAGAATGAACTCAAAATAAAGTCAGGAGCGACAAAAAACATGTTTTTGAAATTTTAATTTTTCCTTAAATTTAGTGAAGTTTGACCTTTTTCTAGAGGACAAACCATGCATTTCTTAAATTCGCCACCCCATATATTTTGTGCGTATATGTCTTGCAAATCATTTGCAGCAAACAGAATTCTTCTATCTGATTTCTAACAAAAATGGATAGGTTTTTCGTAGACCTACCCTCATTTGCACAGTTTTTTTACGAGATTTGAACTTTCAACCTTCCGTTACTAGCTCAAAAAGTTTCAGCCACTCATACCTAGAAACTATCATATTTTATTAGGCTATCAACAAGGAACATAATTCAATTCACCGCATTTGGATCAGGCTTCAACTTTTTGAGTTATAAGCAAAAGAATGATTTCAAGAAAAGCGCCCCCTAGCGGCAAAATGAGAAAGAAAATTGATTAAAATTTTACTGTTTGGTACCTAGCAAAGCAGCAAATAGTTCAATCAAGTATACTAGTCGCACAAGTCAAACTTTTTATTCTTGTGTATCAGAATTTGAAGCATAAAACCTGACTTACAATTATTCCAAAAAAGGATCAAATTTTGGACTGCCGTATAATGACCAAATCAAGTCTGATCTTCAAAAACTAAACATCACTGGAAAGAGCTCTTTAAGAGCTAAAACTTTTGTTCATATACTCTCAATTAAATATTTTTAGTTTTGGAGCTATTTGTGGCCGAATAAAAACACAATAATCGTAATATGACCTTGACCTTTTCAAATTTCTTTTAATTTTTTAATTGTGAGGCCCTTTCAAATATAACAATACATATTGTGTGAAAATATCATGAAGAATGAACAGAAAATAAAGTCAGGAGCGACAAAAACATGTTTTTGAAATTTTAATTTTTCCTAAAATTTAGTGAAGTTTGACCGTTTCTAGAGGACAAACCACGCATTTCCTTAATTCGCCACCCCATATATTTTGTGCGTATATGTCTTGCAAATCGTATGCAGCAAACAAAATTATTCTATCTGATCTCTAACAAAAGTGGGTAGGTTTTTCGTAGACCTACCCTCATTTTTCCACTTTTTTCCAAGGTTCGAACATTCAACCTCTCCTAGAACAATTTTTTTCCGTACTCGATGATAAGATATCCATCATATTTGATTGGGCTGTCAACAAGGAACATTATGTAAAAAACCGCATCTAAATCAGGTTTCAAATTTTTGAGTTATTAGCAAAACAGTGATTACATGCATTGCGCCCCCTAGTGGCTAAATCAGAAATAAATGTGAAAAGTTTGACCAATTAGGCACATGTTCAGATAAAGATGACTCCATGCCCAAAATTTCATAGCTGTAGCTTTTCTCATCTGGCCGCTAGGCTGGACACAAAAATGGGTGGAATTGGAAAAATAATAAAAACTAGAATCGCAATCAGAATTGCGATATCATCGGTTTTCGCAATTCAATCACATTTTTAAACAATAGAAATTGAAATGTATCATATTTGATTAGGCTTATGACAAGCAACACAACGCAAAAAAACGTAATTGAATCAGACCTCAAATAACAGAGTTATTAGCCTCTAGTGACTTTACAAAACGCCCCCTAGGGATAATTATATCAAAGGGAATAACACAAAAAGTGCACAAGGTAGACATATGGTCCTTGCGCACTGCACTTCGCGTCATTGCAAGGAACATACATGTGAAGTTTCAAGTCATTCAAATTTATTGTGACAAAGTTACCCTCCGGACAAGAAATTCTATCAAAGGGGAATAACTCAAAAAGTGCACAAGGTAGAGTTATGGTTCTTATGCACTGCACTTTGCGTCATTGAAAGGAACATACATGTGAAGTTTCAAGTCATTCAAATTTATTGTGACAAAGTTATGCTTTGGACAAGAAATTCTATCAAAGGGAAATAACTCAAAAAGTGCACAAGGTAGAGTTATGGTTCTTACGCACTGCACATTGCGTCATTAAAGGAACATACATATGAAGTTTCAAGTCATTCAAATTTATTGTGACAAAGTTATGCTCCGGACAAGAAATTGTATCAAAGGGGAATAACTCAAAAAGTGCAAATGGTAGAGTTATGGTTCTTGCGCACTGCACTCCGTATCATTGCAAGGAACATACATATGAAGTTTCAAGTCATTCAAACTTATGGTGACAAAGTTATGCTCCGGACAAGAAATTCTATCAAAGGGGAATAACACAAAAAGTGCACAAGGTAGAGTTATGGTTCTTGTGCACTGCACTTGGCGTCATTGCAAGGAACATACATATGAAGTTTCAAGTCATTCAAACTTATGGTGACAAAGTTACGCTCCGGACAAGAAATTCTATCAAAGGGGAATAACACAAAAAGTGCACAAGGTAGAGTTATGGTTCTTGTGCACTGCACTTGGCGTCATTGCAAAGAACATACATATGAAGTTTCAAGTCATTCAAACTTATTGTGACAAAGTTATGCTCTGGACAAGAAATTCTATCAAAGGGGAATAACTCAAAAAGTGCACAAGGTAGAGTTATGGTTCTTGCGCACTGCACTCCGTGTCATTGAAAGGAACATACAAAGTAACCCCTATACTATAGTCAGGCTACTCAAAAATGATATTAAGCAAAATCTCCAATAGCAGCAAAACGATAAACAAATTTATTTACATATTACATTTTAGTTTTTAGAAATGCAGTAAATTAGGATTTCTGCAGTTTAGTGTGTTCTTGTCTTCACTCTGAAAGGCGAAAGGTGAAATTACAAAACATGCCATATTGTCGTTGTGAAGAAATTAAATATGCCAGGCAAAATAACAAAATTTTAACAGGCGAATGAAAAAAAGTATCGTCTTTGAATGTTTCTTGTTAGCAGTACGAAACCTTTTATGTCAGAACCATTTATCTGTCTTATATTGTATCTTGACCCTAATAGGCGAAAGAATGAAAAGATGCCATATTGTCATTATTTCGCCTTTTGCTTTTGGGTCAAAGACACAACATATGCCTGGCAAAATAACAAAATTTTAATAGGTGAAGGAAAGAAAAGTTTCATCTTTGAATGTTTCATGTCCTGGGTTATAAACATCAGACACCACGATATAGCAGATTTCCTGTTGTAGTGTTTTCGACTAACAAAAAAGTTGAAGGAACAAAATGACAACACTTCTGGTTTTGCCATCCGTGGTTATTCTTAATCACTGAAGAATCTGCTGACATTAAGAACATAGAGTAAATAATTATATGAAAATGTAATACTGAAAAAATTAGTATGGAAAAGTTCAATTTATATATGATATAAGCAAGTTCTTATGTAAGACATGCTGGAAACTGCTGACTATATGCACAAAGCAGGAAACTGGTGACCCTATATAGGATGAGAATCTGGAGGGAGAAACTCAAAGCATTCAAAGACGAAACATTTTGTCCTTTCGCCTTTAAAAAATGTATATTTCACTTGACATGTTTCGTGTTGTCGTGTCCTTGCCCGAAAGGCAAAATAAAGACATTGTGGCATTTTTCGTTATTTCGCCTTTCGGGCGAAATGGCAGAAATCAGCCACCACAGTCCCCTGATCATATATACAAATAGAAACCGGAGGGCGAAACCAGTGTCTTCGACTTTCGGGTTTGGTTTTTTTCGCAAAAACACGACAACACGAAATCTGCTACAGTGTCGTGTCTTCGCCTTTCAGGTTTAGGGTGCGAACACAAGAACACGACAACTAAAGGGCACCAAAATGAAATGGTTTCTACCTGCAAACATGAAACATTCAAAGAGGAAAGTTTTTATTCAATTAGGGTACTTTTTTTTGCTTTGCCTGTTAAAATTTCATTATTTCGCCTGGAATATTTTGTGTTTTCGTGTTTTTGCACCGAAAGGCAAAAGGTAAAATAACGACATTATGGCATGTTTTTGTTATTTCGCCTTTTGCCTTTCGGAATGAAGACACGAACACACGAAATGTCTAAAATAATCCACCGTTCAGTCAAGTATACAAGAAGCACAAGTCGAATACTTTTCTTTATACATCACAATTTGAAGCAAAAGAAAATGTAACCAAAAAAGATCAAATTTTTACCAATATTACATCACCAAATCATGTTTTTTTTTATTTGGTGCAATTTGGTGCCCAATAAGAATACAATATTATAAACTTACTTCATATCCGTATCCTATCCTAGATCATGTGTATATAAGGATGTGTGTGTTACTGGTTGGTCAAATCACCTATAAGCATGTTGTCATTAGTATATATAACATGACAATCATTTTATAGAAGAAACCATGCCATATCTATATAATCTTTCTCCATTGAAACTTTAATACTTTGTAAAAATCCGTAACACAGTTGTTTTGATTTGCTTTCATGAGTCACCCGGTACCACATTTTTTCTACACGAACATGATACTCTGTTATTAGACTAGCATCAGTTATTGTTTATTACACTATGCTATCTATGTATCAGTGCAGTATTCGATTAATTCTCATGGTACTTCACTGTCTCTCTCCCTGTCTGTTTCTCTCTTTTTTTTTAATCTCACACTTAAATTTAGGTTGATTTAAAAGCTTACTTAGCTGATTACCTGTACATCACATGATGATTTTTTTTGCCTGTAATGCTAATGTTTCCAACCTATGTAAGACTTATGCAATGTTTATAATTAAAATCCCTTAATATTGAAAATTCTATCTTCCAAGGTGCTATATACGCGTGAATCTAGCCTGTAGTTTATCAACTTTGTTGTTATGATTACGTAAAGTGTCCTCGTTTTCAATACAATACTGAATGATTTCAATACAACTGACTTTTTAATTTGAAATCCTATTTTTTAAGTATTTTCTACCTAATCAATTGATTACAGCAGTATTATAACTATGCTGTAGTGGTGTATTGTGATTTATATGTTACATCTATGACAGAGAGGGAGAGGAGGGGGGGGGGGGGGGAGAGAGAGAGAGAGAAAGTAAAACTGACGCTCTAACCACACTCATTGATTTTTTATACGTCTTGTAAAATCATCAGTGGATGGTTGTTTTGTCTGTCTCCCAATAATGAGTGATCATTTAGCTTTCTCCTTTAAATGACGCGTAAAGAAGTCAATGCACGAAACCGAATAAACTGGCAGCGTTAGTATCGTGCATGGATCGTATCATGTATATGAACCAAACGTGTAACGTGCGCGCACCGTGTACCGTGCGTTCCGTGTCCGTGCAACGTGCGTTCCGTGTCCGTGTAACGTGCGTTCCGTGTGCCGACTTGCACACAAGCCGCACTGTATATACACATAATAAAGTTATTATATATGAAATTCATAAAATTCGTAAATGATTGTTATGATGCAGATATTTTCTAAGGCTGAGATGTATTCAGAAATCAAGTAACCTTACAATCATATATACACTTTTAAAAACTTGTGTAGAAAGGTATATGCAAAGGTACACATTACTTATTGTTTGCAAAACTGACTCTAGCATAAAAACATTAATGTTGAGATTTTCATAGCTATATTTTTCATTATGCCCAATTAAATCTATGTGAGAGAGAGAGACAGATAGAGAGGTAAGGATGAGAGCAGAAACTTATAGTGATTTATTCGCTTCAATAACAGTGTACTGCATTGGTGGCTAAGATAAGTCAGTCTGCTTTTAAACATAGCTACCAATCTCCAAAGGCTGACCTACATAATTGATCAGCGGTACTCATTCTACTTGAGATAAGACAGTCTGCCTCTTTAGCTTGCATATACATGTAATCCTCGTCAGGATAAGAAGCTTCTTTTCTCTCCAGAAACCATTAACTTTGTCATGTCATAGATACTACATTTCACAACCGATTTTGATCAAGATTATTTTACTTGAATTATAAGATTTTAAACTTCAGGATAATCACACAAAAAAATAACTAAATTCAAACTTTGAAAACAAATTTACAATTTTTCCAAAGAGGATAAACTTTGAACTGCCATAAAATGACCAAATCAAGCCCGATCTTCAAAAACTAAACATCATTTGAAAGGTCTCTTCAAGACCTAAATCTTATCCGCACATGATAACAATTTTAGTTTTTGAGCTATTTGAGGCCGTTTAAAAATCCAATAATCATGATATGACCTTGACCTTTGCAATATGTTTTAAAAAAAAATTCTCTGGAACATTCAGAACATTAAACTACATAAAGTGTGAAAATTTCATGGAAAAGGAACAAAAATAAAATCAGGAGCAACACAAATGTGTTCAAGAAATGTTAATTTGTCCCAAAATTTAGTAAAGTTTGACCGTTTCTAGAAGACAAACAATGCATTTTTCAAAATCGCCAACCCATATATTTTGTGCGTATATGTCTTGCAAATCATATGCAACAAAAAGAACTCTTCTATCTCATCTCTGAAAAAACTGGATAGGTTTTTCGTAGACCTACCCTCATTTTCACCATTTTTTGTAAGGTTTGAACTTTCAACCTTCCGTAGCTCAAAAGATTTATGTACGCCAATCATTGAAATCTATCATATTTTATTTGGCTATCATCAGTGAACATAATGCAAAAAACCGCATTTGAATCGGACCCCAAATAACAGAGTTACTCCTCTTTTTATGATTTTATACAAAGCGCCCCCTAGCGGAAAAACAAAGACAAAAATGAAAATTTTCTCAACGTAAGGATTAAGTTCATATAAGTAGAAAAAACTGGTAGAAACTGGTAGAAATTTCATAATTATGCCTTTTTTCTATCATAGCGATATGCCGTTCACAAAAACCGGCGGAAAAATAATAAAAAAAAAAAAAATAAATAAAACAGAAGAAGAACAATAGGTTTTCGCACTGCGAGGTGCGAAAACCTAACTAGAATCGCAATTAGAATTGCGATATCATCGGTCATTCTTTTCAAACATTGCAATTCACGAATTGTATTACAAAAGCAAATAAATTTCTATGCGTGTGTTGATACTTAAAAATACAAAATTGCTGCTTTTATGTAAAAAGGTGCATAATATGTGATTTATTCAAAGATATAAGCTTTAATCGGACTTCGGTACAAAATTTGTTACAAAGTTTGAAGATGATTGCAAAAGAAATGTTTTTCATATACCCACACAGGTCTGCAAAGTCTATGCAAGGTTCGAACATTTAACCTTCTATAGCCAGTAGAAAAAATCAGGTTTTTGGTCCTTAGATTTATCAAATTTATCAGGCTTTCAACAAGAATATCAACTTTCTTAGTTATAACAACAAGAGTGGTCAGAAGACAACATAGCTTGCCGTAACAACACTTTTTGTCTAAGATTTAAGTTTTTGAAAAGTAGGTCAAACTCCAAGGTCAAGGTCACAAGCCAAAAGTCATAGTTCCAAATGATAGATCTTGAATTGGGCTATCTACATGTAAAATATCTAAGCTCTATCTCTTAGAATATAAAAATATAAGCCAGGTTAAAGGTTTGTTCACGGACGACAACGACGAAAATGAACCGGGGGTTTGACATTAGCTCTCCGGACTTTCTTCCCAGATATCAAGCAAAGTGCCCCTTAGCGGAATATGATAAACAAAATTTATTTACATATTGCAATTTAGGTCTTAGAAATGCAGTAAATTAAGATGGCTGATATCTGCCATTTCTTATTTTCGTGTACTAGCCCTTAAAGGTGAAAGGGGAAATAACGCAATCATGTGTCTTTATGTCTTGGCCAAAAAAGGCGAAAGAAAGAAAACGTGCCATATTGTTGTTATTTCGACTTTGGACAAAGACACGAAATCACAAAATATGCCACCTGAAATAAACTTTTGAGGTAACATACTGATTTAAGATTTTTTGATAAAGGATCAGATTTTGGACTGTTGTAATTTGATCTAATGAAGTCCGATCTTCAAAAACTAAACACCAATGGAAAGATCTCTTCACAAACTAAAACTTTTGTTCATATATTTTCTATAAAACATTTTTAGGTTTGAAGCTATTTTGTGCCGATAAAAATAACAATAATCGGTATTATGACCTTGACCTTTGCATATTTTCATCGTTATTTACTATGAGTTTATTTGTATTATTTAAATGCATAAACAGTGAAAAAATGATAAGAGTGAACAAAAAAAGTCAGTCCTGCAAAAAAGAGGAAACATTCGGCTTTACAATTGTTTGATAAAAGGATTAAATTTTGACTGTGGTAATTTGATCAAATGAAGTCCGATCTTCAAAAACTAAACACCAATGGAAAGATCCTTCACAAACTAAACTTTTGTTCATATACTTTTTTTAAATATTTTTAGATTTGGAGCTATTTTGTGCTAATAAAAATAAAAATAATTGGTATATGACCTTGACCTTTGCAAATTATGCCTGATTTTATTCTATGATTTTATTTGTTTTATAAAAATGCATAAACAGTGAAAAAATGATGAAGATTGAACAAAAAATAAAGTCAGGAGCAGCAAAAAAGAGGAAACATATGGATATACAATTGTTTGATAAGAGGATCAAACTTTGGACTGTGGTCATTTGATCAAATGAAGTCCGATCTTCAAAAACTAAACACCAATGGAAAGATCTCTTCATAGACTAAAACTTTTGTTCATATACTTTCTATAAAATATTTTTAGATTTGGAGCTATTTTATGCCGATAAAAATAATAATAATTGGTATATGACCTTGACCTTTACATATTATGCTTGATTTTTTTCTATGATTTATTTGTTTTATAAAAATGCATAAACAGTGAAATAACGATGAAGATTGAACAAAAAATAAAGTCAGGAACAGCAAAAAAGTGGAAACATATGGATATACAATTGTTTGATAAGAGGATCAAAATTTGGACTGTGGTCATTTGATCAAATGAAGTCCGATCTTCAAAAACTAAACATTAATGGAAAGATCTCTTCACAGACTAAAACTTTTGTTCATATACTTTCTATAAAATATTTTTAGATTTGGAGCTATTTTATGCCGATATAAATAATAATAATTGGTATATGACCTTGACCTTTGCATATTATAGGTAATTTTTTTTTATTTTTTTGTTTTATAAAAATGCATTAACAGTGAAAAAATGATGAAGATTGAATAAAAAATAAAATCAGGAGCTGCAAATAACCTTAAAGTCATGCTTTTAAAATGTTGATTTTTCGAAAATATTGGTTATGTTTGACCGCGAACTGTGGACAAATCATGCATTTCTCAAAATTGCCACACCATATATTTTGTGCGTATATGTCTTACAAATCATATGCAACAAACAAAATTCCCCTCTCTCATCTCTGAATAAAATGGGGACTTTTTTCGTAGACCTACCCTCATTTCACCGTTTTTTCGAGATTCGAACATTCAACCTCCTGTAGCACGAAAGTTTTATATACGCAATTTTTTTGTAACTATCTTATTTTATTAAGTTTCTAACAAGGAACACAATGCAAAAAACCGCATTTGAATCGGACCTCAAATAACAGAGTTATTAGCCCTTAGTAACTTTTACAAAACGCCCCCTAGCGGCAAAACTAAGACAAAAATGAAAATTTTCTCAACGTTAGGATCAAATTTGGATCATAGGACAAAAGTGGTAAAAAAATCAGAAATGTGACTTTTTTCTATCATGGTGATATGCCGTTCACAAAAAAAGGTTAGAAAAATAATAATAAAAACTAGAATCGCAATCAGAATTGCGATATCATCGGTTTTCGCAATTCAATCACTTTTTTAAGCAACAGAAATTGAAACGTATCATATTAGATCGTTTTAGATTTGGGGCTTTTTTGTGCAAATAAAAATGACAATAATTGGTATATGACCTTGACATATTATGCTTGCTTTATTCTATGATTTTATTTGTTTTATAAAAATGCATAAACAGTGAAATAATGATGAAGATTGAACAAAAAATAAAGTCCGGAGCAGCAAAAAAGAGGAAACATATGGATATACAATTGTTTGATAAGAGGATCAAACTTTGGACCGATCTTCAAAAACTAAACACCAATGGAAAGTTCTCTTCACAGACTAAAACTTTTGTTCATATACTTTCTATAAAATATTTTTAGATTTGGAGCTATTTTATGCCGATAAAAATAATAATAACTTGACCTTGACCTTTGCATATTATGCTTGATTTTCGTTTCTATGAATTTATCCGTTTTATAAAAATGCATAAACAGTGAAATAATGATGAAGATTGAACAAAAAATAAAGTCAGGAGCAGCAAAAAAGAGGAAACATACGGATTTACAATTGTTTGATAAAAGGATCAAATTTTGGACTGTGGTCATTTGATCAAATGAAGTCCGATCTTCAAAAACTAAACACCAATGGAAAGATCTCTTCACAGACTAAAACTTTTGTTCATATACTTTCTATAAAATATTTTTAGATTTGGAGCTATTTTATGCCGATAAAAATAATAATAATTGGTATATGACCTTGACCTTTGCATATTATGCTTGATATTTTTTCTATGAATTTATTTGTTTTATAAAAATGCATAAACAGTGAAATAATGATGAAGATTGAATAAAAAATAAAGTCAGGAGCTGCAAATAACCGTAAAAGTCATGCTTTGAAAATGTTGATTTTTCGAAAATATTGGTAAAGTTTGACCGCATACTGTGGACAAACCATGCATTTCTCAAAATCGCCACACCATATATTTTGTGTGTATATGTCTTGCGAATCACATGCAACAAACAAAATTCTTCTATCTCATTTCTAAAAAAAATGGGGACGTTTTTCGTAGACCTACCTTTATATCATCGTTTTTTCGAGATTCGAACGTTCAACCTCCTGTAGCACGAAAGTTTTATATACGCAAATAATTGAAACGTATCTTATTTTATTAAATTTCTGACAAGGAACACAATGCAAAAAACCGCATTTGAATCGGACCTCAAATAACAGAGTTATTAGCCCTTAGTCATTTTTACATAACGCCACCTAGCGGCAAAACTAAGACAAAAATGAAAATTTTCTCAACGTTAGGATCAAATTCAGATCTTCGGACAAAACTGGTAAAAAAATCAGAAATGTGACTTTTTTCTATCATGGTGATATGCCGTTCACAAAAAAAGGTTAGAAAAATAATAATAAAAAAAATAAAACAGAAGAAGAACAATAGGTTTTCGCACTGCGAGGTGCGAAAACCTAAAAAAAAAAATAAAACAGAAGAAGAACAATAGGTTTTCGCAAGCGATGCGAAAACCTAACTAGAATCGCAATCAGAATTGCGATATCATCGGTTTTCGCAATTCAATCACTTTTTTAAGCAACAGAAATTGAAACGTATCATATTAGATCGTTTTAGATTTGGGGCTTTTTTGTGCAAATAAAAATGACAATAATTGGTATATGACCTTGACATATTATGCTTGCTTTTTTCTATGATTTTATTTGTTTTATAAAAATACATAAACAGTGAAATAATGATGAAGATTGAACAAAAAATAAAGTCAGGAGCAGCAAAAAAGAGGAAACATATGGATATACAATTGTTTGATAAGAGGATCAAAATTTGGACTGTGGTCATTTGATCAAATGAAGTTCGATCTTCAAAAACTAAACACCAATGGAAAGATCTCTTCACAAAAACATATACTTTCTATAAAATATTTTTAGATTTGGAGCTATATTATGCCGATAAAAATAACAATAACTTGTATATGACCTTGACCTTTGCATATTATGCTTGATTTTCGTTTCTATGAATTTATCCGTTTTATAAAAATGCATAAAAGTGAAATAATGATGAAGATTGAACAAAAAATAAAGTCAGGAGCAGCAAAAAAGAGGAAACATATGGATATACAATTGTTTGATAAGAGGATCAAACTTTGGACTGTGGTCATTTGATCAATTGAAGTCCGATCTTCAAAAACTAAACATTAATGGAAAGATCTCTTCAACGACTAAAACTTTTGTTCATATACTCTCTATAAAATATTTTTAGATTTGGAGCTATTTTATGCCGATAAAAATAATAATAATTGGTATATGACCTTGACCTTTGCATATTATGCTTGATTTTTTTCTACGAATTTATTTGTTTTAGGAAAATGCATAAACAGTAAAATAATGATGAAGATTGAACAAAAAATAAAGTCAGGAGCAGCGAAAAAGAGGAAACATATGGATATACAATTGTTTCAATCCTCAAAAACTAAATATTAATGGTAAGATCTCTTCACAGACTAAAACTTTTGTTCATATACTTTCTATAAAATATTTTTAGATTTGGAGCTATTTTATGCCGATAAAAATAATAATAATTGGTATATGACCTTGACCTTTGCATATTATGCTTGATATTTTTTCTATGAATTTATTTGTTTTATAAAAATGCATAAACAGTGAAATAATGATGAAGATTGAATAAAAAATAAAGTCGGGAGCTGCAAATAACCGTAAAAGTCATGCTTTGAAAATGTTGATTTTTCGAAAATATTGGTAAAGTTTGACCGCATACTTCGGACAAACCATGCATTTCTCAAAATCGCCACCCCATATATTTTGTGCGTATATGTCTTGCGAATCACATGCAACAAACAAAATTCTCCTATCTCATTCCTGAAAAAAAATGGGGACTTTTTTCGTAGACCTACCTTTAATTCATCGTTTTTTCGAGATTCGAACTTTCAACCTCCTGTAGCACGAAATATATACGCAAATAATTGAAACGTATCATATTTTATTAAGTTTCTGACAAGGAACACAATGCAAAAAACCACATTTGAATCGGACCTCAAATAACAGAGTTATTAGCCCTTAGTCATTTTTACAAAACGCCACCTAGCGGCAAAACTAAGACAAAAATTAAAAGTTTCTCAACGTTAGGATCAAATTCAGATTATAGGACAAAACTGGTAAAAAAATCAGAAATGTGACTTTTTTCTATCATGGTGATATGCCGTTCACAAAAAAAGGTTAGAAAAATAATAATAAAAAAACTAGAATCGCAATCAGAATTGCGATATCATCGGTTTTCGCAATTCAATCACTTTTTTAAGCAACAGAAATTGAAACGTATCATATTAGATCGTTTTAGATTTGGGGCTTTTTTGTGCAAATAAAAATGACAATAATTGGTATATGACCTTGACATATTATGCTTGCTTTTTTCTATGATTTTATTTGTTTTATAAAAATGCATAAACAGTGAAATAATGATGAAGATTGAACAAAAAATAAAGTCAGGAGCAGCAAAAAAGAGGAAACATATGGATATACAATTGTTTGATAAGAGGATCAAACTTTGGACTGTGGTCATTTGATCAAATGAAGTCCGATCTTCAAAAACTAAACACCAATGGAAAGATCTCTTCACAGACTAAAACTTTTGTTCATATACTTTCTATAAAATATTTTTAGATTTGGAGCTATTTTATGCCGATAAAAATAACAATAACTTGTATATGACCTTTACCTTTGCATATTATGCTTGATTTCGTTTCTATGAATTTATCCGTTTTATAAAAATGCATAAAAAGTGAAATAATGATGAAGATTGAACATAAAATAAAGTCAGGAGCAGCAAAAAAGAGGAAACATATGGATATACAATTGTTTGATAAGAGGATCAAAGTTTGGACTGTGGTCATTTGATCAATTGAAGTCCGATCTTCAAAAACTAAACATTAATGGAAAGATCTCTTCAACGACTAAAACTTTTGTTCATATACTCTCTATAAAATATTTTTAGATTTGGAGGTATTTTATGCCGATAAAAATAATAATAATTGGTATATGACCTTGACCTTTGCATATTATGCTTGATTTTTTTCTACGAATTTATTTGTTTTATGAAAATGCATAAACAGTGAAATAATGATGAAGATTGAACAAAAAATAAAGTCAGGAGCAGCGAAAAAGAGGAAACATATGGATATACAATTGTTTGATAAGAGGATCAAACTTTGGACTGTGGTCATTTGATCAAATGAAGTCCAATCCTCAAAAACTAAATATTAATGGTAAGATCTCTTCACAGACTAAAACTTTTGTTCATATACTTTCTATAAAAACCTTGACCTTTGCATATTATGCTTGATATTTTTTCTATGAATTTATTTGTTTTATAAAAATGCATAAACAGTGAAATAATGATGAAGATTGAATAAAAAATAAAGTCAGGAGCTGCAAATAACCGTAAAAGTCATGCTTTGAAAATGTTGATTTTTCGAAAATATTGGTAAAGTTTGACCGCATACTGTGGACAAACCATGCATTTCTCAAAATCGCCACACCATATATTTTGTGCGTATATGTCTTGCGAATCACATGCAACAAACAAAATTCTCCTATCTCATCTCTGAAAAAAATGGGGACTTTTTTCGTAGACCTACCTTTATTTCATCGTTTTTTCGAGATTCGAACTTTCAACCTTCTGTAGCACGAAAGTTTTATATACGCAAATAATTGAAACGTATTATATTTTATTGAGTTTATGACAAGGAACACAATGCAAAAAACCGCATTTGAATCGGACCTCAAATAACAGAGTTATTAGCCCTTAGTCATTTTTACAAAACGCCACCTAGCGGCAAAACTAAGACAAAAATGAAAATTTTCTCAACGTTAGGATCAAATTCAGATCATAGGACAAAACTGGTAAAAAAATCAGAAATGTGACTTTTTTCTATCATAGTGATATGCCGTTCACAAAAAAAGGTTAGAAAAATAATAATAAACTAGAATCGCAATCAGAATTGCGATATCATCGGTTTTCGCAATTCAATCACTTTTTTAAGCAACAGAAATTGAAACGTATCATATTAGATCGCTTTAGATTTGGGGCTTTTTTGTGCAAATAAAAATGACAATAATTGGTATATGACCTTGACATATTATGCTTGCTTTTTTCTATGATTTTATTTTGTTTTATAAAAATACATAAACAGTGAAATAATGATGAAGATTGAACAAAAAATAAAGTCAGGAGCAGCAAAAAAGAGGAAACATATGGATATACAATTGTTTGATAAGAGGATTAAACTTTGGACTGTGGTCATTTGATCAAATGAAGTCCGATCTTCAAAAACTAAACACCAATGGAAAGATCTCTTCACAGACTAAAACTTTTGTTCATATACTTTCTATAAAATATTTTAGATTTGGAGCTATTTTATGCCGATAAAAATAACAATAACTTGTATATTACCTTGATCTTTGCATATTATGCTTGATTTTCGTTTCTATGAATTTATCCGTTTTATAAAAATGCATAAAAGTGAAATAATGATGAAGATTGAACAAAAAATAAAGTCAGGAGCAGCAAAAAAGAGGAAACATATGGATATACAATTGTTTGATAAGGGGATCAAACTTTGGACTGTGGTCATTTGGTCAATTGAAGTCTGATCTTCAAAAACTAAACATTAATGGAAAGATCTCTTCACAGACTAAAACTTTTGTTCATATACTTTCTATAAAATATTTTTAGATTTGGAGCTATTTTATGCCGATAAAAATAATAATAATTGGTATATGACCTTGACCTTTGCATATTATGCTTGATATTTTTTCTATGAATTTATTTGTTTTATAAAAATGCATAAACAGTGAAATAATGATGAAGATTGAATAAAAAATAAAGTCGGGAGCTGCAAATAACCGTAAAAGTCATGCTTTGAAAATGTTGATTTTTCGAAAATATTGGTAAAGTTTGACCGCATACTGTGGACAAACCATGCATTTCTCAAAATCGCCACCCCATATATTTTGTGCGTATATGTCTTGCGAATCACATGCAACAAACAAAATTCTCCTATCTCATCTCTGAAAAAAATGGGGACTTTTTTCGTAGACCTACCTTTATTTCATCGTTTTTTCGAGATTCGAACTTTCAACCTTCTGTAGCACGAAAGTTTTATATACGCAAATAATTGAAACGTATTATATTTTATTGAGTTTATGACAAGGAACACAATGCAAAAAACCGCATTTGAATCGGACCTCAAATAACAGAGTTATTAGCCCTTAGTCATTTTTACAAAACGCCACCTAGCGGCAAAACTAAGACAAAAATGAAAATTTTCTCAACGTTAGGATCAAATTCAGATCTTCGGACAAAATTGGTAAAAAAATCAGAAATGTGACTTTTTTCTATCATGGTGATATGCCGTTCACAAAAAAAGGTTAGAAAAATAATAATAAAAAAAATAAAACAGAAGAAGAACAATAGGTTTTCGCACTGCGAGGTGCGAAAACCTAAAAAAAAAAAAATAAAACAGAAGAAGAACAATAGGTTTTCGCACTGCGAGGTGCGAAAACCTAATAATAAATGTTTGGAGAAAGCCGTAATGACAAAGGCAATATGCTTATCGGTCCTGGTGTACACAATTGCATCCTAAAATGCACCTCATTCTCTCAAATACGCATCGCAATTCACCTTTCAACACGGGCACTATTTCCTGCGTAGGAACGTCCGGATAGAGGGTAACCAACCCAATAACCGCCTTCTTTTCTTACTTCAACTTGCTAGATTTTCGTGTACAAGCCCTTATCCGAAAAACATGAATATCTGCCATGTTTGTTGAAGGAATCATCTGAATTTTTCAGGACATTTTGCACACCGTAGGCTACGGCATTCCTGCAAATTTCAACTTCATACGTCAACTTGCCGATTTTATATGATTTTTTTAATAATTCTTGCTTAAATATGCATGACGTCATAATCACGTGACCAAACAAATATTCCTTGCAGTATACATCACTTCACTTTTCAGTGTCTTAATCCTGAAGAAATCATAATTTTTGACTCAAAGTTCATGAAACTACAGCGTTTCAATTTCGTTAAAAGTACACTTTTCGCCTTTCTGCCATAACTCAACCAATTCAACCCCGATCTTCAAAAACTTAACATCACTGGAAAGAGCTCTTGAAGAACTAAAACTTTTGTTCATATACTCTCATTGAAATATTTGTAGTTTTGGAGCTCTTTGGGGCCGAATAAAAACACAATAATCGTAATATGACCTTGACCTTTTCATTTATTTTTTAACTTTTTAATTGTGAGGCCCTTTCAAACATAACAATACATAACTTGTGAAAATATCATGAAGAATGAACTAAAAATAAAGTCAGGAGCGACAAAAACATGTTTATGAAATTTTAATTTTTCCTAAAATTTAGTGAAGTTTGACCGTTTCTAGAGGAAAAACCATGCATTTATTAATTTCGCCACCTCATATATTTTTGCATATATGTCTTGTAAATAATTTGCAGCAAACAGAATTCTTCTATCTGATGTCTAACAAAAATGGATAGGTTTTTCGTAGACCTACCCTCATCTGCAGTTTTTTGCGAGGTTCGAACTCTCAACCTTCCGTTACTAACTCAAACTTTTCAGTCACTCATACCTTGAATTTATCCAATTTTATTAGGCTATCAACAATGAACATAATGCAACAAACCGCATTTGAATCAGGCTTCAACTTTTTGAGTTATAAGCAAAAGAGTGATTTCAAGCAAAGCGCCCCCTAGCGGCAAAATGAGAAACAAAATTGATTAAAATTTTACCATTAGGTACCTAGCAATGCAGCAAACAGTTCAATAAAGTATACAAGTCGCACTAGTCGAACTTTCTATTTCTTATATATCACAATTTTAAGCATAAAATGGTATAACAATTATTCCAAAAAAGGATCAAACTTTGGACTGCCGTAATATGACCAAATCAAGTCCGATATTCAAAAACTAAACATTAATGAAAAGGGCTCTTCAAGATCTAAAACTTTTGTACATATACTCTCAATGAATTATTTTTAGTTTTTGAGCTACTTGGGGCCGAATAAAAACACAATAATCGTAAAATGACCTTGACCTTTTCATTTATTTTTTAACTTTTTAATTGTGATCCCCTTTCAGACATAACAATACATAACTTGTGAAAATATCATGAAGAATTAACAAAAAATAAAGTCAGAAGCGATAAAAAACATGTCTTTGAAACTTTAACTTTTCCTAAAATTTAGTGAAGTTTGACCGTTTCCAGAGGACAAACCATACATTTCTTAAATTCGCCACCCCATATATTTTGTGCGTATATGTCTTGCAAATCATTTGCAGCAAACAGAATTCTTCTATCTGATCTCTAACAAAAATGGATAGGTTTTTCGTAGACCTACCCTCATTTGCACAGTTTTTTGCGAGGTTCGAACATTTAACCTTCTTAAGCTCAAATACTTTCAGCGACACGTACCTCGAAACCTATCATATTTTATTTGGCTATCAACAAGGAACAGAATGCAAAAAACCGCATTTGAATCGGACCTCAAATAAGTGAGTTATTAGCCATTAATAAATTTCATGCAAAACGCCCCCTGGCGGGAAAAGTAAGACATAAATGAAAATTTTCTCAACGTTAGGATCATTTTCAAATACGTGGTAATAACTGATAAAAATTTCATACATGTGACTTTTTTCTATCATGGTGATATGCCGTTCACAAAAAAAGGTTAGAAAAATAATAAAAAAAAAAAAAAAAAATAAAACAGAAGAAGAACAATAGGTTTTCGCACTGCGAGGTGCGAAAACCTAAATAAAACAGAAGAAGAACAATAGGTTTTCGCACTGCGAGGTGCGAAAACCTAAAAAAAACTAGAACCGCAAAGCGGCATCTTGGTTTTCGCTTTTAACTTGACTAGTAAGAGTACTGGTTTCAACAATAATCGGTATTATGACCTTGACCTTTGCATATTTTCATCGTAATTTACTATGATTTATTTGTATTATAAAAATGCATAAACATTGAAAACATGATGAAGATTGAACAAAAAATAAGGTCAGGAGCTGCAAAAAAGAAGAAACATATGGGTTTTCAATTTTTTGATAAAAGGATCAAACTTTGGACTGTGGTAATTTGATCAAATGAAGTCCGATCTTCAAAAACTAAACACCAATGGAAAGATCTCTTCATAAACTAAAACTTTTGTTCATATACTTTCTATAAAATATTTTTAGATTTGAAGCTATTTTGTGCCGATAAAAAATAACAATAATCGGTATTATGACCTTGACCTTTGCATATTTACATCATTATTTACTATGATTTTATTTGTATTATAAAAATGCATAAACAGTGAAAAAATGATGAAGATTGAACAAAAAATAAAGTCAGGAACGGCAAAAAAGAGGAAACATACTGATTTACAATTGTTTGATAAAAGGATCAAACTTTGGACTGTGGTAATTTGATCAAATGAAGTCCAATCTTCAAAAACTAAACACCAATGGAAAGATCTCTTCACAAACTAAAACTTTTGTTCATATACTTTCTATAAAATATTTTAGGATTTGAAGCTATTTCGTGCCGATAAACATAAAAATAATCGGTATTATGACCTTGACCTTTGCATATTTTCATCGTTATTTACTATGAGTTTGTTTGTATTATTTAAATGCATAAACAATGAAAAAATGATGAAGATTGAACAAAAAATAAAGTTAGGAGCTCCAAAGAAGAGGAAACATACGGATTTACAATTGTTTGATAAAAGGATCAAACTTTGGACTGTGGTAGTTTGTTTAAATGAAGTCCGATCTTCAAAAACTTAACACCAATGGAAAGATCTCTTCACAAACTAAAACTTTTGTTCATATACTTTCTATGAAAATATTTTTAGATTTGGAGCTATTTTATGCCGATATAAATAATAATAATTGGTATATGACCTTGACCTTTGCATATTATGTTTGATTTTTTTTCTATGAGTTTATTTGTTTTATAAAAATGCATAAACAGTGAAATAATGATGAAGATTGAAAAAAAAATAAAGTCAGGAGCTGCAAATAACCTTGAAAGTCATGCTTTAAAAATGTTGATTTTTCGAAAATATTGGTTAAGTTTGACCGCATACTGTGGACAAACCATGCATTTCCCGAATTCGCCACCCCATATATTTTGTGCGTATATGTCTTGCAGATCATATGCAACAAACAAAATTCTCCTATCTCATCTCTGAATAAAATGGGTAGGTTTTTGGTAGACCTACCCCTATTTCACAGTTTTTGCGAGATTCGAACTTTCAACCTCCTGTAGCACGAAAGTTTTATATACGCAAATTTTTGGAACCTATCATATTTTATTGGGCTATTTACAAGGAACATTGTGCAAAAACCGCATTTGAATCGGACCTCAAATAATGGAGATATTGCTTATTAAACATGTTCATATAAAACGCCCCCTGGCGGGAAAATCAAAAGAAAAATGAAAATTATCTCGACGTTAGGATCATCTTCAAATACGTGGTTATTACTGATAAAAGTTTCATAGATGTGGCTTTTCTCACCTCGGAGCTATGCCGTTCACAAAAAAGGGAAGAAAAATAAAAAAAAAAAAAAAAAAAAACTAGAACCGCAAGCGGTATCTCGGTTTTCGCTTTTAACCTAATCAACTTGAACACTTTATTTCGACTCAGCCACAATTTCCAATAATGACTAAAACTTTTGTTCATATACTTTCTATAAAATATTTTTAGATTTGTAGCTATTTTATGCCGATATAAATAATAATAATTGGTATATGACCTTGACCTTTATATATTATGCTTGATTTTTTTCTATGATTTTATTTGTTTTATAAAACTGCATAAACAGTGAAATAATGATGAAGATTGAACAAAAAATAAAGTCAGGAGAAGCAAAAAAGAGGAAACATATGGATATTCAATTGTTTGATAAGAGGATCAAACTTTGGACTGTGGTCATTTGATCAAATGAAGTCCGATCTTCAAAACTAAACACCAATGGAAAGATCTCTTCACAAACTAAAACTTTTGTTCATATACTTTCTATAAAATATTTTTAGATTTGGAGCTATTTTATGCCGATATAAATAATACTAATTGGTATATGACCTTGACCTTTGCATATTATGCTTGATTTTTTTTCTATGATTTTATTTGTTTTATAAAAATGCATAAACAGTGAAATAATGATGAAGATTGAACAAAAAATAAAGTCAGGAGAAGCAAAAAAGAGGAAACATATGGATAAAAAATTGTTTGATAAGAGGATCAAACTTTGGACTGTGGTCATTTGATCAATTGAAGTCCGATCTTCAAAAACTAAACATTAATGGAAAGATCTCTTCAACGACTAAAACTTTTGTTCATATACTTTCTATTAAAAATTTTTTAGATTTGGAGCTATTTTATGCCGATATAAATAATACTAATTGGTATATGACCTTGACCTTTGCATATTATGCTTCATTTTTTTTCTATGATTTTATTTGTTTTATAAAAATGCATAAACAGTGAAATAATGATGAAGATTGAACAAAAAATAAAGTCAGGAGCAGCAAAAAAGAGGAAACATATGGATATACAATTGTTTGATAAGAGGATCAAATTTTGGACTGTGGTCATTTGATCAAATGAAGTCCGATCTTCGAAAACTAAACACCAATGGAAAGATCTCTTCACAGCCTAAAACTTTTGTTCATATACTTTCTATAAAATATTTTTAGATTTGGAGCTATTTTATGCCGATATAAATAATACTAATTGGTATATGACCTTGACCTTTGCATATTATGGGTAATTTTTTTTATATGGTTTTATTTTTTTTTATAAAACTGCATTAACAGTGAAAAAATGATGAAGATTGAATAAAAAATAAAGTCAGGAGCTGCAAATAACCTTAAAAGTCATGCTTTTAAAATGTTGATTTTTCGAAAATATTGGTTATGTTTGACCGCGTACTGTGGACAAACCATGCATTTCTCAAAATCGCCACACCATATATTTTGTGCGTATATGTCTTGTGAATCACATGCAACAAACAAAATTCTCCTATCTCATCTCTAAAAAAAATGGGGACTTTTTTCGTAGACCTACTTTTATATCATCGTTTTTTCGAGATTCGAACTTTCAACCTCCTGTAGCACGAAAGTTTTATATACGCAAATAATTGAAACGTATCATATTTTATTAAGTTTCTGACAAGGAACACAATGCAAAAAACCGCATTTGAATCGGACCTCAAATAACAGAGTTATTAGCCCTTAGTCATTTTTACAAAACGCCACCTAGCGGCAAAACTAAGACAAAAATGAAAATTTTCTCAACGTTAGGATCAAATTCAGATCTCAGGACAAAACTGGTAAAAAAATCAGAAATGTGACTTTTTTCTTATGGTGATATGCCGTTCACAAAAAAAGATTAGAAAAATAATAATAAAAAAAATAAAAAAAAAAAAGGTTTTCGCACTGCGAGGTGCGAAAACCTAAAAAAAAAAAAAACAGAACAAAGGTTTTCCAAGCATCAAAACCTAAAAAAAAAAAAAAAAAAAAAGAAGAAGAACAATAGGTTTTCGCCTGCGAGGTGCGAAAACCTAATAACAAAAGTTTGGAGAAAGCCGTAAT
The DNA here is from genome assembly GCA_021229015.1 of Solen grandis. Classification (NCBI taxonomy): domain Eukaryota; kingdom Metazoa; phylum Mollusca; class Bivalvia; order Adapedonta; family Solenidae; genus Solen; species Solen grandis. Next base: position 13,697,474 of record CM037786.1, on the reverse strand, counting down.
GACAAAGGCAATATGCTTATCGGTCCTGGTGTACACAATTGCATCCTAAAATGCACCTCATTCTCTCAAATACGCATCGCAATTCACCTTTCAACACGGGCAGTATTTCCTGCGTAGGAACGTCCGGATAGAGGGTAACCAACCCAATAACCGCCTTCTTTTCTTACTTCAACTTGCTAGATTTTCGTGTACAAGCCCTTATCCGAAAAACATGAATATCTGCCATGTTTGTTGAAGGAATCATCTGAAATTTTCAGGACTTTTTGCACACCGTAGGCTACGGCATTCCTGCAAATTTCAACTTCATACGTCAACTTGCCGATTTTATATGATTTTTTTAATAATTCTTGCTTAAATATGCATGACGTCATAATCACGTGACCAAACAAATATTCCTTGCAGTATACATCACGTCACTTTTCAGTGTCTCAATCCTGAAGAAATCATAATTTTTGACTCAAAGTGCATGAAACTACAGCGTTTCAATTTCGTTAAAAGTACACTTTTCGCCTTTCTGCCATAACTCAACCAATTCAACCCGATCTTCAAAAACTTAACATCACTGGAAAGAGCTCTTGAAGAACTAAAACTTTTGTTCATATACTTTCAATGAAATATTTGTAGTTTTGGAGCTCTTTGGGGCCGAATAAAAACACAATAATCGTAATATGACCTTGACCTTTTCATTTATTTTTTAACTTTTTAATTGTGAAGCCCTTTCAAACATAACAATACATAAATTGTGAAAATATCATGAAGAATGAACTAAAAATTAAGTCAGGAGCGACAAAAAACATGTTTTTGAAATTTTAATTTTTCCTAAAATTTAGTGAAGTTTGACCGTTTCCAGAGGACAAACCATACATTTCTTAAATTCGCCACCCCATATATTTTGTGCGTATATGTCTTGCAAATCATTTGCAGCAAACAGAACTCTTCTATCTGATCTCTAACAAAAATGGATAGGTTTTTCGTAGACCTACCCTCATTTGCGCAGTTTTTTGCGAGGTTCGAACATTCAACCATCTAAAGCTCAAAAACTTTCAGCGACACGTACCTCAAAATCTATCATATTTTATGAGGCTATCAACAAGGAACAGAATGCAACAAACCGCATTTGAATCGGACCTCAAATAACTGAGTTATTAGCCATTTATAAATTTCATACAAAACGCCCCCTAGCGGAAAAAGTAAGACATAAATGAAAATTTTCTCAACGTTAGGATCATCTTCAAATACGTGGTAAAAACTGATTAAAATTTCATAAATGTGGCTTTTCTGATCACGGAGATTTGCCGTTAACAAAAAAGGGTTAGAAAAATAATAAAAAAACTAGAATCGCTATCGCGATATCATCGGTTTTCGCAAAAGCAATTCCATTCATTTCACGAGTCGAATGATTCGAAAAACATATTTCTTCGTTCAATGGCTTGTCGAATACTGTTAACAGCGATCTTTCAAACATTTTTGTCGCAATGTTTAAGCAGACATTTTACCCAAAAGAATAATTTTGAGTATTACCTGTCAGTTATGTAGTCACGATATCAATGGTTTTCACGAAAGCAATTCCATTCAGTTCACGAGTTGCATGATTCGAAAAACATTTCTTCGTTCAATGGCTTGTTGATACTGTTAACAGTGATCTTTCAAACATTTCTGTCGCAATGTTTAAGCAGACTTTTTCACCAGTCGCATGTTTCGAAAAACATATTTCTTCGTTCAATGGCTTTTTGAATACTGTTAAATACAGTGATCTTACAAACATT
>CM037786.1:13645608-13695608 GCA_021229015.1 Solen grandis | reverse complement strand
TGAGGTAAATAATTATAGAGGCATAGCTTTGACTAGTATACTTTCTAAAATGTTCTCCAGTATAATTAATAAAAGATTATTACAATGGGCAGATGACTATAATAATGATTTTCAATATGGCTTTAGGAAAAATCGGAGTACAGTTGATGGTATTTTTGTTTTAAGTAGTCTCATAGATAAAGTTGTAAATTATGAAAAGAAAAAAAATTGTTAAAAAATTTTTTTAAAATATTTGTAAATTGATAAGGTTGGTTGTTCGTCTAAAGTTTAAAAATCCAGTCAATTATTCCACAGTAAAAATTTGTGTACGTGCAAATGGCATTTGTTCTAAAATTTTTATAGCTATTCTGGTGTGAAACAGGGGAAACATTGTCACCTTTACTTTTTCTGTTGTTTATAAATGACATATATCTTCATTTAAATCAGGATAATACTTTACGTTCATCAGTTTTTTGTGATAGTGTTGTTTTCTAGACCATGTCAAGGCTTGCAAGCTATTGTAGATAGATTGTATGATTATTGTAAAATATGGGGAATGGAAGTAAATATTGACAAATCTGCTATTTAGGAAGGGAAATTCTGTTATAAATTGTAATATTAAGTATAATAATGAAACATTCAAAATTGTGGAAATATATACATATCTTGGTGTTGCATTAAGATCTAATTCTTTTTTAAAAAAATATCAGAGCATTGAAATTTAAATTTTTTATTATTGAAATAAATATAAAAGAAAAAAATTAAGCTATTTGACAGTATGGTTTTGCCAATTTTATTTTATGGATGTGAAGTCTGGGGTTTCCATAAAGCCCCTGACATCGAACGTATACATCTGAAATTTCTTAAGCAGTTACTGTGTGTAAAGCAAAAAACATCCAATGTTGCTGTGTATGGTGAGTTAGGAAGGTTTCCTCTTATTATTATGCGTAAAATTCGCTTAGTGAAATATTGGTATAAAATAATTAATAATCCTAATTCTTTAATGTTTAAGTTATACAGTATGACCGATAATAATGGTAATTTTATACTTAAATGGTCTCAAAATATTAAAGAATTATTTGATAATCTTGGATTATCACATCTTTTTATATGTAATAATTTTTGTAAAGAATATCTTAATATTATCATTCAGAGTATCAGTACATACAAAAATCTTTAGCTAAAAAATAAATGTTCTTCTCATAGTTTGGCAATTGAAGAGGGGCGTACAAAAATATTGTGAGAGAACACAGAAAATGTAATTGTTGTAATATGAATGTTGTAGAAAATGAATATCATTTTGTTTTAATTTGCCCATTCTATAATGACCTAAGGCGTAAGTTATTACCTAAATATTTTTGTTCCTGGCCAACTATTACTAAGTTTAAATTACTTATGAAAACAAACCAAACAGGTGTTATTAAAAAATTAGCCAAATTTGTACACCTTGCTTTTGCAAAGAGAAATGATTTATTAGCACATAATAATTAGAAAATATTTAAAGATATTTATAACAGTAATATGTAGTTACATGTCTTATTTATTACATCAAATATTAGATTGATTATCACTAATTGATACTTAACTTGTATTTATATGTTCATGTGATATAAAAACCTTTAAATTCTGCAAATGGATTATTAACGTGAAAGAGTTTACAAATTCTTTGTCTCTATATGGCGAATTTGGTAGATTTACGTTATATTTAGAGAGACGTGTTAAGATGGTTGAATATTTTTTAAAGTTGTACTCTGTCAAAAAAAGATAATTGTTTATTGGCAAGTATTATGCAAGAACAATGTAATGATCTAGTAAATAACTCACATGTAGATAATTGGGCATACAAGTTAAAAAAAATATCCTCCAATTGTCTGGTTTTGCGGAGTGTGGTTATTTCCTGAGTCTGTATGTAATTAGGTTTTCGCACAACTGCGAAGTGCGAAAACCTATTGTTCTCGTTGTGTTTATTTGTCATTTTTTTTTTAGGTTTTCGCACAACTGCGAAGTGCGAAAACCTATTGTTCTCGTTGTGTTTATTTGTCATTTTTTTTTTTTTTTATTTTTCTTCTTCTGTCAAAAATTTGTCCCGAGCCTACAGTAACGTAGGATTAAGCTACGACCATGAAATTTTTAACACTTATTCACATTGTCCTGACTTAGATCCTTAGGAGCCATTTTTTCAGATTTGTCTCCCATTGTGCCGCTAGGTGGCGTTTATTATGTAATTGATTGTATTGAAAAATCTCCAAAATCCAAAGTCGGATTTAGATACGGTTTTTTTTATTCTGTTCCTTATTGGCACCCCAACAAAATATATAGGTCTAGAAGTTCAAAAAAGATATCATTTCCTGTTCAGGAGGGGACCAAAGTTCGAATCTTGGAAATAACGCGTTTTTTAAGAGAAAATATGGTAGGTCCCTTTAAACAGAAATATTGGCCGACTTTGATAAGATAGAAGAATTTTGTTTGTTTAAACAGATTCGCAAGACCTAGCCGCACAAAATATATAGTGTGGCAATTTCAGGAAATGCACCGTTTATCCGCTAGAGGCGTTCAAAGATCACTGAATACGGAAAAAATAAAAAGTTCAAGTTTTTAAAATATTTCATTTTTCGTCATTTTTTCATGTTTTTTCGTTCTCCTGTATTTATTTCTTGTTCGATTTTCATGAAATTTTCACTGAATGTGCAGTATGATGTTCTTAATCAGCTTATACTTTAAAATAATAAAAGGTAGTAAAGGTCAAGGTCATATCAGCAATATCGATTTTTTCTTTGACCTCATATAGTTCAAAAACGGTAAATATTCTATCGAGACATAACGGGTATAAAATGTTATGCTTTAAGAGACCTTTCTAACGGTACCAAAATTTTAAAAGTCAGACATCAAATGAAAAAAATAATTATGAAAAAACTCAATTATAGGTACACACAGTGGTTTTCTGCATTTATCTCAGAGGTTAATCACATATCATTATAATTTTATTATCAGATTTATAGAATGTTTATTTACCTTTCTAACGATATGCAGTTTTTGAAGATCGGGTAAAAAATGGTCGAGTTATGTTAGATTTCCCATACGTAGCGAAAGCCCAATTTTTAAAATATTTCAGTCCAACGCTTATCTTACTTGTACTGGGGTGTGTATATTTCTCAGTGTATTATTGGCCATTTGACCACAGCGTAGCTGGGATGATGTAAACAACTCGCGGTCAAGTGACTTTACTGCAGTCTAAAGTTTAGGACACAGTTTATTTAGCTTTATAAAAAAGAGGTACAATTTCATATAGAAAAGTGAAAGGAATGATAGAAGAAGTAACAATAGCATTGTATGAAGCTTATCTAAGTGAGAAAACCGATGATGTTGCGGATGCAACTCTAGTTTTTTTTTATTTTTCTTCTTCTGTCAAAAATTTGTCCCGAGCCTACAGTAACGTAGGATTAAGCTACGACCATGAAATTTTTAACACTTATTCACATTGTCCTGACTTAGATCCTTAGGAGCCATTTTTTCAGATTTGTCTCCCATTGTGCCGCTAGGTGGCGTTTATTATGTAATTGATTGTATTGAAAAATCTCCAAAATCTAAAGTCGGATTTAGATACGGTTTTTTTTATTCTGTTCCTTATTGGCACCCCAACAAAATATATAGGTCTAGAAGTTCAAAAAAGATATCATTTCCTGTTCAGGAGGGGACCAAAGTTCGAATCTTGGAAATAACGCGTTTTTTAAGAGAAAATATGGTAGGTCCCTTTAAACAGAAATATTGGCCGACTTTGATAAGATAGAAGAATTTTGTTTGTTTAAACAGATTCGCAAGACCTAGCCGCACAAAATATATAGTGTGGCAATTTCAGGAAATGCACCGTTTATCCGCTAGAGGCGTTCAAAGATCACTGAATACGGAAAAAATAAAAATTTCAAGTTTTTAAAATATTTCATTTTTCGTCATTTTTTCATGTTTTTCGTTCTCCTGTATTTATTTCTTGTTCGATTTTCATGAAATTTTCACTGAATGTGCAGTATGATGTTCTTAATCAGCTTATACTTTAAAATAATAAAAGGTAGTAAAGGTCAAGGTCATATCAGCAATATCGATTTTTTCTTTGACCTCATATAGCTCAAAAACGGTAAATATTCTATCGAGACATAACGGGTATAAAATGTTATGCTTTAAGAGACCTTTCTAACGGTACCAAAATTTTAAAAGTCAGACATCAAATGAAAAAAATAATTATGAAAAAACTCAATTATAGGTACACACAGTGGTTTTCTGCATTTATCTCAGAGGTTAATCACATATCATCATAATTTTATTATCAGATTTATAGAATGTTTATTTACCTTTCTAACGATATGCAGTTTTTGAAGATCGGGTAAAAAATGGTCGAGTTATGTTAGATTTCCCATACGTAGCGAAAGCCCAATTTTTAAAATATTTCAGTCCAACGCTTATCTTACTTGTACTGGGGTGTGTATAGTTCTCAGTGTATTGGCCATACGTGTCTGTATACCACGGCCGGGATGATGTTAACCTTTATTGGTTGTTTTACAAATGTAGGACACAGTTTATTTAGCTTTATAAAAAAAGGTACAATTTCATATAAAAAGTGAAAGGAATGATAGAAGAAGTAACAATAGCATTGTATGAAGCTTATCTAAGTGAGAAAACGATGATGTTGCGGATGCAAACTTTTAGTTCATTTATTTATTCCGCAATTTGCCCGAATAGATTAAGAGATAATATACAGGAAACCTCGTTAGTCTGAATTCCATTGCTCCGGAAACCTCGCCATCGGACCATTTTCTTGGAACGGATTTTTCCCTTAGCGTAAAAAGTGCGTATTACGGAATTCGCGTTTCGCATCCATCCATTTAGGGAATAATCTTTTTTCTTTACAAATGATCGATAATCCGGTACCAGTTCAAACTGATTTCCCTCTACTATTTTCTTTAGACAAATTTCATAATCAGACATCAAATGAAAGAAATGATTAGAAAACAACTACACAATTTAGACAATCAGTGGTATGAAGCATTAGTCTAGGTTAGATACAACACATATGTATAGTATCAATTTATATAGTTTATTCGCTGTTCAAACGATATAGTTAAGAATACAATACATGAAATCCGGCGTAACGTGGCTTTCCCTTACTACTGAAAAAAAATTTTCATCCGAGCTATCTACTGTAGGAATGGTATTTCTAGTGTATATGCCATTTGACACAAGCGAAATTGCTTTGATCGATTAACCATCCGGTGCAATGACATTCTGCGTACTAATGACTCGAAAATCATGTACTAAGTTAGACGGAGTTATTCCAACCTAGTAATGATACCACGACGATTTTGAACTATTGGTTGATTACTCATGGATAGTGTACTCATAATTTAGCTAAAAAATCAATACAATTTCTAAAGTCGAAGAAGATGAATAAAGCTGTAAGCTACAAAACAATGTAGACTTTTATTATTGCTTGTATAAAATAATATAAGTAAATTTATCAATCATTGAACATCGCATCGGCATTCCTTGATCTGTCATATAAATATATTTAGATGCGATGAATAAATTTTTGTATGACTCAAATCACATCAAATTCTACTTTTTAACATTTAACCTCGTAAGAGTGTACAATTGTTTACAATCACAACATCTACTACAATAGAGACAGTTGTAACACAACACTATAATAGATATCGTTTTATATATATTGTATAGATTAATAATATAGTACAAAATCATTAACATGGCACTGCTATATCATATACATGAATAATATTTTATGCATCACAGTGATATAGTTTTTAAGACATTCTACAACTGCTAACTCTATCTAATCTTTTCCTCTGATGTAATTTGTTTATATACAAAGTATTAAAGAAACATTGTACATGTATATCAATGTATTGTATTACCTTTTATGATAACATATGCCTTATAACTTTAACATGAACAGCTGAACTACCTTTTCATACAAGTAACTCTAGCAACGTCTGTAAAACAGTAACTAATTTTTTGATATACATGTAATACAAATGTCATTAAGATGGTATATGATATAAATGTATGTGTATATACCCTTATATATATATGTTTGATAGATAAATAGTGACAAATAGTGTCATTAAAATCTCGCATCAACGGGTCCAAAATGTATACAATTATTATGTATTGCTAGAGAAATAAGGACTGTAAATTGTGTATACATGTATATAGAGACAGAACCACACAATTAATTTAAACATACAAAACAGATCGTCTATTTAAGTATGCCATAGTAACAAATCTAGCACTTTTCCTGGGGTATTCTCTTAAAATAACAGAAAGCTTTTCTATGGTGGTCATACTCTGAAATTGAAAATCACCTAGAATATCACCGAATACGTATGCTCGTGATCTAGAATACAAAGGACATGTCAAGAAGAAATGAACCTCGTCCTCGACTTTTCCATTGTTGCACAGTGTACACAGTCTCTGTTGTTTTTTTTTGTTGTTGTTTTTTTAATTAAGTGTTTAAAGACTCACAGCCTTAAGCCAAAGGCGGCTCGGCATTATGCAAAGTCTTTTAATTTTGAATTTCAAATGTAAATTTTAGAAAAAGTACGTTTTACTTAATAAATTAATCCCTAACTGCCAAAAATAGTGCCAAATAATTAAGAAAGGTCTTGGAAAGAAGTTCTAATTTAGAATTTTGATAGCTTTGATTTAAGCTAGCAAGGATTAAGTCCTTGAAAAAAATTTGCCAAAGAAATTGTTTTTAGAGATATCCGGGTGTACATTTATATTTTGTCCCCTTTGGACTGTGGTCCAACAGGGCTCATAGGGGCAGACTTTTTCTTTCATTGTCGGACCAGAGGAACCTCCAGCAGCAAGAGAGTGCTGCTTTTTTGGTAGGTTTATATTACAGTCAGAGGATAGACAATTGTAATAGTTAGAAAAGAGTTGGCCTTATTCAGGTCGATGGACACCCTTTTATCTCTATTTCCGGTCTCTGAGGAGAGAAAAGAAAAAGAACGACGTTGAAGAAAAAGAAAAGGGTAATTTCCCTTTTTTGAATTTTGATAGCTAAATATGCTAGTAAGGAAGAATTCCTTATAAATAGTTAAGCCAAAGTGCCTAAATATAAACTCTAATTTAGAGTTTTGTCGGCATATTATTACTTATAAGAGGTTTAAAATTATTCTTTAAATTTTTGAAAAATGCCGACTTTATGTTCCTGCGTGTCTGTGGTTATACCTTAAATTTTCCGCGCGTTTCTTGCTCTTGTTTACGGATTGGTGTTTAGGGCATACAGGCTGTTCTGTTTTGCCCTCTACATCACTCCGTAATTTCCTTTAATATGCTTTATTTTATTAATACCGTCTTTCAATTTGTCGCGCATTTCTTTTAATTCCCACCCTTTTTGTGACTTGTGACTTTTCTTTGACCTGGTGTCACTTGTCACCTACTTAATATAAATATCCCACCCTTCCCATCCTCCCTTGTGTTAGTAATAATTATTTTATGCCTATTTTTGCTCTCTACTTATTTGAGATAATTTGGTTATACATTATTTTGCTATTTTGCTATTTTAAGTCCCCACTGTGGTGCCCAGAGGGGATGGGTCTGTGCACGCCCAAAGAGACTTAAGGTCTCCGATGTGTCCCCTCCAAACACCACAATGGAGACTGCCCTAATTTGGATGTATGTTTTTATCTCTTTCCCTATCTTGTTTGGTAATTGGTTATTCAGATTATATATAGATTTTAGTTGGGGGGGGGGGGGGTGGGGGAATGTTTCCGAGGGCAGCGAACGTCACATTCCTCAGGATTAAGTCCCGGTACTGCCCTCTTCGCATGTCCCCACCCGTTTCCTGTTTATTAATGACCTTGATTCTTTTTGTTATTTAATTTTCAACGGGGCACCTGCTTCCGGGGGGAAGCGAGCGTCACGCTCCTCAGTCTTTTAATCCTGTTACTTCCCCCTTCCACACTACCCCATTGTTTTATTTCCAGTTTGATTTAGTTATATTTTATTAATGTATCCCAGTCTCTGGTCTGGGGGTTCACCGTTATAACGTCCTGTCTCGATTCTGATTGGTAGGATACCGCACCGAAACTGAGCCATTATTGACCTTTCGTGGCGTTTCAAGTCCATACGGAGATATTCCTCGCATTTGAATTGTGTTTTAAAAGTTCTGTAAGTCCGTAGTTTTGGCTTTCGTTCACACTGCTCTGACCACACTGATGAATATTGATTAATCATTTTGCACCTAGCTAAGTCCATATTTATAACTGTTTTATTAAGGAAGTGTTCTAGCAACCCAAGCTTAGTGAAAATAATTTTAATATCTGAGCACCAGTTTGATGTACTATTAGATTTTCTGTAATCTTCTAGAAAGACACACTTGGTGAGCCTCGTGTTTTCCAAATTTACAAGTCTATTCCAATATCGGATAATCGCTAACCACCTTCGGTACGTGCTCGGTAACCATCCCGTTTAAATAAGTGCTTTCAGTCAAAAGTTTATATATCAGCAGTTGAAACAACCAACCATTAGCTTGTTTAAACGGTGTTTTATAGTTTTAAGAACTATAATTCTTAAATGTTTATAGTCTCTCTTATTTCTATAACAGAAAGGTTTGCATGATTTGTATATAGATGTTTTATTCGTTGTATGATGTTGTTAACCATGCAAAGTGAGACTCAAATAAAGAAATATATATATAATGTACTAATTAGCGAGTGAAGAAGGTAAAATTTATTCACAACTGCAGACGTATGCCGTTAAAAGTGACATAAAAGTCAACCGTCCTTTAGGTCGTTTTTTTTTGGTTCATGTTGTGTTTTCAGTGCCTACATTAATTAGGTTTTCGCACCTCGCAGTGCGAAAACCTATTGTTCTTCTTCTGTTTTATTTTTTTAGGTTTTCGCACCTCGCAGTGCGAAAACCTATTGTTCTTCTTCTGTTTTATTTTTTTTTTTTTTTTTTTATTATTTTTCTAACCTTTTTTTGTGAACGGCATATCACCATGATAGAAAAAAGTCACATGTTTGAAATTTTAATCAGTTATTACCACGTATTTGAAGATGATCCTAACGTTGAGAAAATTTTCATTTTTGTCTTACTTTTCCCGCTAGGGGGCGTTTTGCATGAAATGAATAATTGGCTAATAACTCAGTTATTTGAGGTCCGATTCAAATGCGGTTTTTTGCATTCTGTTCCTTGTTGATAGCCTCATAAAATATGATAGAATTTGAAGGTACGTGTCGCTGAAAGTTTTGAGCTACAGAAGGTTGAATGTTCGAACCTCGCAAAAAACTGCGAAAATGAGGGTAGGTCCACGAAAAACCTATCCATTTTTGTTAGAGATCAGATAGAAGAGTTCTGTTTGCTGCAAATGATTTGCAAGACATATACGCACAAAATATATGGGGTGGCGAATTTAAGAAATGCATGGTTTGTCCTCTAGGAACGGTCAAACTTCACTAAATTTTAGGAAAAATTAAAATTTCAAAAACATGTTTTTTGTTGCTCCTGACTTTATTTTTCGTTCATTCTTCAAGAAAATTTCGCAAATTATGTATTGTTATGTCCGAAAGGGCCTCACAATTAAAAAATTAAAAAATAAATGAAAAGGTCAAGGTCATATTACGATTAGTGTGTTTTTATTCGGCCCTAAATAGCTCCAAAACTAAAAGTATTTCATTGAGAGTATATGAACAAAAGTTTTAGTTCTTGAAGAGATCTTTCCAGTGATGTTTTGTTTTTGAAGATCGGACTTGATTTGGTCATTTTACGGCAGTCCAAAGTTTGATCCTTTTTGGGAATGATTGTAAATCAGTTTTAATGCTTCAAATTGTGGTATATTAGAAATAGAATGTTCGACAAGTGCGACGTGTATACTTGATTGAACTATTTGCTGCATTGCTAGGTACCTAATGGTAAAATTTTAATCAATTTTCTTTCTCATTTTGCCGCTAGAGGGCGCTTTGCTTGAAATCACTCTTCTACTTATAACTCAAGAAGTTGAAGTCTGATCCAAATGCAGTTTGTTGCATTTTGTTCCTTGTTGATAGCCTAATAAAATATTATCGTTTCTAGGTATGAGTGGCTGATATTCTTTGAGCTAGTAACGGAAGGTTGAAAGTTCGAACCTCGCAAAAAACTGTGCAGATGAGGGTAGGTCTACGAAAAACCTATCCATTTATGTTAGAGATCAAATAGAAGAATTTTGTTTGCTGCAAATGATTTGCAAGACATATACGCACAAAATATATGGGGTGACGAATTTAAGAAATGAATGGTTTGTCCTCTGGAAACGGTCAAACTTCACTAAATTTTAGGAAAAATTAAAATTTCAAAAACATGTTTTTTGTCGCTCCTGACTTTATTTTTTGTTCATTCTTCATGATATTTTCACAAGTTATATAATGTTATATTTGAAAGGGCCTCACAATTAAAAAGTTGAAAAGAAATTGCAAATGTCAAGGTCATATTACGATTATTGTGTTTTTAATCGGCTCCAAATAGCTCCAAACCTAAAAATATTTCATTGAAAATATATGAACAAAACTTTTAGTTCCTGAAGAGCCCCTTCCATTGATGTTTAGTTTTTGAAGATCTGAGTTAATTTGGTCATTTTACGGCAGCCCAAAGTTTCATCCTTTTTTTTAAAATAATTTTGAATCAGTTTTAATGTCATTTGTTGCCATCAGAAAGCAACACTCATATAACTTTGCACTAACCGAATTCTGTAAAAAAGTTTTCAAGTTTGCGACTGCATAATTGACAGGTAATACTCAAAATTATTCTTCTTGGTGAAAAGTCTGCATAAACATTACGACAAAAATGTTTGAAAGATCACTGTTAACAGTATTCAACAAGCTATTGAATGATGAAATGTTTTTCGAATCATGCGACTCGTGAACAGAATGGAATTGCTTTCGTGAAAGACATTGATATCGGACTACATAACTGACAGGTAATACTCAAAAATATTCTTTTGGGTAAAAAGTCTGCTTTTACGTTGCAACAAAAATATTTGAAAGATCGCTGTTAACAATATTAACAAACCATTGATCGAAGAAATGTTTTTCGAAGTATGCGACTCGTGAACTGAATGAAATGGCTTTTGCGAAAACCGATGATATCGCGATAGCGATTCTAGTTTTTAGGTTTTCGCACCTCGCAGTGCGAAAACCTATTGTTCTTCTTCTGTTTTATTTTTTTTTTTTTTTTTTTTATTATTTTTCTAACCTTTTTTTGTGAACGGCATATCACCATGATAGAAAAAAGTCACATGTATGAAATTTTAATCAGTTATTACCACGTATTTGAACTTGATCCTAACGTTGAGAAAATTTTCATTTATGTCTTACTTTTCCCGCCAGGGGGCGTTTTGCATGAAATGTATTAATGGCTAATAACTCACTTATTTGAGGTCCGATTCAAATGCGGTTTTTTGCATTCTGTTCCTTGTTGATAGCCACATAAAATATGATAGGTTTCGACGGTACGTGTCGCTGAAAGTATTTGACCTACAGAAGGTTGAAAGTTCGAACCTCCCAAAAAACTGTGCAAATGAGGGTAGGTCTACGAAAAACCTATCCATTTTTGTTAGAGATCAGATAGAAGAATTCTGTTTGCTGCAAATGATTTGCAAGACATATACGCACAAAATATATGGGGTGGCGAATTTAAGAAATGTATGGTTTGTCCTCTGGAAGCGGTCAAACTTCACTAAATTTTAGGAAAAGTTAAAGTTTCAAAAACATGTTTTTTATCGCTTCTGACTGTATTTTTTATTAATTCTTCATGATATTTTCACAAGTTATGTATTGTTATGTCTGAAAGGGGATCACAATAAAAAAGTTAAAAAATAAATGAAAAGGTCAAGGTCATATTACGATTATTGTGTTTTTATTCGGCCCCAAATAGCTCCAAAACTAAAAATATTTCTTTGAGAGTATATGAACAAAAGTTTTAGTTCTTGAATAGCCCTTTCCAGTGACGTTTAGTTTTTGAAGATCGGACTTGATTTGGTCATATTACGGCAGTCCAAAGTTTGATCCTTTTTTGGAATAATTGTAAATCAGTTTTTATGCTTCAAATTGTGACATATAAGAAATAGAATGTTCGACTAGTGCGACTTGTATACTTGATTGAACTATTTGCTGCATTGCTATGTACCTAATGGTAAAATTTTAATCAATTTTGTTTCTCATTTTGCCGCTAGGGGGCGCTTAGCTCGAAAGCACTCTTCTACTTATAACTCAAAAAGTTAAAGCCTGATCCAAATGCGGTTTATTGCATTATGTTTCTTGTTGATAGCCTAATAAAATATGAAAGTTTTTAGGTATGAGTGGCTGAAACTTTTTGAGCTAGCAACGGAAGGTTGAAAGTTCGAACCTCGCAAAAAACTGTGCAGATGAGGGTATGTGTACGAAAAACCTATCCGTTTTTGTTAGACATCAGATAGAAGAATTCTGTTTGCTGCAAATGATTTGCAAGACATATACGCACAAAATATATGGGGTAGCGAATCTAATAAATGCATGGTTTGTCCTCTAGAAACGGTCAAACTTCACTAAATTTTAGGAAAAGTTAAAATTTCGAAAAGATGTTTTTTGTCGCTCCTGACTTTATTTTTAGTTCATTCTTCATGATATTTTCACAAGTTATGTATTGTTATGTTTGAAAGGGCCTCACAATTAAAAAGTTAAAATGAAATTTCAAAGGTCAAGGTCATATTACGATTATTGTGTTTTTATTCGGCCCCAAATATCTCCAAAACTAAAAATATTTTATTGAAAGTATATAAACAAAAGTTTTAGTTCTTGAATAGCCCTTTCCAGTGATGTTTAGTTTTTGAAGATCGGACTTGATTTGGTCATATTACGGCAGTCCAAAATTTGATCCTATTTAGAACAATTGTAAATCAGTTTGTATGCTTCAAATTGTGATATATAAGGAATAGAATGTTTGACTAGTGTGACTTGTATGCTTCATTGAACCATTTGCTGCATTTCTAGGTACCTAATAGTAAAATTTTACTCAATTTTGTTTCTCATTTTGCTGCTAGGGGGGCGCTTGGCTTGAAATCACCCTTTATTACTAAAATAATTAAAGTCTGATTTTTATGCAATTTTTTGCATTCTGTTCCTTGGTGACATCAATTTGAAACAACACTAAAAAATTTATGCGATATTTCATGAAAATGATAGTAATTCAATGCAACATTAGTTCGTTATAATGTTAAGTGGCATATCGCATTGTCGCGTGTCATTTTATACTGTTGTGTGTCGTTTGCAATTGTTGTTTATCGAGTACAATTGTCTAATGTCACCATCATAAAGCAACACACACATATAATGTTGCAGTATTCGAAGTCTGTAAAAATGTTTTCAAGTTTGCGACTACATTACAGACAGGTAATACTTAAAAGTATTCTTCTTGGTAAAAAGTTTGCTTAAACATTGCGACAAAAATGTTTGAAAGATCACTGTCTTCAACAGTATTCAAAAAGCCATTGAACGAAGAAATATGTTTTTCGAAACATGCGACTGGTGATTTGAATGGAATTGCTTTCGTGAAAACTGATGATATCGCGACTACATAACTGACAGGTAATATTCAACAATATTCTTATGGGTAAAAGGTCTGCTTAAACATTGCGACAGAAATGTTTGAAAGATGGCTGTTAACAGTATCAACAAGCAATTGAACGAAGAAATGTTTTTCGAATCATGCGACTCGTGAACTGAATGGACTTGCTTTTGCGAAAACCGATGATATCGCGATTGCGATTCTAGTTAGGTTTTCGTGGACTGCAACGCAGCCGCGAAAACCTACTGTTCTTCTTGTGTTTCTTTTTCCCTTTTTTTTTTTTCCATTATTATTATTCTTTGCACTGTTTTTGTGGCCGCTGTTGCGGCGTGATTAGAAGTGCTACAAATATGAAAATTTCGCTGCATACTCACATGTATCTGAAGTTGTGCACCATTAAGTTTGTTTTTTATTTTAGTACTAAGTTTTGCCGCTAGGTGGCGTTTAGCATCAAAACATATAATTGCCGATAACTCTGTCATTTGACATTTTATTTGTATGCAGTTTTTTGCATTCTGTTCTCTGTCAACTACCCCTTTAAATATGATGAGTGGCAATATCCATATCTTTGAAACTTTTGAGCTAGAAGAGGTTGAATGTTTGAATCTTTGAAAAAATCTGGCAAATTAGGGTGTGTCCACGAAAAACATGCCCATTTTTGTTAGAGATTAGATATCCTCATTCTGTTTTTTGAAATTGATTCTGAAGATCTTTGCGCACAAAATATATGGGGTGGCGATTTCAGAAAATGCATAAAATGGCTTTCAATAAGCGGTCAAAGTGTACTAAAATTTAGAGGATTTTTTTTTTCGAGAATAGGCATTTTTTTAGTTTTTTGATGATTCTGCCATTATTTTTTAATCAATCTTTATGAAATTTTCACAGATTGTATTGTTTGTTGTTTCAAGGGACTTAACAGTTTCAAAATTTCAAAAAATGCAAAGGTCAAGGTCATATTGCGATTATTGGTTTTTTCTTTGACCTTAAATATCTCAAAATCTAAAAATATTTTATCGAAAGAATATGGGTAAAATCAAAAGCCTCTAAAGAGTACTTTTTGAAGAAATTTAGTTTTTTCAGATCGGGGTTGATTTGGTTGTTTGGTGGCAGTTTGAAGTTTGGTCATACTTTGAACTGATTTCAAAGCCTTTAAAGTTTAAATGTGTGATATATTTTGTCATCATTGGAAAAAAGAATGTCTTACCTCGTCAACAAAAAAAGAATTTCGCAAATCTGTCGAGAATTGATGAATTTATAGAGAATTTAAATACATGACCCAGAATAAAAACTGAGAAAATTTGACAGAACACTGGATACCTATGTTCTATAATTAGAACTCTGCTCTGCTAGCTTTGCTCTTTAGGTTGGGATGTAACAGGTCATGAATGTATGTGTAAAACTAGCCTACTATCTCACTTCCATTGTAGCAGGTAATTTTGTTATGCATCAACCCATCAGAGGTTTTACACACAAAGCTACTGTAATGGCTAAAGACTCCCTGCAGTGATGACCAGATATTAACAGGGCTGATCACAGCAGTTGGGGGCCTGGCTCAGTGGGACATCACATTCCTTTCGAGATGCCTTTAATTTAAGTTTTGGTCACAGCGAATTCACCAATGAAGAAAAACACTAAGATATATAAAGCATTTTGCATTTTGTTGTTTTTCTGGTATTTTAACTTGGCTGATCAGGTTTGAAACTGTTTCTCATCACGAAAACCGGTGCATTTGCAGTATGCAAATCTAGTTTATTATTATTTTTCTAACCTTTTTTTGTGAACGGCATATCACCATGATAGAAAAAAGTCACATGTATGAAATTTTAATCAGTTATTACCACGTATTTGAAAATGATCCTAACGTTGAGAAAATTTTCATTTATGTCTTACTTTTCCCGCCAGGGGGCGTTTTGCATGAAATTTATTAATGGCTAATAACTCACTTATTTGAGGTCCGATTCAAATGCGGTTTTTTGCATTCTGTTCCTTGTTGATAGCCAAATAAAATATGATAGGTTTCGAGGGTACGTGTCGCTGAAAGTATTTGAGCTACAGAAGGTTGAAAGTTCGAACCTCGCAAAAAACTGTGCAAATGAGGGTAGGTCTACGAAAAACCTATCCATTTTTGTTAGAGATCAGATAGAAGAATTCTGTTTGCTGCAAATGATTTGCAAGACATATACGCACAAAATATATGGGGTGGCGAATTTAAGAAATGTATGGTAGGTCCTCTGGAAACGGTCAAACTTCACTAAATTTTAGAAAAAGTTAAAGGTTCAAAAACATGTTTTTTATCGCTTCTGGCTTTATTTTTTGTTAATTCTTCATGATATTTTCACAAGTTATGTATTGTTAAGTCTGAAAGGGGATCACAATTAAAAAGTTAAAAAATAAATGAAAAGGTCAAGGTCATATTACGATTATTGTGTTTTTATTCGGCCCCAAACAGCTCCAAAACTAAAAATATTTCTTTGAGAGTTTATGAACAAAAGTTTTAGTTATTCAAGAGCACTTTCCAGTGATGTTTAGTTTTTGAAGATCGGACTTGATTTGGTCATTTTACGGCAGTCCAAAGTTTGATCCTTTTTTGGAATAATTGTAAATCAGTTTTTATGCTTCAAATTGTGATATATAAAAAATAGAATGTTCGACTAGTGCGACTTGCGTACTTGATTGAACTATTTGCTGCATTGCTAGGTACCTAATGGTAAAATTTTAATCAATTTTGTTTTTCATTTTGCCGCTAGGGGGCGCTTAGCTTAAAAACACTCTTCTACTTATAACTCAAAAAGTTGAGGTCTGATCCAAATGCGGTTTGTTGCATTGTGTTCCTTGTTGATACTCCAATAAAATATGATAGTTTCCAGGTATGAGTGGCTAAAACTTTTTGAGCTACTAAAGGAAGGTTGAATGTTCGAACCTCGCAAAAAACTGTGCAGATGAGGGTAGGTCTACGAAAAACCTATCCATTTTTGTTAGAGATCAGATAGAAGAATTCTGTTTCCTGCAAATTATTTACAAGACATATACGCACAAAATATATGGGGTGGCGAACTTAATAAATGCATGGTTTGTCCTCTAGAAACGGTCAAACTTCACTAAATTTTAGGAATAATCAAAATTTCAAAAACATGGTTTTTGTCGCTCCTGACTTTATTTTTAGTTCATTCTTCATGATATTTTCACAAGTTATGTATTGTTATGTTTGAAATGACCCTACAATTAAGAAGTTAAAATGAAATTGCAAAGGTCAAGGTCATATTACGATTACTGTGTTTTTATTCGGCTCAAAATAGCTCAAAAACAAAAAATATTTTATTGAAAGTG
Source organism: Solen grandis (assembly GCA_021229015.1). Classification (NCBI taxonomy): domain Eukaryota; kingdom Metazoa; phylum Mollusca; class Bivalvia; order Adapedonta; family Solenidae; genus Solen; species Solen grandis. Next base: position 13,678,709 of record CM037786.1, on the reverse strand, counting down.
TATGAACAAAAGTTTTAGTTCTTGAAGAGCCCTTTCCAGTGATGTTTAGTTTTTGAAGAATGAACTTGATTTCGTCATTTTACGGCAGCCAAAATATTGATCCTCTTTAGAACAATTGTAAATCAGGTTTTATACTTCAAATTTTGATATATAAGGAATAGAATGTTTGACTAGTGCGACTTGTATACTTGATTGAACCATTTGCTGCATTGCTAGATACCTAATAGAAAATATTTACCCAATTTTGTTTCTCGTTTTGCCGCTAGGGGGCGCTTGGCTTGAAATCACTCTTTATAACTAAAATAATTGAAGTCTGACTTTATGCAATTTTTTTACATTCTGTTTCTTGGTGACATCAATTTGAAACAACACTAAAAATCAAAGCGATATTTCATGAAAATGATAGGCTTTTTTAAATTTTTTTTAATTCCCGTTTTTGGATTACAATTGTCGTATGTCGCCATCATAAAGCAACACACACATATAACGTTGCAGTACCCGAAGTCCGTAAAAAAGGTTTTCAAGTTTGCGACTACATAACAGACAGGTAATACTTAAAAGTGTTCTTCTTGGTAAAAAGTCTGCTTAAACATTGCGACAAAAATGTTTCAAAGATCACTGTTAACAGTATCAACAAGCAATTGAACTAAGAAATGTTTTTCGAATCATGCGACTCGTGAACTGAATGGAATTGCTTTCATGAAAACCTATGATATCGCGACTACATAACTGACAGGTAATACTCAAAAATCTTTTGGGTAAAAAGTCTTCTTAAACATTGCGACAAAAGTGTTTGAAAGATCACTGTTAACAGTATTCAACAAGACATTGAACGAAGAAATATGTTTTTTGAAACATGCGACTCGTGAACTGAATGGAATTGCTTTCGTGAAAACTGATGATATCGCGACTACATAACTGACAGGTAATACTCAAAAATCTTTTGGGTAAAAAGTCTTCTTAAACATTGTGACAAAAGTGTTTGAAAGATCACTGTTAACATTATAAACAAGCCATTGAACGAAGAAATATTTTTCGAATCATGCGACTCGTGAACTGAATGGAATTGCTTTTGCGAAAACCGATGATATCGCGATTGCGATTCTAGTTATTTATTTGTTGTTGACTGTTATTTGCTAAAATAATCAAATCCAATTCATTTTGCTCACGAATGCAGGACAAGAATGGGTCTCAATTATGCTGTCGCATACTTAATGTGTCCTTTTCTTCTCCTAAAGTATGCTGATGTCAAGGATGGATTAAAATTAATTCAAACAGAATCATCATCTGTAAACATCATTTTAAATGCATATATAGGCCTAAGCATTTTATTTTAAATATACTTATTATTAATGGAATACAAATGTTATAACATACATACACACAAAGAGTACAATGAGAAAGTACATGGAAGAAAGAAAGAACACAAAAGAAGAGAGTTGAAAGGTTGATTCATTAGTACGGAAAATTCATTAATCCGGAAATTTACCCAAGGACCAATGCGTCCGGACTAACGAGGTTTTACATTTGTACCACTAACTGGCGGACTGCAGTTGATATACGAGTTCGTCACAGCATGTGCCCTTTTGTCGGCAAATTGCCCCTGCCCTTTTGTCGGCAAATTGCCCTTGTCCTTTTATCGACATGTGCCGCTTGTCATGTCAATAAAAAAAACTCCGGAAGTTAGAGAACTCAACTGGCCAGTCTGGGTGTCAATCAGCGAATCCGTTGCTATGAGCAACAGATCATCATGGCTACCATTGCTGATGATTGTAGAGGAAAGAAGTGAACACAAACCTACATTCACGGCTCGTGTTAATTTCGAAGTGAAAGTGAAAGTTGATTCTACGGGACTGTTTTTGAATACGAAAAAGATAGCCTAATTTAGCATAAATATTTGTAATATTTTAAATCTGGCATACTGCACCGACATATTATCATACTGTCATAATCTTTATCATTAATATTCAAATTAACTGCCTCTGACAGTTTTAATAGCATGTAAAAAGCATGCTTGAATATAACTTTGTTTACTTCCGGTATGGTATGGTTGAAGAAACATGCACTCATAAATCTTGTTTACAGCAAAATAATGTCAAAAAGCTTTAGTAGTGTTTTAAAACATGAATGATTGATAAAAAACTTTAAATGCAGATTTTACACCATTATTTGAAATTAAGGCTGACTTTGTACCTAAAATAATATGATCGTACTGAAGTGGGTGGGGTAATGATTGAGACAAAATTGCATTATTAAAAAAATAAAAATATAAGATCTTTGGAAAAAAAAAATAAAAGATTAATAATTATTTAAATAAAATAAAATGAATGGTCTTGGAGATTAATTAAAATCAAATAATTTTCATGCAAATAGATTTTAAACAGTTTTAATCTGAGTCTACACAAGCAACTGAATTAACATAAAAACATTTTCTGTATTGCAAAAATCCTGTAGTATTTTAAGTATTTAAAAAAAATGTTGAAAAAATTATTTGAAATTTCATATTTTCTGAAAAATATTAGAATTTAGAAATATTTTTTTCCTCCAAATTGTATGTTCACGTGTCCTTTTTGGTGAATTTACCATGCCTTTTTCATATAATAATTAAGTAAAAGTATAGCCATCAATATGAATTCTCCTATATATATGGTGTGCATTAATTAATGAACATTTGAAAAAAAATGGGGGATTTTCACAAAATTCTGAGGGAAGAGTCAATTTAATGCTCAATTTAATTGTTCTCTAGGCTATATGAAATTGAAATGCCAGGTTCATATTTTTTCTGTTGGTATTATTTTTTTTATATTTTTTTTATTTTTTTTGAATTGCTTTTATTCTCCCCGTCATAGGTATGTGGGGGTCGGGGAGGACCACCCCCAACATACCTTACACTGTACACCGTATATGAATATATAAATGATATAAGCGATAAGCATATTATTAGATGCATTACAAATATAGCAACAAGGACATGCATATACGGGGATATTCCATTTGTATGGAAAAAGAGTACCTCCTATAAAATGAATAATGTATTTTGATATTTTGATGAAAAAGAAGACATATAAAACGTGATGTGAGTAAGAAAAATAGCAGAGCAAGAAATACTTTTTACCTATTAGATATTATTTTCGTAGGAGTTACTCTGTTTAACACTATCAATTATTTTATTAAACAATTAAGGAAACAATAAAAAGAACCTGCACATAAACATACATACATACATACATACATACATACATACATACATACATACAAAAAAAATATAAACCACCACAGATATTGATACAATTACACAATTCAATTATTTGTTTTTTAAATTAACGTATTACTATTTAAACTCAAAATGATAAAGGAATGTAACTGTTAATTAGTATTCAAAAATATGTTTATATTTTGACCATCTCTTATAAAAAATATCCCATGAATTGCTATTATATGCGACTCTTTTTTCTGTATCAAAATAGCTCTTAAGAAATTTGACAAATACATGTATAGGGTTGATCAAATTTTTTTTAAAAATTAAATATTTCCAAAAATTCTTAGAGGTCTTTTTAAACATCTTAATTTGAAAAAAATATGTTGAAATGTTGTCTGTTTAGAAAGATATAAATGGAACACTGATCTACATAAAAGTTTGAATCTGGAAGAAATGTACAAAGCTGCTGTAAAACAATTTTTTTATTATCTGAAAATGCAGGAGATGGCTTCTCAAGGGTTTGAACTTAAACAATTTTCTTGGGGTGCCCCCCCCCCCCCCCCCACACACACACACCCCCAGTTCGGCTTTACGCGCTTCAAAGTGCCCTTTTAGGCACCACCACCCGGCCTTTTTCAAATCCTAGCTGGAGTACTTTATTTACCACGAGCTTAAACTGTCATTATAACGATCCTCTTATTTAAATGCACAAGATAATATTTATTACAGAAATGTTATTGCAAAAAATAAACTGTCGTCTCATGATTTGAATATTGAAGTAGATAGATATAATGGTGTTCAGAGAAATAATAGAAAATGTACATTGTCTAATTTAAATGACATCGAGGATGAGTTCCGCTTTATTTTAGTTTGTCCTTTATATAGGGATATACGTAAGATATATAGTCCTAGGTACTACACCATACGCCCGTGTATGGCGGAATTTGTAACTCTACTTAAGTCAAATAAGAAATCTATATCAATACAATTAGCAAAATTTTGAAATAAGAAAAATAGTATAAATAATAATATGCAAAACCAAAATTAATAATATTTTACACTTAGTCCTTTGTAAGGAATTCTCCGAGATATAATGGTAATAAACATTGTGATAAAATTTGAAGATGATTGCTTAAGAAATGAAGATGCTAGAGTGCAAACAAACTAATTGTGGACGACAGATGGGCGGTCGACATACATTCATCGATCCTAATAGCTTATTGGGTGATCTAAAAATTATCAAATAAAATATGGTCAGCAAAGTCTGACAAATTGTCAAAAATTCTGGTAGCCCACTGGTTTACCAGATTTGGAAGCTGGTAGCATAGTGAAAAATCTATTAACTAGAATTGTTTTAAACTTAGCATAATGACTGTAAATGAAACAACAAACAAAAATAATGTGAAATAAAGTCTAGATCATCAGGTCTTCTCATAAGCTCCTAGTTACCTTCAAGTGTGCTTATTATCAGTAAAACTGACATTGAAACATCTAATTCTCTATTAAAATACGCGTAAATTGATATTTTTCTGCAACCATCAGTAACTTTCTTATAAACTTTTTTTTTTTATCTAAGAAACAATTTATTGTTAAGTATTTTACTTGTTTCATGGAGGAATTTTCTCACTGACTGGGGAAAAAAAGTATATGATTTAGAGGGGGAATGGGACACATAATTTTGGCCCAAGGGCCCTGGCCTCGCAGTAGAGCTAAACTTAAAATTGAATCTTTCACATGCGGTAAATATGTAGATGTATGCATTGAGTGCTATAACATATCAAGTTATGTCATTGATGGAAATTACGAAAAAATATTTATATCCAATGATAATATGAATTTATTTACCGTTTGATTTTAGTCAGAAATATTGGTAACGTCACGAGCCCTTTAATTAAACATATATCAGCTTTCACGCTGTACCTCAAAGTTAAGAAATGCACTGGAAGGAACTTTTTGTAGGCTTAAAATTTGTTGTAGTTAAATATTATACAACTAGAAAAAATAACGAATTGTTGTATTGATCTGTATTTTGTTATCGCTTAGTAACACTGAACTGGATTTTCCGCGGAATACACTTGCCCCACTCTCGTCCTGGCGCGAGAATACACGATATTTCGCCGAGTTGTCTATTTTGGGTTTAGGCCTTTGCTGTTACTAAAAATAAAAAGTGATTATTTTCAGAGAAAAAGACACCGCTTATTGATCTCGATTAATTTTTAACTGGCCTGGATTAATATTTAACATCAAATATCTACCACAATCCGTAAATTGTAGTAATTACCGGTAGCTCTATTTAAATATTCACATATCGGCTTGCCCTTAGACTTTATCTCCTTTTGTTCCCAACAATGTCGAAAATCCTTGTGAAAATCAATGGAATGTAATTAGGCTATTGATGTGAAACAGCGTGATTTAACGGGTATGACAGTTTATAAACTATAAAGAAAATGATACAAACATTATGCATATATTTCATAATCTAAAAGATGGGACCATTTTTGTTAGTATGAACACAAAACATCATACCTTAAAAAAGATTCAGGCATTTTACAAAATTATTTTAAGACATAACGAAGATACATTAGATTCGGGTAATGTTTGTTTCTGCTATTTTGAACTAAGCACAAAGATCGATACATTTAATGCATATCTTCTAGGTAAATCTCTTTCGGTAATGTAAGTCTCTGACCTTAGGTAGTACCGATACGTTGCCTACATACTATATCAACGGATATTGCCGAAGTTTATCGAGAGAGCAAAAATCGAAAATTACGGAAACAACCGATTATAGCCGAGCGCGCGCAAGAAAGTCCGGCTATACGGGGTGGGGGGTGGGGGATAACTTTTTATTTTTAGAGCTGCTTGTCCCTCTAGGTATTTACATCTCTGGATAAGTGTAATAATAACGCCAAAGAAGCGTGTCTAGTGTCTAGAATTCACATCATTGCGCTAATCGCTAATCCATTAAACTGGTAACGTGGTATGTCTGTCATCCCCCGTCCCGGGTAGATGAAACTTTTCTTTGTTAAAAGTAAGATAGATTCGAATTTTGGCTTTCAAGGGGGAAAGGCCTCTATTTAGGATTTCCTAACGAAAACTATTATCGAAATTTATAAACTGATATTTAATATTGATTTTTTTCTTTCTGTGATTTCACAGACATTTATGTGGAAAAAAATTGTTTTTACTATTTAATATTACCGTGTTTTCACGGACAATATTGATGTTATTAAATTTGTGGATTGCCACAGAGAGAAATGAAAAGAAGAAAATAAAATCTCATTAACCTTAAACATACTTATTCATCATTGTGTGCGATCTCCTCTAAGTTTCTCTAACATAATCCAAACCTAGATACCGGAACACAGTTGGACAGTCAACAATTAAAACTACATATGAACAGTATAACATCATCGAAAGGATATTCTTAAACCTGTTAGCACTGAGACGGTCAAAAAGGTCATTGGACATTGCTTAGGGCATCCCCTTAAACCCCCAAAATTCTTCTCTTGACTTTGTCTCTTAATTCCACCATCAAATTATCAAAATCTCCATAATCTTCCGCGAGACACCTTGGATGGTTCGCAAGATCCCCTAATCTACGAGGATATTCCCCCGATGATGTTCCAAACTCGGTGAAACTCCGGGGCACCTTCGCCGATCATCGGAGAAGGTCCCCCGGTGCTTTTCCGAACATCGGGATTCAAGCCCATTGTACCATATAGCCGAAACATCAGTGAACGTTCAACAGACCGATCCCGAAGCCTAATCACTGTCAATTCTCATGGGTCTGCTAAGTATTTTTTGGTTCAAACATCGGGAGCCATCGGTAGAAAAAAAAATGTGTGTTTCCACATCACCGAAGATTTTTCCCCAGTGGGACATAGGCATTAGATCCATGGCCTCAAAATTAAAAAAAATATATATCGGATTTAAAAACAACAACAAAACTTTCACGTTTATCCCCAGATACCCTTCAGAATGCATCTCTTTCACAATAAAATCTTTTTTCCGGGGGAGCATGCCCCCTAGCACTCATATCACATTCAGATTTTGGCCCCCAGCTCAGAAATTCTGGATCTGGGCCTGATAAGATACAACACCAGCTAATCTTTGTAGACCATAATCACTTGGTTCCCACTATGAATCTGATTCTCCTCATACCCTGAACACAGTACCATCTTAACTCTTTATTCGTTATTGGAATAGACTCTCAGGTCACATCCATTTACAGAGAGGCTGGCGACGGTCAACTTCAAAAGCAGTATCTCAATTTTATTTTAAAACTCGTAAACCCCTTTCTTTTATCTTTTAACATTTTATTTGCTACACCTTACACTAGACTAACACTGTTTCCCTTGAGAGAGCCGGTAAAAAGTAGAAGTAAAACACTTGTCAACAGCACAATATTATATACATATATGTTGATAATGTACACACATGACTGAAATACTGTGCGAAGGTGTCGGAAGTTGTTAACTTGGGCGACAGGGGTGGGTTTTGGAGGCGATGTCTCTTTTCCATATAAGAATGAGCGTTTAAAGGCTTATTTATTATATTTGAGAGATTCAATGATGGAAAAAAAAAAGAAAAAGAAAAATACTGACATAATAGCAAAATAATTACCAATCTGATTAAAATCAGCTCCTAACGTCACTTCGCAACGTAGTATAGCGAAGTGACGTTAGGTGCTGATTTTAATCAGATTATAGTATTGCCACACTTAAAAGATAGAATCGTTTTTGTTTGTTTATCATTATCATATTTATAAACATTTAAACCTCAGATATGCACTGGCCATGTTAAAGTGCCCTATCCGAATTTCATATAATTATAGCTCATGTTTTGCACATATCTATATATTATGGAATATATAATGAAGAATATTTTGCACGCTTCAGTGATAGGAAAATGTTTATGTTAAATCACATCCTGTTAATCAGCAGTCATAAATGATTATTTCATATCTAGCTTCGTAAACTTGGAAAACACATAAGGATAACATCTGTGGACAACATTGTTTTATTATTTAGGTGAATTCAGATAATATACTCCATACCTGCGTCTATACAGGATGTGTCAAAGGTTTGATTAATTTAATCATCCAGTTGTACAATTAACAGTTTTGTAAAATATATTTGAATATATATCGTAAATGTAAAATGTCATGGTAATCTGAAATGGAATTTGTTTATTTGCGATGAAACTAATAGAAAATAGACATTGATAAAGAGGGCGACGGGAGAAGGAAAAGAGCAAGATAGAGATAGTTATAATGTCAAATGAAATTAGGCAAGAGATACAAAAAAATGGATCGAAAGAAAAAGAAAAAGGAGGGACTTAACAGCATATAATATATATATAGCGTAGTCCCTGAACTATAGTTGGCCCGGTGTTAGAATAATGTGTGGTATCATGCGACATGTTTAGGCCACATCAGTATGATATCACAGTCAGACGCCACTGCACCTGTGTGGTATCGTGCTACATGTTTAGGTCACATCAGTATGATATCACAGTCAGACGCCACTGCACCTGTGTCATGAAGACAGAACCTCCATATGATTGCACTACTATCGTAAGACATAAAACCCAACATACAAATTTCATTACCAACAAAATTGACTTATTTCTTATACTTTTATTAGAAAACACTTTTTATAACGACAATAACACTTTGCGCAATAGAAGGTCTTAAAATATTTTCGACCTACAACGAATGGGAATCGAACATTCGAAACAACACCACAGGGAAACGGAGCTTGTTTAATACAGTTGAATGCCGGAATCGAACCCGGGTTGCCTCGGTGAAAACCAATAATACTGGTTACTATAATGCAGAAAAATATTATACACTAGTTGCCTTACTTTATGCACTATGATGATAGACATAGCTATATTAAAGAAATGATTTGAAAATATCATGGAAAATGATAAAATGATATAAAATATACTCGGTTACAGAAGAAAGTGTGCATTCAGCTAATGTTTTATTTTCAGGTTGCAAACATTCCCCTTAAACAATCAAAATCATATTATTTATTCCCTTCTGAAAAAGGGGGGGGGGGGAGAGAGAAAAAAAAGAAAGAAAGATGCCAAATATAAAATTGACTATACTGTCTTCCTTTTGCAACTGAGTATATATGGCAATATCCGAAGGTTCGAATGCCATTAGAGGATTTGGCCTTTCCAAGAACAAACTACTTGTCCTACCCAGGAACCATCGAGAGGGATAAGTGTAAGTTTTAAGAACTTGTTTCAAATGAAAAACTAAACATGTTTAAACGAAACTAATATATTTTTTTCTTTAAGTACATCTTTCTCCATTTTTAGCATCGGCGGATACTCCCGGCTGACTTATTCCGTTTCACAACATGACATCATAGAAGATAGATCTATCGATCGGTCGTGGGTATTCGACTATGATTTTTAGCCGAAGGTCTAAAATTACCAAAGTCAATCCTAGAAACATTATTTTTATGGTTATATATTTGATATACATGTATTTTATTTCATATGATATTCTGCATATAATATCGAACTATAAATAATGTTCAAAATGTTATTAGCAAAAATTAAATAGTTACCTAGGTAAAAGTGATTACGGGATTAAGAGCAATTGCAGAAGTGCATGGAAAGCAATCCTAATTGATTCTTATGTTTCATGTAACTTCATTATATGAAGTCCAACCAGTCGTATTTACTTTTTTCACTCAGACACCCATCTAATACAAAAACAAGTAATTTGTGCGAGACAGGATTCCATTTCGAAACTTATGGAATTAAAATTGAGAAAGGACGTTGTGTCGTTATATTTGTAAAACTCGGAGAGGCGTTAATGCCACTTTGGTTCTCTACGGAGGTTTCCGGAGATAGGCGAAGTAACACGATTTAGGAAAATTCTGCATATATTTATATGTTCTAGGGTGTTCACCCCAAATTATACAGAATTTATACGGATCCATATTGTACCGTCGAACTAACTCCCTATCATACTTTTATGTTATAATCGTCAGACACTCATTGTCAGTCATTTCCTTCTGTTACTATCCTTTCCCCCACTGGTGTCACTACACCCCCCCCCCCCCCCCCCCCCCCCAAAAAAAAAAAAAATCTCGTGATGTCATATTTATATATACATGTATATGACATTATATTATTTTTTTTTGGGGGGGGGGGGGGGGGGCAGTGACACTAGTGGGGGTTGTAGTGACACCAGTGGGGGTTGTAATGAACAGACAACGAGCCAAACACCTGTGGTTCAGTATGGAGAGTTAGAGTAATCAGCCGCCGCTGGGTATCCGACGATGTCAAGTTGTTTGCTGATAACAAGTCGAAACCCGACGGTACGATACGACATCGAGACGATACGATACGACGCACGATGGTACATTGTATCGTTCCATTGCGATCTCGTGTCGCAGTATCTTACCACTGCAGTATCAACGTATTCGGTAATAAATCAAAGCGCTCAATGTACTGAGAGACGGCAGCCGGATAAACAGGATAAAAGCTGTGATTCTTAATTATTAATACAATAGAAGCAAAAGCCACATGACGCAAAACTCCGCACACTCTCCTGCAACTATAGTCGGTAGTAAGACAATCGAATACGCACTCTGTTACAAAACAATCCGGAATTAGGGTCATTAACCTGACTGTATGAACTTCAGAAATAGGTCCTTCCCTAGGACCCGATTTATATAAACTCTCTACTGTAACTTAAGTGTAGAACTTGACAAGGTACTTGATGTTTAAGATATTTGAATGTTTGTTTCTGTTTCAAAGTTAAGAATTGCTCTGGGAGAAATCTAACTCGCTTTCATGCAAAATTACCCGTGAACTACTTTAGATGAATTACAGACATTCGAATCGCTACTTTTTTCTTTTAACAGGCGTAGATCTTCAAGTATGTAAAATGGGTTGCTGTTCTGATTTATAAGTGTCACGGATATATTGTTCACGCTTAAAATGGATGTTTACAGGGCAAAATAAAACGTTTACAAACAACAGCACATGAATAGTGGTTACGGTTATGAATAAAAGGTCTGCGTAACTGATTCCATTCCTATTCGTAATTTCAGAATCGCATTGCGTCGATCCGCACGAAGCGCGAACTTGTCATGGAAAATATGCAAATTAGCAAGGTCAGCGATGCCTGGTAAGCGTTTCTAGCTACTAAAGACGGCAAGCTGCCGTCTAAATGTATCGCATGGTAAGTGATACATTGTCTCCAGGAGTGTACAAGAACACACTCGTTTCTGAGAGATAGAAAACGCAAAATGATGACATTCCAATTTCTTGTTCTGGAACATTCACAATCAGGTTTCGACAATTGCTAAAACCCTAGAAAAGATATAATTATTACTTTATCATATTTCAACATACCATATGGTAATTGTATTGTTATATTAACAGCTTGATTAACTGCTGTTTCCATTCCTTTTATTCCTAGTCCAATGTAAGCAAGTCTTTTTAATAGTAAAGCAGGGTCAGCTGTTACCCCCAGTAACAAACCATTCGAAACATTTTATCGCCATACATTTAACAAGTAATAATTGTAACAGTGAACCGTTACTGGCTTTTGAGAAATAAGGTCAGAAGTAAAATTGACCCCTTGGTGACCATGTGGAAATCAAAGAAGTATCTTTCAATCCATCCTATCACGAGGAACAAGAATATATATGGTTGAGGGGTGAGAATCTCAATGTTTTTTTATATAAAGGTCAGTGGGGGAGGGGCAGACCCCTCTGTGACCCCCGGGGACACTAAAGAAGTACAATTCAATCTGTCTCATCATGAGGAACAAGACTATATATTATTTATGGGTGGAGATCTGAACAGTTTTTGAGGTATAAGGTCATAAACAAAAATTAAAGGGGTGGGGCCTGACCTCTGGATGACCTCGGGGGACACCACAATAGAACTATTCAATTATTTTCATGCTTAGCGCATTATACAAGCTCACTTTCTAACGTCTATAAACCGTTTTGTAATATATTACTTTCAGGTAATAGGGAACTTCTGTCTGTTTGCCCACAGGCAGGTATACATGCACTTCTATCATACACAAGATTAATATGCAGACAGCCCATAATCTTTTTTAATCGAACATTTATCTTCGGAAAAACACCACAGGGCCACGGAGCTTGTTTAATACAGTTGAATGCCGGAATCGAACCCGGGTTGCCTGGGTGAAAACCAATAATACTGGCTACTATAATGCAGAAAAATACTATACTCTAGTTGCCTTACTTTATGCATTTTGATGATAGACATAGCTATACGAAGAAATGATTTGAAAATATAATGGAAAATGATGTAAAATATACTCGGTTACAGAAGAAAGTGTGCATTCAGCTAATGTTTTATTTTCAGGTTGCAAACATTCCCCTTAAACAATCAAAATCATATTAATCATTCCCTTCTGAAAATAATGGGGGATGGGGAGGGAGAAAAAAAAGAAAGAAAGATGCCAAATGTAAAATTGACTATACTGTCTTCCTTTTGCAACTGAGTATATATAGCAATATCCGAAGGTTCGAATCCCATTAGAGGATTTGGCCTCTCCAAGAACAAAGTACTTTCCTACCCAGGAACCATCGAGAGGGATAAGTGTAAGTTGTAAAAACTTGTTTCAAACGAAAAACTAAACATGTTTAAACGAAACTAATATATTTTTTTTCTTTAAGTACATCTTTTTCCCTTTTTAGCATCGGCGGACACTCCTGGCTGACGTATTCCGTTTCACAACATGACATCATAGAAGATCTATCGATCGGCCGTGGGTATTCGACGATGATTTAAGATCACTTTCTAACGTCAAAAACCGCTTTGAAATATATTACTTTAAGGAAATAAGGAACTCTGTCTATGTTTACCCACAGGCAGGTATACATGCACTTCTATCATACACAAGATTAATATGCGGACAGCCCATAAGTTACTGACTTTTTTTTCTGATCGCATATCTTGTTATACGACCGAAGAGTAGTAGAATGTTATACTCTCCATCGTCCATCCGTCCGTTAGCTATACCTTATGATCGCAACTCCTCTCACACGGTTCAAACTTATCCACTTTTATATATAATTGTGTATTTAGGCTGGGCTTTGTTTTATTATGATTTATCTAGAATTATGACATTGTCATTTTACCTTTATACAGCTTCGGTTCAGTTAGCCATAATGCTCGAACTGTTATGGATTTGGTTCCCTGCTTACGCTACAATAACGCTAACGTTATGGACGAACGCAGTAGCAACTTGTGAACACAACACCTGTTACGACACTGGAGGGATTTGATTTAAACTTACCCACATGAAGTTGTGCTCGAAGGCTGGGTTTTGTGTTCACATGAAACACCCCAGAAGTATGCCCTTTGTCACTTTTTATAGTGCTCATGTGAGCTTTTAGGATCGATGGCAGTCCGTTCGTCAACTGTCCGTCGACCGTTGTCCAAAATTGTTTCAAACGACATCTCTTCTGAAACCACTGGACCAAATTTGATAAAACTTGTCTATGATGTTCTTTGCATGAAACTCTACCAAAGTTGTGCATATGGTTCCGTCCATTGCATATCTGGGTCACAGGAGCTTTAAAAATCTTCTTCTCCGAAGCCACAAGGCCTAGAGTTTGGATATTTGGGGTGTAACATAGCCTAGTACACCTCTACCAAAGTTGTTCAAATCATAGCACTTTGGTCAAGATTGCCTCCGTCTCACGGGTCACTTGGTTTTATATAGACTTTCATAGGAAAACTTGAAAAAATCCTCTTGTCAGAAACCGCAGGGTCTAAAGCTTAGATATTTGTTGTGTGGCATTATCTAGTAGATCTGTACCAAGTTTGATCAAATCATGACCCCGGGGTCAAAATGACCCCAAACGAGGGGTCATGTGAGTTTACATTGACTTATATAGGGAAAACTAGAAAAATCTTCTTGTCAGAAACTGCAGAGTCTTGGTGTGTAACATGGCCTAGTGCACTTCTACCAAGTTTGTTTAAAATCACAGCCATTGGGTCAAATTTGGTTCCGCCCCAGGAGTCACTTGGCTTTATGTAGACTTTCACAGGAAAAAACTTGAGAAAAAAAATCTTCTTGTCAGAAACTAATTTCCATAGAGAACAATGACCTTCAGTTTTGGATCACAAGGTACATTTTAGTGTGTAGAATTGATCTTTGACTTTGAATGACTTTTATCATGACTCAGTGACCTTCTTTTGAGTTTTTAAATTATAAGTTACAAGATCTTTGTTTAGGTTGTGGAATTGAAATGATCTGCTTTTATTTCTGCATGGTTCTGTATTCAAAAGGACTATGCTTTAATAGTAACTTGTACAGGCAATGAAGGCAATGTTTCTTAGGTGAACGACTTCAGGGCCATCTTGGCCCTTTTGTTTATTTTAATTCATTCCAAACGTAAATGAACAACTTTACTAAGAGGAATTTGCACGAAAATGCGGTATTAAAAATTAACCGAAAAACAATGTCCTCCCTTCCTTATTATACATGTATACGAAATGATTCGCCCCATTAACCTCCGAGTCCCTGTAATCACACGCAAACGAACAAGAAACTTTATCAAGTTCAAACTTGTCTTTTGCTACAGTCTACAAGTGGGGCCTCCGTGGCTGAGGTGGTAAAGTCGCTGACTTTAACTCAGCCCCTCACCGCGTAGTTCACCGTAGTAGTTACATCATACGATCATGCACACGTACTTGACCGTACTTAACTTGGTTCACTATAGTGTAACCATGGTAAACTAGGTAGAAGACGGTTGAAGTAGATAGTGTGCATTACGTGTAACTACGGGGAACCACGTTGAATTATCAGCGAAATGGCAGAGAATTACTAGGGTCGCATTAATTAATTACGGACGTTAAACCAGAATCAATGAATATGTAAGAAGTAAAGAAGATAAAACTTGTATGATATGTTTACCCCTTTTTATTTCTAGATTCCCTCATACATAAATATAATGTAATTTCAGCTCTTTCGTCCGCCTCTGTCTTACACACACGTACACTCACTATTATATCCATTATAAAAGAAAAAGGAAAGCGGTTTATGTAAAGAAACCGTATCTATAATTATTATTTCTAAATGATCGACAGGATCTACAGATGATTGAAAACGCTGAACTCTACCGCCGGAATACATCACACTTACAGTTTATGTTTTTATTAACAATTATGATTGGAGTTTTTTTTTGTTGTTTTTTTTTGTTGTTGTTGTTGTTTTTTCCTCCGGAAATCAATATCTTACTTGATGAGTTGTCATTAAACATGCACCAAACTACCGTTGAAATATGCCTCAATACATTTCTAAAAAATCTTTTTAAAAAGACGCTATAAAAGTTTTTATTTTTTTCAAAGGCAATGCGTTTCTAAGCAACAAGATAAAATGATTTTTTTATGTATATGAAATCATCAAATTTATACACCTTGTACAAATACAATTGTCTAATAAATATATACTATGCAAAAATTAAAAAAATTCCTTTTTTTTTAAAAATGCAATACTGTACCGATTCTGCCATACATGTCTTTAATTAATGAATACCAAGTGATAAGAGCATACTTTAATCGTTAACTCTACTTAAAACCGTGGTCACATCTCACGGTCACGTTGGTTTACGCCTTACGGGGCCGTCACACCATGATGTTCTGGTCAACGTTCTCTGAACATTTTAATCGTTCATTTTTTTAGCATTCTTGAATGAAGATGACACATCTGGTGTGTAATTAACGTGTGCCTAACGTATGACTAGCGTGTGTCTAAGCACGAGAAGCGTGTAACAGCGAACAAGTAAGTACGCACACCAATTAATGCATTGAACTACGGGAAACGACCGCTGCTCGACCGCGCAATTAGGTAACTAAGGCTTGGAACGGCCGGTGCGATTTTGTGTCTTTGCGAGCAAACATTTCTGCTACCGTGATTTACAAATTTTTCCCTTTCTATTTTTTAGCTCGAATGAAAAGGATGGGAAATTAAGCTTGCCGCTAAATTCAACAATAATAAACCCTTACTTAATGTTACTTCATCCTAGCTGACCCTATTCTTAAGAAGCCAATTTGGATACAGACCAAATGCCCTTGCCAAACTTTCTTTTAATTACGATGGATTAGCATAAGAACGTTTCATTGATTAAGACAATGAATGCACATCTAAAAGTGTATGTAATAAAATTGCTTGCATGTATGTATGTGTTATAACATTAAAAGTAATTGGATCACCCATATAACTCCTATATACAAAAAATAGCCATATTTAAACTATTAAAAAAAAAAAAAAAACATTACTGTTTACCCATATATACAAAACCAATAACGCACCTGTATTAAACACTATAATCGATGTTTCACATATACATATGGCATAGATACTCTACCCGTCTATATATATTTAAATGAAATTCACAACTTTTAAGGTAATCCCTCCATTATTAAATTGTGAATATGGTCCATCAAGTGATCATGGGAACTTTATAGTAAATGCAAACCTTTTATAGATATTGAGTCTATGCAACAGAGTCTATACATATAACACAAGTCAATGGATGCTTGCATCTTTTTTATGCAAATGAAAGACCATGATTATAATTTAGTGATGGATGGATTACCTTAATTTAGCATATTCTGCTAAGATAAGTCAACTTCAATTCTTCATTTACATTTCATGCACGCATTTCACAAGTAAATTATTTATTTAAGAGAGGTTTATAAATGAGTAAGACCACTAAAGGTTTTCACGGTACATATGTTTTGTCCACAACAAACGCTTTGTTCTATTCATTATCTTATAGATTTCTTTAAATGCTTCAAATACTTCTTTGGAAAAAAGAGACGATAAATACCAACAACTTCACTAAGTTTTCTTGTAATGTACTTGACAAACTAGAAAATGACAAAACTCAGTAACGTTAACTGTTAACAATCTGATAAATTTATACATTCATGCATTTTTTGGAATCATCTTGCGAAATGAATGGCAAGATTTTGATCATGTCTTCAATTCCTTGATCAACGGTTATGGTAGACTTGTAGCCAAGAGCTTGGATTTTACGGTAGGATACCTCATAGTCCCTTTTATCTCGATCTACTCCATTGTTAGACTCTGTTATACAACACCCCTTGACATTATTCTGAATGATCGACGCGACTTGCGACTTAGTCATATTCATTCTCTCGTCCCCAACGTTGTACGCCTCGCCACACATTTCCTTGGAATGTTCAATGGCAAAAACAAAAGCATTTGCGGCATCCTTGACATGCAAAAATGTTCGCCGGAAAGTACCTTCGTAAAGCTCGAATTTCCTTACGTTTAGAGCCTTGTATGTCAAGTCGTTTATAAGAAGATCAAGTCGAAGTCGTGGTGAGAGACCAAACACAGTAGCGAGTCTGAGCGCAATGCCACCGACGGCAAGGACTAACTTTTCGCCCTCCGCCTTGCTACTGCCATACAACGTCAGCGGGCTGATCTTCGTGGTCTCTGTGCACACACCGTCTACGGCACCATAGCAAGAGCCAGTGCTAGCGTACACTAGGACTTGCTCGGGGGTTTTCAGTTCCGATACGTTTCTGGTACCCTCAATATTAATTTTTATTGCAATGTCGGGGTTTTTATCGCACGCTGGGTAGCCAACGATTGCTGCAAGGTGGACAATAGCGTCCTTGTTAGCCATGACCTCCGCAAGGTGTTCGCGATCGCAGATGTCTCCTCGCAA
Organism: Solen grandis; assembly: GCA_021229015.1. NCBI lineage: Eukaryota > Metazoa > Mollusca > Bivalvia > Adapedonta > Solenidae > Solen > Solen grandis. Next base: position 13,660,781 of record CM037786.1, on the reverse strand, counting down.
GATATGAAGGTTTGGATAAGAAGCAATCGGAAGTAGCGGGGTAATTCCCCAGCTGAAGAGGTCAAAGACTGTAACTTCATGACCTTTTTCTAGAAGCATAGGGACTAGTGTTGACCCCAGGTAGCCTGCTCCGCCAGTCATGAGAATCTTCATTTTTTCCCCTTCCTAGAATAGACAAATTAATTGTTATTGGGCTTCTTTGCCAACCAATTATGTTTGGTGACACTGACTTGGAAAAATGAATAAAATAGAATACATTAGTGTGTGTGTGTGTGTGTGTGTGTGTGTGTCCAATATAAGAAGTGTCATTATATGAATGATTTAAAACAATTGCGTCGATTAAAATCATTTAGATGTACAATAAAAAATGTATAATATCTTCAAAACCTCTTGTATTCACCTTGGGCTTTTTAGTTTGATTTTCAATTCCTATACTAAATATCGATATAGTGACGTATGATGAAAAAATAAGGAACAATAGATTATTTTTATGTATAAATGAACCTAAATATCACCTATTTTTGTCATTCCAAGATTGGATAGTTAAAACAGATATTCATAAGACAATAAAGACAAAATTTTATTTTAGATATACTTTAATAATCCTTTTTAATTTCTATGGCAATGTGTTTTCTTATACGCATTGTCCTTTACTAGTATAATATGTATGTATTATGTTGAAAATATATGTATGGTATATACAAAACCATATATTTTTTTAACCATAATACATACATATATATGCCTGTTTCAGCCTACCTTTACTAAAACCATTCAAATATATTTCATACTAAACTACAAAATTAAAGAAAATGGATGAAACAGAGTGAGAGAGAGAGAGAGGAAGAGTGAATGGGTGGATGGGGATGATGGATGGATGGATGGATGGATGGTGAGAGAGAGACACACACACACATAAAACTATACATGAAATAAATGTATTCCATATTCCAAAATATTTAGTGACTCAAAAGCCGATTTGTACATACCAGACTAATATCTCAGCCAACATCTAGTTAAAATGACTGGAAGAAAACATTGTGGAAAAATACTTTAACCCTTACTCCTTACAGACTCATTTTGGCGCAATGGCAAACAGATCAGACCTATTGTCTGATCACGGTCTCCTCTGTTTGCTTAAAACAAAATTGAAGCTCAGATTCTACACAATGTGCATGGCATTAGAAAAATCCACTCTGATTCATATGAAGTCAGTTGCTACCCCTAAATCATTAATCTATTCATGAATATTCATGAGGTAAAGGGTTAACCTCTCATCCATGCTAGACTATTGCTCTCCAATGCACCTTTCCATTTTCAGGTCCATATCTTCCTTTACGGTTAGGTCAACATCTTACAAAAAGTGTCACGAACAAACCCTGTGTTATTGTATGTAAACTAGGTCAAGTAGTTGAGGACTGGATAGTTTATAAATCAATTTGAATTTCATTTCCAAACTCTGGAATGGTTTCCGATTCCCCCCCCCCCCCCCTGTATTTTCTATTTTATATACAAGTGGGGGACAGTTGGGAAGACATCGGTGGTATCTATATAATGCAAATGCCAAATGCCAGAAGGAAGGCAATGTAAAATACAGCCAATAGTACACTGTACTTAACTTTATTACATTAGCTTATATGTTTCGAAACTATAAATTAAGAAACCTTTTTACTGCACGGATATATGTATACAAAATCTTTATTAAAGTCTCATCATGGTAACAACAAAAAAAACAAGAGTGCCAGTGATGCCACAATATACGCCGCCACAAAATATAAAGACCAAGAGGGGTCTTTTTATTATTGCTTTTAACATTTATGTAAGCATAAGCTCATAATAAGTCTGTAAGCTGAATTTAGCTGAACAGAAACAGAACCCTAAAAATGCTTCCAATATGACAGTAGGTCAAATAGCAGTATCAATATGAATCCTTTTTTCTTTCTCCACATAACTCTTGCAAAAATCACTGTACCAGAAAATCCCTGCTTTATGCACTTTTACCTGTTTAGAAACTTGAGTTGTGTTTTCAAGAGACCATGTTTAGAAAGGCAAACTTTGAAAAAATTAATGAACCGGAAAATTGCCACTTCATGCACATCTACTCATTATAGTAATGGCATTGACCAAGTTTTGAAAAGATTCATTCAGAAATGTAGGAGGAGTTGCGTATACAAGGCTTCAATATCAATCAGCTACAGAGACTAAGTTTCAAGGGACACAAATCTTGTAAAAATCAATGGACCGGAAAATCGACACTTTATGCACATCTACCTATTATAGTAATGACATTGACCAAGTTTTGAAAAGATTCATTCAGAAATGTAGGAGGTTAAACTTAAAGCATCAAAAGAACGACCCAACATTGCTCTAAAAATGTTATTCATATTTTCGAAAATCAAAATTTTTGAGATATTAACTGTTAAACGCATTGAGGCTAACTGAATTTTCATATTTCAGCCATAATTCAACTGATTCAACCCCGATCATTAAAAGCTGAAAGGTCTTTCAAAGCACTTCAAATTATATGCATAGTGTCTATATAGAATATTTATTTAATATATAAGGCCAAAGAAAAATATCGATAGTTGAAATATGACCTTGACCGTTGCTTTCTTTGGAAACGGAAGTAGCATTATGCCATAGCATCTAATGCTGCACCTTCAGTAAAAATTTCATGCAAATATAAAAAAATCAGGTCTATAGGCCGTAAAAACCGTTTAATTTCAGTAAAAAGGTGTTTAGGACTTGTATTCAGTCAAAATTGCAGCCTCTAACTCATCTGGAAGCGATAGTATGCGTATATGAAATTTAACGTCAATGGTTCGAATATTGGATTCGCCAAAGAACCTTTGCCTTTATGAATATGGAAAGAAGGATACCTGGCTGCATAATTATAACGAAACTTACACATTCTGTAAAAATTCAATAAAAAACGGTCCGAAAATTATGTCTGTAGACCGCGAAAAATCTTTCGTAGACAACGTCATGTTTGACGTCATATGACGTTATAGGCATAAGACAATCAATGAAATGAAATATCAGTATCTGAAATATACGCCATTAATTTTTCATGCCCCTGGGGCTTTTGCAACATATAGAAATAAACGCGTAGATATAAGAAATTCTTTTTTACCTTATGACGTCAAATGACGTTCTGCCTCACAGAATAAAAAGAAGTCATAAAGATTAAATTTCAGTTCAAATATCAGCTTTATAATTCATCTGGAAGCGATGTTATGCGTATTTAAAATTTGACGTCAATGGTTCGAATCTTGGATTTGCCATATAACCTTTGACTTTTCGAATTGGGACAAAGGACACCGGGATGCACAACTAAAGCGTAACATATACATTCTGTGAAATTTGATGAAATCGGTCAAAAAATAATGCTGTAGACCGCGTAAATTCTTTGTCCTGACTCAATCTACGTAAATAACGTCACATGAATATGAAATTCAATGCATTCAAAGAACATGATTTGACGCATATGCAATTACATTTCCATGGTCCTGGAAACTTTACAACATATATAAATTTAGGCATAGATCTAAGAAACTCTTTTTAATCTTAAGACGTCATATGACGTCAAATGACGTCCATCTTCTCAGAATGTAACAAACACTTGGAGACTTATATTTTCAGGTAGCGATTTTATACGTTTTTGAAATTTGACGTCAATGGTTCGAATCTTGGATTCGCCATAAAATCTTTGCCTTTTCGAATTTGGAAAAAACGGACACCGGGATGCACAACTAGAGCCTAATATACACATTCTGTGAAATTTTGATGAAAATCAGTCCAGAAATAATGGCTGTAGACCGCGTACAAACATTTTTAGACGACGTCAAGTTTGACGTCAAAACACGTCATAAGCAAATGAAAATCATTGAAACGCAAAATGTTAAATGTGAAACATATGCTATTAAATTTTCATTGTGCTTGTACGTTTGTAACATGTAGAATTTAACACGTAAAAATTAGAAATTTCTTTTCACCTCATGACATCATATGAGGTTTATCTTCTCAGAATATGAAGAAGACGTAGAGACTAATATTCTGTCCAAATACCAGTTTTCTATCTCATCTGAAAGCGATTTTATACGCATTTGAAATTTGACGTCAATGGTTCGAATCTTGGATTCGCCATAGAACCATTACCTTTTCGAATTGGGGAAAAACGGACACCGGGATGCACAACTAGAGCGTAAAATACATATTCTGTGAAATTTTGATGAAAATCGGTCCTGAAATAATGGCTGTTGAAAACGTCCAAACACCTTGAAAATTTAATAGCTTATGATTCAGATAGAACATTTTGCATGTAAATGATTTTCATTTGACTATGACGTGTTTTGACGTCAAACTTGACGTCCTCTAAAAATGTTTGTACACGATCTACAGCCAACATTTCTGGACCGATTTTCATCAAACTTTTCCAGAATGTGTATGTTACGCTCTAGTTGTGCATCTCGATGTCCGATTTTCGTCATAAGGTCAAATAGAATTTCATATATCTACGAGTTAACTTAAATATGTTGTAAAGTTTGCAGAATCATGGAAATTTAAAGGCATATAAATCAATCAATGAGAAATTGAATGCAATTTATTTCATATTAATGTGACGTCATATAACGTCAGATTTGACATCAGGACAAAAAGGTCTTACGCGGTCTACAGTCAATATTTCCGGACCGATTTAAATCAAAAGTTCATATAATGTATATATTACATGTTCCTTGTTGACAGCCCAATCAAATATGATGGAAATCTCATCATCGGGTATTTGGGGAAAAATTGTTCTAGGAGAGGTTGAATGTTCGAACCTTGTAAAAAAGTGGACAAATGAGGGTAGGTCTACGAAAAAACCCTCCACTTTTGTTAGAGATCAGATAGAAGAATTCTGTATGCTGCATACGATTTGCAAGACATATACGCACAAAATATTTGGGGTGGCGAATTTTGGAAATACGTAGTTTGTCCTCTAGAAACGGCCAAACTTCAAAAATATTTCAAAAACATGTTTTTGTCGCTCCTGACTTTATTTTCTGCTCATTCTTCATCAAATTTTCACACGTTATGTATTGTTATGTTTGAAAGGGCCTCACAATTAAAAAGTAAAAAAAAAATGAAAAGGTCAAGGTCATATTACGATTATTGTGTTTTTATTCGGCCACAAATAGCTCCAAAACTAAAAATATTTCATTGAGAGTATATGAACAAAAGTTTTAGTTCTCGAAGAGCCCTTTCCAGTGATGTTTAGTTTTTGAAGATCGGACTTGATTTCGTCCGATTCGAATGCGGGTTTTTTTTTTTGCATTCTGTTCCCTGTTGATAGCCTAATAACATATGATAGGATTCAAGGGTCCGTGTGGCTGAAAGCTTTTTAGCTTCGGAAGGTTGAATGTTCGAACCTTGCAAAAGAAAAACTGTGCAAATGAGGGTAGGTCTACGAAAAACCTATCCATTTTTGTTAGAGATCAGATAGAAGATGTCCGTCTCCTGTATACGATTTGAAAGACATATACACACAAAATATATGGGATGGCGAATTTAAGAAATGTGTGGTTTGTCCTCTAGAAACGGTAAAACTTCACTAGAATTAAGGAAAAATTAAAATTCCAAAAACATGTTTTTTGTCGCTCCTGACTTTATTTTTTGTTTATTCGTCATGAAATTTTCACACGTTATGCTTTGTTAAGTTTGAAAGGGTCTCACAATTAAAAAGTTAAAAAAACATTGAAAAGGTCAAGGTCATATTACGATTATTGTGTTTTTATTCGGCCCCAAAGTGCTGAGAGAATATGAACAAAAGTTTTTGTTCATGAAAAGCTCTTTCCAGTGATGTTCAGTTTTTGAAGATCGGACTTGATTTGGACTTGATTTGGTCATTTTACGGCAGTCCAAGGTTTGATCCTTTTTAGAAAAATTGTAAATCAGTTTTTATGCTTCAAATTGTGATATATAAGAAATAGAATGTTTGACTAGTGCGACTTGTATACTTGATTGAACCATTTGCTGCATTGCTACGTACCTAACAGTAAAATTTTAATCAATTTTGTTTCTTATTTGGTCGCTAGGGGGCGCTTGGCTTGAAATCACTCTTTAAAACTTAAAAAAAATGAAGTCTGATTTTTATGCGAATTTTGCATTCTGTTCCTTTGTTACATCTATCTGAAACGACACTCCAAAATTAATGCGATATTTCATGAAAATGATAGTTATTCAATGCAACATTATTTCGTAATAATGTTGAGTGTCATGTCGCATTGTCATGTGTCATTTTATACTATTGTGTGTCGTTTGCAATTGTTGTTTATCAATTACAATTGTCGTTTGTCACCATCATAAAGCAATACACACATCTAATGTGGCACTAACTGAATTCCGTAAAAAAGTTTTCAAGTTTGCGACTACATTACTGACAGGTAATACTCAAAAATATTCTTTTGGGTAAAGGGTCTGCTTAAACATTGCGACAAAAATGCTTGAAATGTTTGTTAACAGTATTCAACAAGCCATTGAACAAAGAAATATGTTTTTCGAATCATGAGACTCGTGAACTGAATGACATTGCCTTCGCGAAAACCGATGATATCGCGATAGCGATTCTAGTTAGTCTTGTTATGCTTGTTGTTGTTTTTTTTTTTGTTGTTGTTGTTGTTTTTTGTTTTGTTTTGTTTTGTTTTTTAACAATATTATGCATTTTTGTATAATGAGTGATTGAGTTTATGTGCTGTGTTAAAGATATGCAATCTTTAAGTGATAGTTTTGTTGCATAAGAAATCGTCTGATGGTTAGGAAATAAAACATCACTTTTAAACTTTAAATAGCACATTGAAAATGAAAAATATCCATTTGTATTCAAATTATATTTGAATAAATTATGACTTTTCGATTTGTATTTTCTCAGCATGTGCTTAAATTGAAGTTTTAATTAAATTAAGAAGAAAAAAAAATTAAAACAGTATGTTGTGTTTGAGGGACCTATTTTCTGATTTTCAGTAGTATTATTTTTGAGCAACAAATTTTCTGAGGCTACTGGTATCAGTTTTCCACATTTGAGTGCACATTCAGACAGTGCAGTGGTATGAAGCCATATTACATGCATATGGGATACAAATATGGGACACTAAAGGGGGCCATATTGGATCTTAGGGGGCTGACCCTTGAGGGACTCATATTGGATCTTGGTGGGCTGCCCATATGGGACCCAGGCCAAACAGGTTGCACTTTCGACATGGGTCCCATGTGGGTAGCCCATATGGGGCCTATTAGAATTTAGGCGGGCTGCCATATGGGACCCTTGAGGGGCCCATTTTGGATCTCGGTGGGCTGCCCATATTGGACCAGGCCAAAACAGGTTTCACTTTCGACATGGGTCCCATGTGGGTAGCCCATATGGGGCCCATGTGGGAAACCATATGGGACCCATATGGGTCCCTTATATATTGCTATCTGGGTATGCTGAGCCTCAAACAAGAGAGATATCATGTACCATGTATAATATACCAGCTTTATGATGCATACCTATTCACTTCTACCCGGCGAACTTCGCAACTTCGGCGAAATCGGTTAAATAAGATATAATATAAATACATGTATAAATATATAGCATTTATAAAGTAGATCGTTCACAGATGATTGGTAAAACTAAAAAAAAAGTTTTTTTCCTGCTCTCCTTCCTTAATGTTGGTAAAGTCTTTCGTCCAGTGTATGTCACATCACACGAGAAAACGCTATTTTCGTAAACGGCACTTCGGGAAAATCGATTAAATAGAGAATACGGCATCCCCGAAGCAGATGCATGCGGTACCGCGTAACACGTTCCGCAACAGCTCAGGGTAGCGATTTCGTAAGTTCAGCCTATGAAGTTAACGCATGCACAAATAGTTAATGTGATCAGCCAAGTAACATATAGGCAATATTTGCCGAAGTATTGGCAAAGATTATCTTTTTCCATTAATTAAACTATTTCCTTCCTGAACAAAATCCAGTCCTTAATTACAAGCGCACCAACTTTTTCTCGCAATATCCCGGTGGCGCCGAGGTTATACAAGATTTCCTTCACACGCTTGTATGAGTTGCTTATCTTTGGGTTTAGGTCTTTGACTGAACGCACGGCATTTGGTTGTTTTTGTCCTTCCCACGAATCATTTTAACCTTGGAAACCCGCGTTTGACAATTGCACAAACGGATAATCTCGGCTATTTGCCAAAGGTAACATGTCCAAAATGTTACGGGGACAATGATAAGGGAATCACAAAATAAAGTAATATAATGGCTTGCGGCAAATGGTACAGATATGGTAGAAAATCGAAAACAGCCTTACCTGTAGTGCAGTACCGCTAATATCTTAAAAAGTATTGATTTTTAGGTATGTTTTTGATCAGCGACCACGGCATCTGCGGCCCTTTCGAAGGCATGAATTTTTTGTCCAATGACGTCATATAACGTCAGATTAAAACAATTATGTAAAATTTGTATTTACTCTGCAGTCGCCATGATCGGATTTTATCGAAATTTTCACAGATGGTGTTAATTAAAACATAAATGTGCACCTCCATATACTGTTTTCCATATTCGAAAAGACAAAGATACATGTTTCGAACCAATGACAACAAAATATGTTTGTAAGTATTTTGAAGCTTACAGGCGTGCTGAAATTTTGCGAATTTTCGAGCTTATACGAACTGAAGTTTATTTTATATTTTGCGAAAGCTGACGTAATGTAAAGTCATTTGACGTCATATGTTAAAACATAACGTTTTGACCAATTTGATTTACTTTTTCACTTTAGGTGCAAATTAGCTGTATAAGATGACTTCCGTATTCGGAAAATTACAAAGCTTAGGGGTCAATTATGTTTTTTTTTGTTTTTTGTTTTTTTATTTTATTCGGCCTTAAATATTTCAAAAACTATAAGTATTCTTTCGAGACAATACCGGTATAATTTATAGTCTTTTCAAAGAGCTTTGAGTTTGTAAGATCGGGGTTGAATCAGATGAGTTACGGCTGGAAAAAATGGCCTTATCCATAGTGCAGTAAGCTGCTTACATCTCGAAAATTATTGATCTTTGTTTGTTCAGAACAATAGTGTACAGCTAATCCCAGCCATCGTGTTGATCTACCAATCACGGGTTTTTCTCGGAATAGTCTCTATCTCGTTCGTGGTCATGATCCCAGCTCGTCTCGTTGCCGTCATAACGGTTGCCCCGTCTTGCGGACTGTCTGTCGTATGTATAACGGTCGTTAAGTTCGGTATCAACCCTGTATGTAGGCGAGTTATACCGATGCACAAAATGTTCGCGTTCGCGGTTGTCCTGGCGACGGTGGGATTTCCGATCCTTCTCGAGCTCTTCTCTGGATTTCCATTTCCGGTATGTAATACCTTCCGGCCAGAAGTACGGATTATTTATCAAATGTTCCATATCCTCTGGGATGTTCACCTTCGCAGAGGAACCATACCGACCGTGAAATACACGGATGAATGTCACGTGTACATTATTTTCTTTGAAGTAGCTGAATATGTCACTTTCGGTAACATCCGCTGCTATGTTACCTATATAATAGGAAACATTTCGTCGTCGTCTCACAGCCACGAACCATCCGGTGTTTCTGTAAAGCGAAGTATCTATACGTTCATAACGGTTGTGTGATACTAATGGTTTGGTGCGTGAAGTTTCATTGGTCTTCAGACCGTTTGTGGTTGATGTTCTGTTCTCATCAGGTACTTTGTTGTCATGGCAATTCTGAGATGAATTGGTAGCAGGCTCTTTGGTAAATTGTCCTGGTTGTTGTTGTTACCACAGTAACCGGTCTCCTTGCTGCTGTCGTTAGCGGGCTTCTGGTTATTGCTCGGACTGGCAACTCTAGGGGTATGTGTACTGTCTAATAGTCTCAGGTTGATGGTCGTGATGGCCGAACCGAAACCTTGCACGTCCTTCTGCAACTTCTGTATCTGGGCACTGGCAACATCCCCTGGTAGCCGCGCAAGAATACTGTTAAGTGTGTCATTTAAGATCCTTTGGCCAGGCCCTGCAACTTTTCATCGAGGTCCTGTATAAGCTCCTGTGGGGGAACGGTTGCGAGAACATATATAACATATATAAAGAATCCCCGATTTCTTCTACAAACTTTTGAACAATATTTTGTGTACAACCATCATGGAATCTCTTGCATTTCGTTTCGGCAAGATATTTCCAAGTAATATGGTTGTACTATTGCAACTTGTTACTGTTTCAGTCATTCGTTTTTGTTCATATAAATGTACCACATTTTCTAGGTAATTTTGTATATATTTGTTTCATGTACCATATCTGTATTACTTACAAAATCTCCATCTATCGGGGAAATAAAAAGATAATAATAATGCACTGCCTCGCAACCGGGAGTGATATTCACGGTTTGCCCATTCTCACTCACGCCCATTCACAGAGGTGTCGGGAAAACAAAACGTTATAATGAAAGCGATTATCGGCCCGGGGTTGAGGTAAGTCGGACATTTTACGGATGATAATGTAATATGAAAAATCTGGAGATATCATTAGAACCATACAAGGGGGGTATTTTATTCGCTATCCATTTATCAGTTAGCCTCTCTACTATGTTAGAAACGTATACTTCTTGTATCTATATTGACAATTCTATACAGTTTGTACTTGATACATACAAAGTTTACTAAGCACCAATTATATACTTAACTAATTTTGTACTGAAGCGGACGATTGTATTTTAAGGTAATGAATCTTTAAAGCACCATTTCCCAGTCTTTTTCTATAATACGGTCATTTAATTGATAAAACAAAGCGAGTCAAAATCAAAATTCACAAATCATTAGTCACATGTCCCACAGTCAGTTTAGTTTACAAACAATATTGACTATTTAATAAGTAAAACACTTTGAATTTTATATGAATATTTTTTCTAACAAATATGTGTTTTTGGAATCCCGAAATTGTGAATTTTTATTTTGGGTTTTTTTCTTCATTAAATCAAAGGGTGGTTGTGGTACTGCAAGTCGTGTAGACATTAATTACAAAAGCTATGGCCATTTCAATTGCGAGACAAAGTTTGCGCATGCAATGTCACATTGATAATGTAATACATGACATACTACTTTAAGTAGTATGTAATATTTATTGTTTGTAGACAAAGAGGAATACATACATACATGACGCTGGAGGGGATGGAAGAGAGATGGAGAGTCAGGAAACACGCACACATACACACATTTTGGACATAAGAGGGGATGGAAGAAAGACAGAGAGACGAGAAAAGGGGAGACAAAAAAAAAGGGACATGCATACAAAAGGACACAAAAACAAGACGCTAAACGGGATGTAAGAGAGGGAGAGAGAGAGAGAGAGAGAGAGACGGCTAAACAGGAAAGAAGGAACACACATATACAGGGCGCTATTATACAAAACCTAAGATATTTTTAACATTTCTTTTTTTACATTATTTTTAATTCTTCATAACAGAATGTTGAATCATGAGTTGTCAACAGGAAATTGGTAAAAATAAAACCGCTTTGTAAGCACCCCCCCCCCCAAAATTAAATTATATATGTAAAATAAATTATATTACAAACCTATTGTATTGCATTGTAATGCGGTTTACCGTCGCTGAGATAGACAAACCTATACAGCCTGTCTACAAACCCAAAAGTTATAGGCACTGTTTTTGTATCATGCAAGTTACTACCTGACATCAGACGGGTATATAGTTTAAATCAAAGATCAGAAGCAAGCGTACCTCATGAGTCATATGAACGAGTGCTGGTTGAGCGAACAGCAGAAGACCTTCAGTGTGATTTATTTGTCTAACCCGAAACTCAATTTACGTGTACAACATATGTGCTCATGCTATTTTTTTATGCAGAAGCATATGCAACACCATTTGCTTGTGGGGTTACATTCATGTCTCAAAAACCAACAACAATCTTTATATTGGTATTCAAATATATGACTCATTCCAAATAAAACGGGCATTTCGAATACATGTAACAGAAAATGGACTGTAATAATTAATGAATTGGTTGTTCCGTTCATTTCGAATAATCGAAATTGAATTGTAATAAATCGATTCATCAAGAAAGATGAAACATAGAAGAAACAAAAGAGAATTAATCTGATCCGTTTCTACGGAAAACTAGCATGGGTTTTGAGTGAGCATATTCTTATTTTAAGAACAATTCTTAAATATCATACATACTTAAGCTCAATCTTCAAGTTGAGCAAATATTTGGGATCACACTAAAGAATTTTTCGAGAACACGGAGCCTGAAATATAAATAAGAGTATCAGAAAGGCAACACTACAGTTTGCTGATAGTACTAATAGAGACTACTACAGTTAAAAAATATCATGTATGCTTTCATACTAAGCGCATTAATATTGAAATAATGCGTTACTAGACTATCATTGTTAAAACAAAGCAAAATAAAAAAAAGGAAAAAGTAAAACTACTTAATCATTCACATTTTGTTATTTAAATGTGAAACAAAAATGCTAAAGACCATACAAGTTTAACTGGTATAACATTCTTAGATAAGACATGTTTTCATCTATGGCTGGATATGAACAAGAAAATATGATCGCTTAGCAGGGGGGTCGCTAAATGAAGTTTAATCATAACAAAATGCTAGTTTGGTAACATGAAAACTGACCGTTTAGTGCAGCTTGACCTCTCAATACAGGTTGCCACTATTACAGGTTCAATTGTACATAGTCAGGATTACGCCTATTTAAAACTAATTCTCTAGATCAGTTAAGTCTTCAATATTTGCGGCGATATTCCGAATGTCTCCTCAAAATAATCGTGATGTACTTCAGCACTTATGAAATAGAGAATGTTGATTCATACTGAACACAAACCTTTTGCTGATTTTTGAAGCGTATACTGAAAAGCAAGCCATTGTATAAATGCAGACACTTGAAACATTAAATAAAATTTTATGAATGTTTCCGTGAGAAACAAGTGAATATCCTCCTTCTATTGAATGTGATTTACCAGTTCTAATATGCTTTACTTAATTTATGTTTTTATTTTTTTAAAACCCATCGTGTTCAGTGCGCCAGCGCTTTGATTATTTTTAGTGGTGAAGTTAAAGCAATAGAAAACGCTATTATGGTTTACACTGTCATGCCTATATGGTGTTATTTATTTGTTTATTTATTGGGTTTAACGTCCCACCGACAGTATTTCAGTCATTTGGAGACTATGTCTACATGAGACAGATATAGTGCTGCCACACTGCAGTATCAGGCCGTAGACGTGGCATGATACCACACCCAGTCACATCATCCTGACACCGGGTCAATCAGTCCTAGAACTACCCTTACATGCTGAGCGCCAAACAAGGGAGCTATACCAGTACCATTTTTACGAGTTTGGTATGTCGCTAAAGGATGCTATTTACATCATTATATTGTATGATGTTGTAAGGTTTAGCGATAGTTTTATTTTGCATTTCCTGGATAACGTAGGTCTACGTTATCACTATGTCTGACAATATCATATTTAAGTTATTTGTTCCAAATAACTGTGACCATTTACATATGTTGTTATTTATTCAAGGTAACTACTGTTGTATTTTTTTACCTCTGTAAGTTATATGTTAAATGCTACTTGGTACGTAAAGGCCCATCGGGTCAGGTATTCATTCGTAAGATAAATGTATTATATTTTTTATTTATGTTTATAATGAACAATCCACACCATCAGACACCCCAATCCATGTTCACATGACTGATTGGGGAACTTCAGAAAATGCTTACACGTTTGTCAAATTTGACTGGACAACAGCGTTAATATCTCAACTTTAAACTGGAAATGATAAAACCACGTTGATATTACTAATTTATTCATAAACTAGATTTCGTGTGTTCTAAGCAAACGATGGTGCTTTCTGCACTGATCATATTCATTTACTTATTCTGACATAAACCATCTTTAAAAGAAAATGAAAAAATAAACATAAAACAACACTGGGATGTTCAAGTTGCGCCTATTGACATGTGACAATCTAGGGATACATAGGTCAGTAAAGGTGATTATTCTAGATGTTTAAATTCAATATATTTATGATAGAGTCAGCGATAATATACATCTAGTTCACCGGCAAGGCATAAGTATATCATTTAAATCGATGCGCCAGTTAAACACTGATATCAAGTTTGTATAGCCGGACAATAAAGCTCTAATTTACCACTATACTTATCTTTCTACAGAAATTCAAATGTTTATTAGATTTTGTACTGATTTATGTTGAACAGAACAGAAAAGAAGTTTTATTGATATAACTTGAACATATACATTTCATCGTTACATATAACATAAATAATACATATACAGTGCGCAAAGACATAGCAATGCGAGAGTGCAAAAGGTATATTACATATCCTAATAAATTATAATTATATAGAACTTTCAAAATCATTACAAATCTGTAAAAATTAAGTATTACCATTTACAGACTTGTATTATGTCTCAACTTAAAAGCATGTTTACAGAATAAGGCTAAGATCTTTCCTAAGATCATTTTCATTATCAGAATTTAAAAGTTGAACAAATTTTACCACACTGGGTCTAATATTGCAATATCTTTTTTTATATATTTCTTCCTTAAGGTTTCAAATAATGAATATATAAGCACAAAATGTTTTTTTTTTATTCATCTTTTAATTTTTATTTTAATAATTTTTTTTTTATATATATTGATATCTCAAAGATTAATTTTAATTCCCTAAATAAGACAAGTGATTCTCTACTGATGATGTCGTTTTTCCAAACACATATAAAGTTATCAATAAGTCTTTGTTTAAAAACAGGTATAAATTCTTTTATGTCTACTGATTCCGGGAAAAAATTTTTTAGTTCTCATGTTAATTAGTGTATTATATAAGATACAATTATTTCCTTTTACAGATTGTAATTTGAAAAAAAAATTAACTAATCTAGCATATCTTGTAATATAAAAAGGATACCTTCCTAATTCGCCATAAATAGCATGATTGCTTGTACTTAATTTGACACCAACTAACCTTTTTAGAAATTTCCTATGTACCCTTTCTATATTTTCTGATTTTGAAAAGCCCCAAGTCTCACATGCATAATGTAATATTGATGAAACAAAAAAAATTTAATTAATTTACTTAAGTAATTGAAAATAA
>CM037786.1:13602760-13645508 GCA_021229015.1 Solen grandis | reverse complement strand
TTTATGTGATTGACCTATTGAGGGTGTCAAAAAGAGTCTATATGAGGGAAAGGGTTAATTAACCAAGTATTCATTTAATGCTATAGTTTTCATGACTGATGCAGTAACAAATGAAAACTGTAGTGTGGTTGTTTTAACTGAAATAAAACTGGATTATTTACCAACATTAACAAAATGCTTGAAGCAATGTTGCAAGCAAATAAAAATACTACTCCTAAATACCACAGAGGCTATATTATTTCATGACTGACTCGCCAATCTTTTAAGAGTCATATCACTGGACAAAAATCAATAGGCTATATTAATGTTGGAAGCTGACACTTATTCATACAGGTGTAGGAAAATGACGTACCCGCTCAGTCACAGAGAACTGATATGTGTTCACATTGTTGCTGTAAGTTTTCACCTCCGTTGGGACGATCTTCATAAAGTACTGGAACATGTGATAATCTGAAAAAGATTTCAATAAAAAAAACAAAAATCTTACTATTCATATATACATATTAAACATGTATTCTAACACGATCAACATAATATGTTATTTAAACATAGAATGCTTGTGGTGTTGGTTTATTACCGATATATGTCATATGACTCCTAAAGTAAAGCATGATGAAAAACATGCATAACCGACACATTTGTATCACTTTTAAAAATTTGTTAGAATTGAAATGGAGTTTGGGTTTTTCATGCTATATTGTAGAATACTGCACAGTATTGTGTTTGGATGCTTTGTAATTAATCATCCAGGTCTACGGCCTATGTGATTATATAACTGCTCATCTGAAATTAATAATAGGCTTATTCTGCACTTCAAACGAAATTCTTTTTCCTAAATCTAAACTTTACCTCATTAATATTCATATAAAAATTCATGAATTGATGACTGATTTACTCTACTTAGAAAACAATTTACAGTGTATTTTTTATGTGCAGACTGAAGAAACTAAGAAGCTGTTTGATCTAGATCTGCTTATTGTGCCCCATGACGTCCAAACATTCCTGTATGAGGTAAAAAGATAAAGGTAAGGAAGAATGTTTATAATTAATTTCTAACAATACAGTTTTTCCAAAATACGTTATTATCGACAATTTATTTTCTTTGGAAAAAAAAAAATGGAACAATTTATATATTCAATGTCTGTGCAAACTGTGCTGTAACTTGTGTTCCATTGTAAGGGCATTCTGGCTCAGTCTGGATTCGTCGTTGACTACAAATCTCTCAGCCCCTCACCGCTGTGGGTTCGAATCCCTGTAGGTGAGAAAGCCTTCCAGCTGGCTTGCGGTAGGTCGGTGGTTCTACCCAGGTACCCCTGTGTACTCAGGGTCTTCCTCCACCTGTAATTAGCTGGACGTCGCTATATGATTGAAATACAATCGCAGCAATGGTAAACTCAAATACAACAACAGTCTGGATTCTAGATTTAGGGGAACTTACTCTGTGTGGTAACTTGCTCCTCACTGTCCAGAGGGTTGATTATCCCCCCTGATTTCTCACCAAATGAGAAATGGTCAATCCTGTGTGTGAAATTGTAATCTGAAACAAGACAGGTTTGTTTAAATGTCAAATTCTGCTAGATATGATTTCAACAATAATGAAAAATAAATACATTAGATTCTAATATTTTTTTTCTGAAGTTTAGCTTATTAAGTTAAATTTGCAGAATATGTTACCATGCCTATGATTTACCAAAGAAGAAAAATGTCAAAACATTGAAAAATATATAAAAAGTTTACAAAGTATAGAAGCTACAGATAATAGATTTCACTTGTTAAATAATGGAAACATTCCCTGCTGAAATTTGAAATTACACAAAATATTTTGCAATATGAAATATCAACTTAGTGCTGCTATACTTGAAGCCATAATGAAATGATACAATAAGACCCTATACTGTTTTACATAAACTTTTTTCTGTCATAAATATCTATGAAATAAATGACATATAAATCAATAAAATACCAGTGTGCTTTTTTTAATATTTATGAAATGATTGCCACATAGATAAAAAGATACATAAAGATTTATGAAAACATTGCCGTATGAATCAATAAATAAAGTTATTTATATGTTATCAACATTCATCATGCTATATACTGTGGCTGTGGACACTCAGATTATTTATAAAGTACAATCCATGTTTAAATGGGAACAATTTAAACCTTGAAAAAAGTACTTTAGTATTTTTATTTCACAGATGTTCATGGAAATCAAGCATGCGAGTTGCATTCCTTTTCTCTCCAATACTATTAAAATCAGCTTAATTGTTTCCAGACATCTTTTTTTTTTAATAGTCATCATTAACCCTTTCCCTCATATAGACTTAATTACAAACCACTGAGGAGCAGCGAACGAGTTACTCGCAGGCTGATCTGGTTTTATGCTATTCGCATAGATCTTTTCATGGTGTCCTCTATGAGGGAAAGGTTTAAGATTTTCAATCTCAGTTTGTGATGGACACTGGTACTAGTATGTACTGGTAGTAGTTGACCAATATGATGTGCATTTTCTTTAATTTCAAAGTTTTGATATTTCAGAGGACTGTTAACTTTGCAGCAAAGAGAAATAATGCATTCAAATAAACGAATATCTGAGTGCACACTTTCTTTAGCAAATGAGTATATCTGATACTCTTTCTTACTGATGTATGTCTAAATGATAACAAAACGAATCTTACAACTTATCACATCTTAATATTTTACAATCTGAATTAAATAAAGAAAAGCTTAGTGAAACATGTGCTACGCAATAAGGGGAGTGTCTAATGCTATACACAAAAGGAGTGACATAAATAATTAAGAGTTTAGGCTTTAATTCCACCAAAAATACCTAGGGCTAAGTGATACTTAAATAGTTAAGAGGCAAATGTCATTGTTCTTGTTTCTGTAATAAAATACTCACATATTTTATTCAAAAATAAATATTGTTAGTTATAAACGTTATAATTTATGTCAACTTATTCATGCACTTGAATGTTTTATATGAAGGCATGCGTTTTATCTTATTTAAAAATTTAAGTACAAACAAAGCATTGTTGGTGGGATTGTATTGTATACCAAAAAGCAAATGAGCAAATAGGCCAGCCATTCTGTTATAAAAGTTCCAACCACCCTAGTTAAACTGCACATTTTTCTTTTAAGACAGGTAAACATTGTTCCAGTTGGGCAAGAGATAATTGTGCAAAATCAGAAAGAAAAAGACAAAACAAAACAATGGCAGAGTGTTTTAGTCATTATGTTTTAATAATTTAAAATATTTATTCTATGTCAGTTTGAAAATTCAATTTCATATAACAGTTCCTGGATTTGACCGGTACCTGACACCTGGGAAGTCTTGAAATATCATCATCCAAAGTTTGGATCAAGCTCCCAAATTTAGGAAGTTTAGTAGACTTATCAATGGATTAAAGCAACAATTCACATAAAGGAAGTATGTGACACAAATTTCCATTTTTTTCTGATTTGCTTACTTAACAGAAGTGAATGCAATAAAATATAAATAAATAAGATTTTGTTAAAGACTTGTGAGTGTAAAACTTCATCATGTTATGTAGAGGAACCTGACAATATGTTAACCCTTAACCTCATGAATAATATTCATGTAATATTTATGACTTGATGGACATCAATTTACTAAACTTTAAATAGTATATCAAACAACAGAATTCTCTTCTTCTGTCTGACCTTAGTCTGCTCTATTTGCCAATGTGTCAAAATGTATCTTAGATGTATTTAAGGCCAGGAATGAAAATACCTAGATGTACCTTAATGTAGCTTTGTGCTAAGGCAAACAGAGCAGATTCTATGTCAGGTAAAGGGTTAACATACTAGTTATGGAAAATAAAATGATTGTAAAAGCAGTAGAACTTTGTAACTGAAACATGTAACAGTTGACAATATGAGACCGTGCTTCATTTAAAGAACATATTAGTACTGAGGCTGCAAAAATACTTTACCGGTAAGTATTTGTACAATAATCACACGTTTTGAGGACCGTGTCTTCCTGTATATGAAATCACATCACACATCTACTTACAACACAAAGGAAGAGTAATGTGAACTAGAAGTATTACAGGAGGTGATAAATGCCTTGTCTCAACAATACTGAGAAAATATTGACAGGATATGGGACACAAGGAACAATGCACGTGAATTCTCTATAGTGACCCCACATCTGGTATGATAAAAAACATTTTTCAAAGCTATGCAACCAGTATAAAACTAAATCAGCTTGTACCTTCCTGGCTATTTAAGTTCTTCTAATCCTTAAGCATCTCAGAGATCAGGATGTAGAGCTGTGATGCCTTTTCCGACTGAAAATTAATTCCATTCTGATCTAACTTAACTATGTTATACCATCCAGTAAAATGAGGTACATGTATATGGTCTAAACCAGCCTCAATATTGGTATTTGTCTTCTTTGAAATTTAATTGAACCAATATTTTCCTTTCTTAAAATATTCAAAATTTAAGAAAAATGTGCAACCAAACTAGAGATTTCCAGATCATTCTCTGTAGGAGACAGTATAATTTCCCGATCAACAACAGTATTACATTATCACTATTTTCTAAAATTTCCCAACTACCAGTACTTCCTTAACCCTTTCCCTCATATAGACTCATTTTGACGCCCTCAATAGGTATCACATAAAGCCTGATCTGCAGAAAACCACAGTTAAACTTTACCAAATTTAATTACAAAATCCTCATTTCCAGACCACTGAGGAGCAGCGAACAGCATAAAACCTGATCAGCCTGCGAGTTACTCGCAGGCTGATCTGGTTTTATGCTGTTCGCATAGGTCTTTTCATGGTGTCCTATATGAGGGAAAGGGTTAATGCATTCCCCATGCATATTGTAACTGTTCCAATACAATCTATCCCATCATTCTATCTTGAATTTTCTGACTTAATGACTTTTGACCCCTAGACTGACCTTGGGAGGAGTCATACACTTACCCTCTGGTTCGACCATACCCGTGATATGTATATGCCCCTTGGGGTGGGGATATGATCTACAGAAAGAGAGGCAGAGTGCTGCTAGTGACAGAGAGAATGTTAGAATACACAGTTCTATCTGACAACTCCAGTAGAGAACCAGGGAAACATGCGCTTGTTCCAGACTTTAGGAGACAAGCAAAAAGGAACCATCACATGTGACATTGCCATACCCTGTTCTATGGATTTTCACAAAAATATGTTATAGATACACTTTAATCTATGCAAAACATATATTTTTTAAGCCTAACCTATTTCTGCTTCAAATCTTTTGCTGTTCCCTATTTCCTACTGGAGATAGCAGAAAGAATACCTGATATATCTTCAATGCTAAAACCCGGTTTTCAAGGAACCAATTATATTTTGGTACTGCCTTTGATGATGTACACATGGAAAACAGCACCAAAACATTTACCAGTATGCAGTTACTGACAAAAATAAACGTAACAAAAATACTTAACGAGTGTCGCATACTTGTATATGGAGACCTAAACTGATTTAAAGAATGATGTCAAATAAAGCTGCATAATACAGTTGACCTTGTATCAGCAGCCACTTCTATCAAACAGCCAGCTGTTTAAACCCATTACATCACAAATATTCATCTACATGTTAATGACTTGATATAAAACAATGGTCTGTCTTTACTGTGCAGACTGTGTAGAATCTGAGACCTGTGCAAACAGGAGACCTTAAACAAACAGATCCATTTCGGAGGTGTCTGTTCTGTATCTACACTGTTGTCAATGTATTACAGTAAGTCTATCATTCAAGTTCTAAATTGTTTTCTGTTTTGTTGTTGTTGTTTTTTTACTAATTCCAAAAAGTCCTCAGGGAGATCTTTACAGATTCATTTGTTATTCAATATCTATTCTGGAATTCAACAAATGAATCACATTACCATTATAAAACTGGGTATTAGAGTTGTAGATATATCTGGTCACAAAACATACTACTTTTCTGAGTGTGTTAACAAGTTAAATCTACAACATCAAATAAATGTTCTGATAATAACAAACTGTTCAACTGAAAAATAAATCTGCAGGGATGTAACTGAAAATCACAACAAGCTAGCATGGACAGAAACTTAAGCTGTATCAGTAAATCAATGCCGATTTAATATTTCAAGGTCTCTATCTACATTATCCAAACAATAGGTCCGCCATACATATACTGCATTCATGATGTTAACATGCAAACCGATTCTGTTCTGGGTATCATCTAAATTAGATGACTTTATTTTCCTAGAAATGCTTTAATAAATTAGATGACTTTATTTTTCTAGAAATGCTTTAATAAATTAGATTACTTTATTTTCATAGAAATGCTTTAATAAAAGATTACTTTATTTTCCAAGCAATGTCTTAATACCTTCTATCATTTAACATACCCAATATCTTAATTTGATCTTAAAAAATGAAAATCAAAGTTCAGTATTCCGGTTTTGTATAATTAAGAAAATACAAATATATAAGTGTAGATTATATTGTTGATAATATTTTCCCCAAACAGAACAGAGACAAAAGAGGGAGGCAAATTATATCATTTCTGGGGTGTATATGCAAACCAAACATGTAATATGCAAATCAAACATGTAATGCATGCCTTAACCGTTGCTCCAAACATTCTCTTACCAGTGTCGGACAAAAAGGACTCAAGATGAACGTGTCCCAGTCCAAGCTGTAGCTGGGGAAAGTACCTGTCAGACACACAATATGTTGGAGCTCACACTGATCATTTATTACAAAATACACTTGTATAATGGATGTCTAAACTGTATGTGTATATCATACAGTCAGACTCCCTTCACTGGTCCAGGGGCTGTAGTCAAGTGGAAGTGTATACGACAACGCGTGTCACCTGCTGAAGCATGACGGAAAAAGTGTAACGGACAAACAGACAGATGGACAGGTGCCGGAAAAGTGATTCCTATGTATTACCTCTGCTTACAGCAGGTAACACAAAAACTAACTGATTCAATCTGTTCCTTTCATTCTTCAGCCACATGTGTCCTAAGAAACTACCACTAAAAAATACTGAACTTCTTGTTAAAATGGAGTGGACAGGTCTGTATGTATATAGCCCTCATACTTTACACCGTAAACAAGGAAATATCATAGAATTCACTGAGCTGGCAAGACACTAAGAAAAGCTCATCATTTTGTGGATATGAATGAAATCTTGATCAGGTTGATCAGGTAAACTACTCACATCTTCATAAGTATGGACCAGACAAAGTTTTACTTGTAGTTGAAGCAATTATTTTAGCTCGCAGTCAGGTTTAAATGAACACAGTGACATTGCCTCTTTATACATGTTTATAGTAGTAGTCATTTGAAAGCATGCTGAATTACTGACTGGTTCAGATCTTCATAAAATAATGAAATGTCTGTTCTGATGACAACTCATAACAAAATAAGTTTAACAAAGTTACAAAAACTTGACAAATTCAATTCACATAGGTTTCTGACGATGATGAAGGCATTACCAAGACATTTTCCTAAATAACCTATGCATATAATACATATACTTCAAGTTCCCAAACAACAGCTTAGGAAATTGTTTTAACATGAAGCCCTTATCTTGACTGGAGGCCTCTGTGGCCGAGGGGGTAAAGTCGCTGACTTTAACACTCACTCAGCCTCTCACCGCGTGGATTCGAATCCTGGCACGGTCATTCGGATTTTCAGGTGAGGAAGCCTTCCAGATGGCTTGTGGTAAGTTGGGAGTTCTACCCGGATGCCTCCGTGCATTCGGGGTCTTCCTCTACCTGTAATTAGCTGGACGTCAATATATGACTGAAATACTGTCGAAACGTCAGTAAACTCAAATAGTCAAGTAAAGTCTTATCTTGACTACATGTCTTACACCTACTTAAAAGTGTTTAAACTATTTGAGCTTAAACTGCCAACACACACATACTACCTCTCTACAAACTGCAGGAATCAAGACAATGTAATGGGTAATACAATGGCTTTTCACCTACAGGTGAAACCATGGTTTGATCCTTCAAAACTCCAACATTAAATGTGGGTGTTTGGTTGCTGGTTTGGACACCAGAGTTTTCATCCTGGTGTTTCCAGCAACCTTCCACACAAAGGACAATGAATATGCCAACATCAGTGCTAATGATAAATTTATTATCAGGTAAGCCAAATCGCCTTCTACCAGTGGTTTTAAAATTATTTTTTTTACACCTCTATATTTACCATTCCATACTTGATAGTCAAGTGCCTGGCATCACATTTACTTTTGTACATTTTGAAATTTCTTACATTTCTTTCCAAAAATATTTGTATTTGTTTATGAAATAAAATTGAGGAATGTCTGGTTATATTTCTATGCACATTTCATACATAGTAAAGCATTTCTAGAGTCAACGTATGTATCACAACTTTTTTTTGTATCATAAAGAAGTAATTTTAAAAATACCTTCTTCTATATTTCTTGAAATAATTACTCCCAGGGTCATAATCTGTTTAGGATTAACACAATGGTAACAGTAATGAAGCAGCTTAAGTTCCTCTACATGTCTAGTCCGTTTTGAAGTTCTTGTCAAGGACCCATAACTTATCTCAGTTTGATTTTCCAAATGCATATAAAACATTTACGTGTATCAACATTGACAGCAACACAATAAATTGCAAAATTTAGGAGATCAAAATTTTCCAAATAAATCAAAACATATAAATAAATGGTATTTTCCCCCTCTTTCAACTATAGAGAATGGCATTATTATATATAAACTAGAACTGTGTCCAAAGGACACGGATGCCCCCACTGTGCAGATGTGCTCGTAAACAAGAGCAGCTTCATTTAATGTCTACAAAATTCTGTTCTTATTATAGCGTTTCAGTTGAAATTTCCTCAATTATGTATTAATGATAAAAAAGTTACCTAACTCTTGAGGCATCATATTTGGTTTCTTTACAGATGGAATACAATATTAGTGTCTGAATAAAACAAAACTTTGAAACACATGTCTGGTCTCCTAAAACTGCAGGAACACAATGCTGTGATCAGAGAAATATGTTGGGTATACAGTTACTTTTGGCTGTGGCAACTCATCTTTTACATAGACAAGATCAATAATAGATCCACTTAAGTGTGTTGGTAATGTCACACACTGGCGATAATTAAGCAGAGATTCAGATAGTCTTCTGTACCAAACTGAATCAATTTAATTATTTATATGGTATATAGTGAACAAATCAACAAAGGGCCATAATTCTGTTAAATTTGGTCGCCGCAAAAAATTACTTCCTTTACTTCCATCTACACATTAAGGTTATTCATCACTGGAAGTTTAAGCAAAATCTGCCATCTGGTTTAAGAGGAGTTGCTTTCACAAAATTTCTATATGGTATATAGTGAAAAAATCAACAAAGGGCCATAATTCTGTTAAATTTGGTCGCCACGAAAAATTCCTTCCTTTACTTCCATCTACACATTAAGGTTTTCATCACTGGAAGTTTAAGCAAAATCTGCCATCGGTTAAGAGGAGTTGCTTCACAAAATTTCTATATGGTATATAGTGAAAAAATCAACAAAGGGCCATATTTCTGTTAAATTTGGTCGCCGCGAAAATTCCTTCCTTTACTTCCATCTACACATTAAGGTTGTTCATCCCTGGAAGTTTAAGCAAAATCTGCCATCCGGTTGAAGAGGAGTTGCGTTCACAAAATTTCTATATGGTATATAGTGAACAAATCAACAAAGGGCCATATTTCTGTTAAATTTGGTCGCCGCGAAAATTCCTTCCTTTACTTCCATCTACACATTAAGGTTGTTCATCCCTGGAAGTTTAAGCAAAATCTGCCATCCGGTTGAAGAGGAGTTGCGTTCACAAAATTTCTATATGGTATATAGTGAACAAATCAACAAAGGGCCATAATTCTGTTAAATTTGGTCACCGCGAAAATTCCTTTTTTACTACCATCTACACATTAAGGTTGTTCATCCCTGGAAGTTTAAGCAAAATCTGCCATCCGGTTTAAGAGGAGTTGCGTTCACAAGATTTCGGGACGTACGGACGGACTGACGGACTGACGGACTGATGGACTGACGGACTGACGGACGGACGGACAAGTGCAACGCTATATGCACCCCACTTTGTGGGGGCATAAAAAGAATGTAAACCATTACTTAAGTAATCCAGGCACTTTTTTAGCTTTTTTTCTTCTTTTTTTTTCCCAGTCAAAATCTTAAAACCTTCTTTGTTCAATTTCATCTGCAAAGCTTTTATTTTAAAAGTAAATATATTTAACTAAATCACTATTTTATTTAAATGTGTATTCATACCAAAGGGCATTTTAAAATAAAGAAAACCTATTTAAAACCTCAGCAGTGACTCTGAATAATAAGCTATCAATGGAATAGTATTAACCCTTTCCCTCATAGAGGACACCATGAAAAGACCTATGCGAACAGCATAAAACCAGATCAGCCTGCTAGTAACTCGCAGGCTGATCAGGTTTTATGCTGTTCGCTGCTCCTCAGTGGTCTGGAAATGAGGACTTTATAATTAAATTTGGTAAGGTTTAACTGTGGTTTTCTGCAGATCAGGATTTATGTGATACCTATTGAGTGCGTCAAAATGAGTCTATATGAGGGAAAGGGTTAAATATACTGGTATCTCTATACAAAGTGCCCATCTAAGCAATACACATCAAGCCACAGGACTAATAAGGATAGAAATATTTTAGGAACTAGCATAATTATTTTAGAGTTAAAACAGCAATGGGGTTAACACAAGTGCTCTTGAGCTAGATTGTGACTCTTTTGTCTTACCAGATGCCTTCATCATCATAGTCAGATGGGCATGTCCTCGAGGTATCACAGGCACTGCTCTGAAATTTCACTTGACCTTTGACTTATGCAAACTCATTTGTGAGTAAGTTTTCTGGTGTTTTTTTTTCTTTTATCTATTATTTTTCAGTCATTTTTGGTATATTTTTAGGAAAAGCAACATGCAAGATGAAGTCAAAGACAAAATGTACCATAAAAACTGGACATGTAAGTTTGTCACAAATATC
Organism: Solen grandis; assembly: GCA_021229015.1. Classification (NCBI taxonomy): domain Eukaryota; kingdom Metazoa; phylum Mollusca; class Bivalvia; order Adapedonta; family Solenidae; genus Solen; species Solen grandis. The sequence continues at coordinate 13,634,476 of CM037786.1, read as the reverse complement.
CCTGCCTGCAAAACAATTTGTGGTAGAATTATTTTCCAACACAAAAGGCCATAACAAATGTGCATAGGAAAGTAAAATTCAAATTTTGAATTTAAGTTTATTACAATCACTTACATACCAAAAATCGTCTCAGTGTCTCCAAGACTGGAGAAAAATGTCTAGAAATCTGTTATGTTTCTGAAAGATGGCATAGGTTATATATCTATTTGTCCAAACCATTTCCTGGCTTCAAGTCATTTTATACAGTCTGTGAAATAACTGGTAGTCTGAAAGCAAAAACCTTACAGATTTTTACCAGCACACTTACATTTTACGATTTTGTGAGCCAAACTGACACTTAAAAATAATCCAGTAGGATTGGACCAGTCACATGGGAGATTGTAACATAAGGAGTGTAAAGTACCACTGGACCAGTCACATTGGGGATTGTAACATAAGGAGTGTAAAGTACCACTGGACCAGACACATGGGAGATTGTAACATAAGGAGTGTAAAGTACCATTGGACCAGTCACATGGGGGATTGTAACATAAGGAGTGTAAAGTACCACTGGACCAGTCACATGGGGGATTGTAACATAAGAAGTGTAAAGTACCACTGGACCAGTCACATGGGAGATTGTAACATAAGGAGTGTAAAGTACCACTGGACCAGTCACATGGGAGATTGTAACATAAGGAGTGTAAAGTACCACTGGACCAGTCACATGGGGGATTGTAACATAAGGAGTGTAAAGTACCACTGGACCAGTCACATGGGAGATTGTAACATAAGGAGTGTAAAGTACCACTGGACCAGTCACATGGGAGATTGTAACATAAGGAGTGTAAAGTACCACTGGACCAGACACATGGGAGATTGTAACATAAGGAGTGTAAAGTACCACTGGACCAGACACATGGGAGATTGTAACATAAGGAGTGTAAAGTACCACTGGACCAGTCACATGGGAGATTGTAACATAAGGAGTGTAAAGTACCACTGGACCAGTCACATGGGAGATTGTAAAATAAGGAGTGTAAAGTACCACTGGACGTAAAGTACCACTGGACCAGTCACATGGGAGATTGTAACATAAGGAGTGTAAAGTACCACTGGACCAGTCACATGGGAGATTGTAACATAAGAAGTGTAAAGTACCACTGGACCAGTCACATGGAAGATTGTAACATAAGGAAGGTAAAGTACCATTACCTCCTTTAGCGAAATCAAAGGAATTCCTTTTTGATAATGATTAACATACAAGGTCATATTTAAAATCGTGCAATTTAGTGAAATATATCGGGACTCCTAGTTTTACTTTTGGGCTACAAATTTTCTGATGTGAGAGCCCATGATGTCTCAAAAATAGGAAAAATTTATTCACACACAGCTGACATTGCTATTACCCTATGATACAGAAAAAAAAGATCATTCAATGTACCAACTTTTTCTATATTTCTTTGAAGTCAAAATTATAACATAATATCAGTTTTTTAGAAGTAAATAATGGGAAATGATACTAAACATTCTGCAATTAAATGAGAATAAAGCTGAAGCAACCTACTTTCCAGCTGTGATGTGGAAATTTCCTGCAACCTTGCTGACCTCTATAGTACCATGGACACGACAAGCATCTGGTGGGGAGGTGGGGTCACTCTCTCTGTGAAGGTCATGGTCACAATATAGATGAACAATCATAACTTTACTAAAATACTGATATATCAAATTATATGAACAGCAAAACTTTATTTCTTTTATAATTTGAAAAAATAAATAAAATAAAAATGCTTTACTCCTTCAGAACTACTATTAATGATTTGACTAGATCTTTTTTTGGAATTGATCTGATTTACAACTTGCAAGCTATCAAGGAAATGACCTATACAACCAGTATAAAACTAGATCAGCATGCAAGTAACTCACTGGTTGATCAGGCATTGCAAAGTTCACTACCCATAGGTACCTTGGGGATGTTGAAAAAACATGTGAATTGTTTAAAGTGAATATGCAGAGGATACGTGGGCTGCTTCATTTATATTTATGGATACTCAATTAGTAAATACAAGAAAGGGTGATAATCAGCTGGCCAAATGGCTTATCTGTTCTTCTGAATATAGCTTGCAGTCTTACCTGACATTACAAGTTTCCAATAGTAGATTGGTAATGGATAAAACTGATAATAAAATAGAGTCTGGCTCAGATTGGTTAAAAAAATCTAAAACAAGGTTGGAACACATTTAACACTTCTTGCTTTACAAAATTTTGAAGTAAAAGAGCAAATTGACATAACAAAAGTGTTCTTTGGAACATTTGTCACCTGCTGAAGCGTAACAGAAAAAGTGTGACAGACAGACAGACGAAGGAAAAGTGATCCCTATGAGTCACCTCTGCTTACAGCAGGTGACTCAAATGTTACTTTACTGGCAACCAATATTTGCTAAAAATATTTAGGTTCTTTTCATAAAGGAAAAAAGAATGATAAAATACATCTTTTAGTATTTGTGCATTGCTAAATTTTAAGTAATTTTGAAGGAAACAGTGCCTGGTTTACCTTTGAGGCATGCCAATCTGCAGGCCTGGATAGTGTCCGGACAGCCACATGAGTTCCTGTACAGCATGGTACTCGTCTCTCATGTATTCATTAATCTGCTTGGTAATCTCGTGGTATCGCTGTTGTTGTGGTGACAGCTCGTAGTGGGTGTTGTCCAAGGTCAGGGCACCATGTGTCTGTGTATCCTGACCTGTCTGGTCCAACACATCGGCTCCAATGACTGTAACATACAGTTTAACCCACTCACCTCATGAACATTCAAATACAATGTCATGACTTGACAAATGTTAATCAGATGAACCTTTAATGGTGTATGAAACAATGGTTTTTATTTGCCATGTAAACTATTAAAAATCCGAGCTTAATATTAGAATCTTAGCTAAATATTGTAGAGTAAACTGAGGAGATCCTGATCAGACAGCTCTTAGAAGTTTTCTCTGCTGGTCTGTACTACAGAACATATGTATTTACGAAACTTCTTGTGAGCAGATGATCTTATAAGGAATATACAAAAATACCTTTATAGGAAAACAGAAGAAAGGTCTGTCACAAAGCAAAACGTATTTCCAAATGAGAGCCTCATATTTAAAGGAATCATCTTTTGTACAATTTATGTTTTAAGATGCCTTTCAAACCGGTGCAATAGCTCAGTGGTAGAATGTCCACTTTGCATTCTGGAGGTCTAGGGTTCGAATCTCAGCTGGGACACTTCCTCCAGTGATCGCTTCAAACCAAAAATGTATAAAGTTGGTACCAGATGCACCCTTGCCTGGCACAAAATTGGGTTGCTATGGGAACAAAGAGTACTCAGTACTGGTTCTACCCAAGAACTTGTCTCCCAAACCATTTATGATACCAGTGCGGGTAAAAATATGCTCATAACTTATTTCTTTCATGTTGACTGGAAAATAAATTCCTTTAAAATTTCCTTGGTTGGGTCAGTAATTGAGATGGGAAGGTCTGAAGAAATTCTTGACCCTAGTCTTCAGAGCTAAAGTCATTGATGCTGCCACTGGATCATGGCACCATGGTAAGATGGCTAGATCAAATCCAATTCTGACCACTTGTCTAGGCAAAGATTTTACCTTTTCTTCTTTTAGTGACACTGACAACCGAAGTTCTGCAAGGACTTCCAGAATGATCCATGGATCATCCATACCAAGATTGATAATGGACAAAAGACACAGGATGATCACATTAGAATACTTTAGGCATGAGTTAAGATACTTACATTCACATCTCATAGCCACAGTCATGTCGATGTTGATTTTGATTTTTCTGAAATCATTAAAGAGATAATTATGTCATGTGCTACCTCCTCCTAAACCTAATAAGTCAATTTATTAGGTATCCAGATATTACTTACAACTCATATGACCATTTTTAAGTCTAATTAGTTGGCATTAGAGTTATCAGGTTGATAAGGTTTTCAACTGTTTGCTCTAATATTATCAAATCTAACACTGGGATATAAGGACTGTATAACCTGTTCTGACAAGAGTTTATATTTTTACATGAAGAAATCTTTTCTGTCACTTTGACAGTATTTCAGCTAAATGGTGATGACTACCAAATTAAAGGTGGAGAAAGACCCTGGGTGCACTGAGGCACCTGGTAAAACCATAAACCTAATGCAAGCCAGCAGGAAGACTTTCTCACATGAAAAATCCTTCTGACTAGGTCAGGTCTCAACCCCACAGCAATGAGGAGCTAAGTGACAGAGAGTGACTGACAGCAACCAGTCAGATCCTAACAGAAACCATTTTGCTCTTTGAGTTTGAAAATATTTTTGACATTTCTAGATCAATCCTTGCCTGGATTTATCACCGAGACAAAACAAACTCCAGTAACTATTTTACTTGCAGCAAGGAACATTAGTTACACATTCATTTCAACCCTACTTCCTACATTTTTATCCAAGACAGATTGAATAAGCTCTAAATTATATTGTACAGAGGGAATAAGAACTGCAAGTTAGATGAATGCTGATTGTTCTGAAGAAACATATGGGTACTGCATTATGATTAACAAGGGCTGTCCAAAGACAGTGCACTTCATATTTCTCAGCGCTGGATACTACATATAAAATGTAAACTATTTGTAGTATTAGCATTAAAAATATGTATTGAGCCAAAACATGTGTTGGAAGTTTCCATCTCCTAACTTTAGTTTGGTTCTTACTGAGATAAGAGCTTGCATTGAAAACATTACATAGAATATTCCAGTTTCAAGAGATCCTGTTGTTGTTTTTGTTTGTTTGTTTTTTTTGTTTTGTGTTTTAATAAGAGGGCCAGATGGCTCCTGAAATTGCTCACATGAGAAATATTGCCTTATTTCCTTTTACAGCATAGTCCTACTGAAATATTATTCATGCAGAAGAACTGCAAGATAATCTAAATTCCACACAAAAACTCTACATCAGTACATGTGGTCCAAATTTTGTGGGTCATAACCCTGTGTAAGTTTATATAAATCAATCGACTTCTGAGACAGGACCAATTTTGATCCCTAGCCATCATGATTTCAACAGCTTGGTTCAGGTCCACTGGACCATATTACATATCAAATATCTAAAGCCCAGGCTTTATGGTTTCTGACATGAAGATTTTTTTGTCTTTTTCCTATTGACCCCTATTTTGACCCAAGAGCCATGATTTAAACAATCTTGGTAGATGTCCACTAGGCCATGTGACATACAAAATACCGAAACTATGTTATATGTCATACCAAGTGACCTAATGGGGCAGGGCCGATTTTGAAGCAACGGTTATGATTTGAACAAACTTGGTAGATGACCATTAGAAAGTGCTACGCATCAAATATCTAAGCCCTAGGCAGTTTTGCAAAAGATTTCAAAGTTTGCTTTTCATAATCTATTTTTAGACCAATCAAAACAATCTGAACAATTTTGAAAGAGGTCCTCATAAGGATCAATCCTTTGAAGTTTTGTAAAAATCTAATTTGTGATTAGTGAAGAAATGTTGTTCAAAGGAAACTATTGACAACAAACAGACAGACAAGGGTCATCCTAGCAGCTCACCATGCTCATAACTGTGCATTAATGAAATTAGAAGTTTTAAAAGTTACTTGCCCTTTTGGAACATTTCTAATTTTGAATGTGATTAAGTATTCCAACCTTGAAGTGAATAAGTTTGACAGTTACTTAACAAAAATCTTAATAAAACTATATGTGGGTGTTCCTCGGAACACTTGTGTCGCCTGCATTTAAGCATGTTTGATGAAAGAATTGACTAGAAAATCGATCTTTTGACAAATTATTGATAAAGCATAATCTATTTTGTGAGGTACAAAATAACACCAAATCACACACACACACACATATATATATTTTTTTTTTTTGGGGGGGGGGGGGGGGGGGAATAAAATATTCAAACAGTGCAATATGTAATAATTTTCCCGAGCACTTTCGACTATACAGTCTTCATCAGAGGAGTGTCAGAATGACTATGAATTCAAAACATTAACTGTAAGAAAAATTATGACGTCATTAAGCACTTATGACGTTAATTATATATATGTTGCAAGTTTGTAGTCATCATTATCATTATTGAGTTATCATTCTTGTGTACTGCACTCAGACCAATGAGATCTATCTACTATAAATGTTTAAGGCAACACTTCAAATACTTTACAAGTTATGCACCACACAAGAATTAAATCCAAAAAAATAAACAAAGGGAAATAACTCCAAAAATACAACAGTTATCATTCTTGCACAATGCACTCCATGAGATCTTTCCATCTATGAAGTTTCAAAGCAATATCTCAAATACTTTTTATGTTATGCTCCTGACAAAAATAAAGACTGAGAATCAACAAAGGACAATAACTCAGGAGAAAAGAAAGTGAGAGTTATCATTCATGTGAACTGCACTCCTCTTCAATGAGATGTATCTATCTATAAAGTTTTAAGTCAGCACCTCAAAAACTTTTTGAGTTATGCCCTGGACAAAAATTAAGAAAATCAACAAAGGGCAATAACTCAGAAAATATGAAAGTCATGGTTATCATTCTTGTGCACTGCACTCCACCTCAATGTGATCTATCCATGTTTTAAGTTTCAAGGTGATACCTCAAATACTTTTTGAGTTATGGCCTGGACAAAAATTAAGAAAATCAACAAAGGGCAATAACTCAGAAAATATAAAGTCAGGTTATCATTCTTGTGCACTGCACTCCACCTCAATGTGATCTATCCATGTTTTAAGTTTCAAGGTGATACCTCAAATACTTTTCGAGTTATGCTCCGGACAAGAAAGTGTGATGCCGACGACGACGACGACGCCGACGACGGACAAAGTGATCCCTATGTGTCTGCCATGCTATGCAGGCGACACAAAAATTCTGAGTTGAAATAAGTGTATAACTGTGCAAAAATAATTTTTTGGGCCACCTGCCCTATAAAAGTCTGTACTCCTTTTGTTTTAATCAGGTAAATTTGTTTAAATCAATCTTTCAACTTTTCTGGGAATATTAATGTTGCACGCTTTATTTTCATACAGTGTTTCAATACACAACTTTCTTTCAGGAATTGGTAGGGATAATTTTTGACCAAATACAGTATTAACATCTTTAACCTGTGTTGACAAGAGGGTTATGACAATAGATCCACTTTTTTTGAAAAGTAGAGCTAAAGATATGTATGAATGCTGTCTTACCCATCTACTTCTGAGTCAACAACATAATCAAACTTGAGCTGGGTTGTTGTGTAGTAATGTACCTCAGAGATCACCAGAATAAATATGAACACAAACGTCAGCACGGATACTGCAACCAAAACAAATCATGCACTATACAGGAACTGAGCAATAAGTAATTGAATTCCTTATATTCTGCATAAAGTATTTAGATATGAACTGATTACAATTTGACAAGTTTAGTATTCTGCATAAAGTATTTAGATATGAATTGATTACAATTTGACAAGTTTAGGCAGAGTTTCAATTGAAATTCAATAGGAAATTGGTGTAGCCTTGCATTTTTATCTAATTCTATAAGAAAAATTAATTAATAAATGGATGAAACAAAAGAGATAAGCACTGTTTCTATGAAAATGAGCACCTGTTTGCATCTTACGTAACATCATGGACTTTCAGAACAAATGAAAGTGAAATTAACCGCAAAATAGCCTCTTAACATTGCAATACCATTTCCAAATATTTTATTAAAATATGTTTGGTGAAAATAGCTGGATAATGTCAGAATTAAATAATTTTGTACAAGTTTTTTTGATGAAATATGAGCATATTTTTACCCGCACTGGTATTATAAATAGTTTGAGAGATGGACTGGTTCTATTACATTTTTTTCGGACCAGTTCAAAATTTAATGGTCAGGTCCATCGGAACAATGGTTCCCATGAAGAAAACTGAAGATTTATTAATTATATAAACAGAGTGATATTAATGATTCACAACCAAGTCAGTCATGTTATAATCAATTATGTGTGTTCTTACTTCCACCTCCTGACGCTGTTGTTTGCTTGAAACTATCAGGCACTTTTGGAAAAGCATCTAGCTCCTTGACAATCTTCAAGGTACGAGAGGTCTCTGCTCTTTTTGCAACTGCAGCACGTCTCATTGTTATAGCATTTTATACTTTTCAAAATGCAAAAACTGAAAAAGAAAATACAGTGTAAAAAGTTTTTAGTGAAAATGAAATGTAAAAAAAACAAAAAAAACAACAACAAACAAGAACCTTGATAGCAAAGGTTACAGTTTCTAATCCCATCAGCCAAAAAATTCTTTCATGACCTTACCAGGTGGAATGAACTTTTCCTTACCTATGACATAAACAATTACTGTGAAAAGGAAAAAAAAAATGGACAATATAAAACAAAACTAATTAAGGTGTAAACCATTGCCTGCGAGAACACCTAAATCAATTACATTTGTCATCCAAAACTAAAGTGAAACATTTTCTCCATGAAGATCAGTATAATTTAACTGAGAAATGACAATCATTCAATCATGTTTGTGGAAACCAGGACATTATTAGCATTGGAATGTCTGCTTTTAAAGGTAAAAATGTCTTTATACTAATTACGTTATGCATATGTATCACATCAGGGAAGAAAATTTAATGATCTGTTAAAAAAACTGGTAGGGAAGCAGTCATGGGCTCGAGTCCTTTTTTTACCTTCCTATTCTAGTATTACATCAAGACTCCATATGATGTCTTTTGACTGTTGAGGTGTCTAGTCTAATATTTCTATTCTAGTACAGGTTTTTTTTTTTTCACACCCAACCCTAAGAATTGGGAATTTTTTAGTCTTTTTCAACAAAATTGGGAAAACTCTCACTGTATTATATATCAAATAAAAAAAAAAAAAATAAAATCAAGCATTTGGTTCATTTAACCCTTGTTTCATTTAGACTAGCTACCTTCAACACCAAACACCTTGTGTTTGAAAGGCAAAATGTTCACCAAGAGCAGGACTTAAACCCGGTAAAACAAAAATTAAACATAGAATGTTTTCTACCAGATGATTATTGACAGATGATTTTGGGCCAGTTTCTAGTCCACATATGTGTACCCATAATTTGTGATATCATTCTACTTTCGATTTGGCGATATCTCCTAAGGGACGCAGAGGCATGACCACCATTACCAAAAATATCATGTCGCGCCAAGTGGCTCATTGATGGGACTAGGGCAGTTTCTAGCTGTCAATTGTGGACTAAGGCTTTACTTTACTTTACAAGTACTTTAAGAGTTTGTTGGGGTGCTTGTTGTTTTTTAGTCAAAGAGTTGTGAGGTCTCTCTGGAAATTGGTGAGATTTATTTTTTGCTTGGTAGCACAATTTATGAATCAAAAAATGCTTGCAGGATTTGCTGGGGCTAGAACTTCAGGACTGCTTATAATTATACAAGTTTCTAATCTATTTTGAGTTATCAGAACCGTCAAATTTCCATTTTTCATATGATTTAGCTATCTTAGTAGAAATATGATTGCTCTATCAAAATTCTCCATATTGACTTTTCCAGAAAGAGGCAGTTTCAAACTTTCAAGAGTATTATTAATGATAATTGAATTGTATTTTAAACGCAGATCATTATTGTAAATGAATACTAGAGTGGTCTGGCTGAAAAAATAAATGCCAGGTAACACCAGTAGAAAGTTATGTCACAACCAGCTGCAAGTTTAGTCCGGTCATAATGAAAATGCATTGATTTAGGTAAGAGCTAATTGTATTTGTGAATTCATTCAATTTAAGCACACATAATAAATTGAGATTATAAACAGTTTGCAATATCTGTATGTACTTTAAGAAAATGTTGGAAAATTAAGTTGCCGTTTGCACCTTAACCGGAAGTAAATATCCACGTTGGCGGAGTCGTAAGAAACACAATGGCATGATAATAACTAATTAACATATCCCCTTCTATTAGAGGGGCTTCTGTACATATGTATGTCTTGCTGTCTGTCTGTCACTCCTTTTTGTTACATTTCCATAATCCTGCAGTGTTTGTTTTTACTTGTTGTTGTTTTTAAATTAATCATCAGTCAAAATACATGTCCCGCAATATCAACTTTTCCCATCCTTTCAGTGCGCATGTGCACAGGTAACATAACAAGCTCGGGAAAGTTGACAGGTCCACCACACCTGAACAGTGATTAATTATGCCTCTGTGATAGAGGCAATCATTTACCAATTGGGTTAGTGAAAATGTGAGATGTGTTTCATGTATCATCAGTAAATTCTATGATTTTATTGTGTTTTCTTGGATATTTTGTAAAAAATAGAATGACTGGCAAAGGAATTTATTCAGTGTTGTGAAAACGCTTATTGATACAAGAATGACTTGGGAACCTACACATGTACAATTTACAGGTAAATGTTATTTGACTGCTCGAATAAGCCTGTGTAATTATTAATTTTATACTGTAGTTGCATTATTTTGTTAACGGGCGATACAGTTTTTTATTTGTTTTATTTAGAAATTAAATGTTTCTACAGTCATGAGGTCTATTGAAATGCTTGAATGCGTCTATATAGAGTTAACTGTTGCTGTATTAAAGACATAAATAACAGAAATGGATTACTTCCACTCTACACCTTTAATCTATTTGAAGTCACTTGCATGCAAGCAGGATTTATCTAATTATTCACTCTACAGCAATTTGTACAATGCAATGATTTTAGAAGAATAAAGAGGGCTATTCTACTTACTAGAGCTGTGTAGCCATTGCCTTAACGTAAAGTGTTTTTTTTTACCACCTTATGTTTTTTACTGAACCCTTTTTTTAAAAAGGTATTACTTTGAAACTTTGAATACTTTTTATGACCATCAATCCCACCTGTTGACAAGAATGGGTAACAGCTTTGTCATTGATTTTGATCAAATTATTTTCCTTTTTTCGAGTATTTCATACCATCTCACTTTTTTTTACTGAATCCTTTGAGGTAATTTGCTTTAACACTTGATACTTGTTAATTTGACCATCATCCGCAGGCAAGAGTGAATAACTCTGTCATGGATTTTGACTAAATTAACCCCTTTTCCATCTCAGAATCTTGGTTTATCTTTGTGTATGAACTTAACCCTTTGAGATATTACTTTGAAACTTAGAATACATGTTACTGTCCTTCTTTACCTTTTGATAAATTTGCGATTCTTATTTTGTCTTTGATGCAAAAATTATTTTGATTGACAAGCACTTAAATAGTTGAGAGCAATCTTAGTCTTAGGAACAGCTCATGTATTATGTACCTGCATGTGGATTCTAATGTGAAAATTATTGCTTTAAGTCAAATATTTGGGAAAATACAAGATAATGAAAGTGTTTAAGTTTAAGTTAACAGTATAAGATTATATCGATAATCGTAGATGGTAATTATGTCCTATATAGTTTGTTTAAAATAAACATTTGGATTATGACCAAGGATCCTAAAAACCGATTTTTTACCGGTTTTGACCGATTTTGATCTCAATCGACCGGTTCAGATTTCAAAAAGTACATAAAAAATCGGTCGAAAAAAAATCCATAATCCTCATCTAAAACTTTCAAAATCGGTCCAAACGGTTCATAATAGTCTCTCTTACACACCAATTGACCTACTTCTTGAATTTCCGGTGTGCCCTCGGGGCAGGTGTCAGTGGGGGTCAGGCAGGGACACCCGTCTAGGTCATTATTGGGCAGTTAAGATGAATGGATTGACGGTTTGTACTTAGCGGTTATTTGGACGGTGCCGTGTAATTATCTATGCCGTAATAATGGACCATTGCTTGTTTGCAAACTGTAACCGGTCGACTTTTAAATGCGGTAATTAATGACAATATCAAAGGCTAATCAAAATGTTTGATCTCCTTAGTAATTTGTAATTTGTAAGAACAAAATAAACAACACCAAAACGACTGCTTCCAACAATTTATTGATTCGTTAGAGTCATATACAGACCGTCATATACATGCACTTCCGGTAAACAAACTTTCGATTTCGTAGAGGTAAATATTGCAGAAAAATACCTTATTATGCCAACAGGATGCTGAAATATAATAAAAGATCTATTTTCACACTGCAAATGATTCAGGGTATGTTGATTGAAAATATCAATGTTATTTTTTTTTTCGTTTTTTTCGGTTATGTTTTTTTTCGGGGGGGGGGGGGGGGTACGGAACGGAATTGTTGTAAAGGGGGGGGGGGGATTTTGCCGTCGACCGGTTGAGATTCCAAAATTTTAGGATCCCTGATTATGACAGTATTATCACACACTTCACTTATAATCCATTATTCCATGAAATATTTCTTTTTAGATATACATAGTTCCCACATCAGTGAATATTCAAGGGATTTTTATATGAATTACATAGAAGCAGAAATTTCATTTTTGTTATTTCTGCTCCAAAAATCAAAATATATACACCATTAAAAAGCTCTTGAAATTCATATTTTTAGGATAAAATAATTCTTATATAATTTATAAGCACAAAAAATAGACACACTGTAAAGGTTAAAGGTATGGGTTCATAATGATCCTTAAACAAAATAAACAGTGTAACATTTTTGGTTATGAAGTTTTTATCATAATATTCATCAAAATATTATTTTCATATTTAAAGTGATTAATTAAAGCTGTTCAATTTGTCCTCAATTTCAGTAAGATAGACTGAAAAATAAAAAACATAGTGGTGATTTAAAAACAGCAAGTATTCTCAACTTTTCTTAACTAAACCTCTCAAGATGGCTGCTAAAAAGTGGCTTATCAGTGCCTATGACATCACACGGGAAATATGTACCGGTATTGGAAAATATTGGTGGTTGTTGTTTTTTTGGGGGGAAAAAAATCAGATTTTGGCTTGGGGAAACAGCCTGTAAAAGGCCTTAAAATGTAATAAATTTACTCAAAAAAGAAATTCTCTGCAATGTTCAGTAATATACACACATTTTTTTTTTAAATTGTGTTTTCAGAAAGTTTAATGATGTATTTAGGTTTAATTTTTAACATTGCCTCTGAAAAGGTAAAGTCTATGGGATGGATCGCAATTAATGCTGTGATAACTTGTGGTAATCAGTAATAAATTTAAGAGAAACTCAGTATATAATTGATATGAGCAATTTTATAGATCTCACATATATATTGTGATCATAATGATCTTAAACATAACTTAACAAGAGCTTCCTTGACTTGCTCTTTATGTATCAGGGTTGCAGATCTGTTTTTGGTTCCCTTACAGATTTAGTTGGACTCTCCAGAACTCATTGACACCAAATATTTTCTTCCTACATAAGATGGATATGTACCTAATGAAATTGTTTTATCCATTTTCATATACAATGTATGTTAGTGACCAGGAGATTTCTTTTTCTTTATTCCAGTTCTCAGGGCTAGAAACCTAGTGGGAAAACTGAAAGGAAAAAGCAGTAAGTATTTCAGACTACATTATATGTTGTAATAACTTTTTTTTCTCATTCTTAATTAATAATATTTTCTCAGCATACAATTTTAAGTAAAATATTAAGCACTTTTTTTATACCCCCCCGCACAACAAAGTTGTAAGGGGGGTATACTGGATTCAGCTTGTCTGTCAGGCTGTCCGTCCGTCGGTTTTTTTGTCTGGGCCATAACTCAAAAAGTATAAAAGGCATCAAGATGAAACTTCATATGTGGATAGATCTCAATGAGGGGGAGTGCAGTAACCAAGAACCATAACTCTCTGTTGCGTAATTTTGGAGTTATTGCCCTTTGTAAATGTTCATACTTAATTTTTGTCCGGACTGTAACTCAAAAAGTATAAAAGATATCAAGATGAAACTTCATATGTATAGATCTCATTGAGGGGGGAGGGGGGGGTGCAGTGACCAAGAACCATAACTCTCTGTTGCGTTATTTTGGAGTTATTGCCCTTTGTAATTTTTCATACTTAATTTTTGTCCGGGCCGTAACTCAAAAAGTATAAAAGGTATCAAGATGAAACTTCATATGTGGATAGATCTCATTGAGGGGGAGTGCAGTGACCAAGAACCATAACTCTTTGTTGTGTAAATTTGGAGTTATTGCCTTTTGTAAATTTTCATACTTAATTTTTGTCCAGGCCGTAACTCAAAAAGTATAAAAGGTATCAAGATGAAACTTCATATGTGGATAGATCTCATTGAGGGGGAGTGGGGGGGCAGTGACCAAGAACCATAACTCTCTGTTGCATAAATTTGGAGTTATTGTCCTTTGTAAATTTTCATACTAAATTTTTGTCCAGGCGGTAACTCAAAAAGTATAAAAGGCATCAAGATGAAACTTCATATGTGGATAGATCTCATTGAGGAGGAGTGCAGTGATCAAGAACCATAACTCTCTGTTGCGTAATTTTGGAGTTATTGTCCTTTGTAATTTTTCATACTTAATTTTTGTCCGGGCCGTAACTCAAAAAGTATAAAGGGTATCAAGATGAAACTTCATATGTGGATAGATCTCATTGAGGGTAGGGGGGTGCAGTGATCAAGAACCATAACTCTCTGTTGCATAATTTTGGAGTTATTGTCCTTTGTAAATTTTCATACTTAATTTTTGTCCGGGCGGTTACTCAAAAAGTATAAAAAGCATCAAGATGAAACTTCATATGTGGATAGATCTCATTGAGGGGGCATGCAGTGACCATGAACCATAACTCTTTGTTGCGTAATTTTGGAGTTATTGCCTTTGTAAATTTTCATACTTAATTTTTGTCCGGGCCGTAACTCAAAAAGTATAAAAGGCATCAAGATGAAACTTGAAACAAGACCTGTAAACTTCATTCCTGTGACAAAGCGACATGCGGGGGGCATTTGCGCCATTACAATGGCAGTTCTAGTTTTTTGAGAATAGTAATGTAAACAAAAAGTGGAAATGTGTCTGAAATACATTGCCAAATCTTTATATTTTATTTGATTTTCAACAAAATATATTTCACGTAGGACTTGCAATCAATTTTCATATTCCACCAGCAAATCTTAGCACTATTAAAGTAATACTAAAATTCTGAAATAGATAAAAACATATTTCTACTCTTTCTGGTGACCATGTACTTTTTGGTAACAAACAATATTTATTTAAAAATGAAATATTTGGGTATTTTTATTAGAGAAAGAAGAATCCTGAAATTTGCCCCTAAGTATGGTTGCCGGAATTTGAGCCAGGTAGATTAAATCACTATTTATGCAGATGATCACAATTACGTAGCTAATATAACAATAGTTTATTTCTGTGTAGTGAACCATAATTGCTGAAACAGTATTTGAAACTTGATTATCAAATAGATATAAACATTGACCTCAACTCACAGGTTAATTACCAATTAAAATAACATCAATTAAAAGCTGCCTGGGCCTCATACAGGTATTGATTTCTTTGCAATCAGTTATGGATGCTTCACATTCCAGTCCGGCTCTCATTGATGTTGGAATATGTTGCATTATATCCTCGAGTACTGCTCTGATAGGTTGTATACCATATATAGATCTATGCATGGGACTCTTGAGGACTTTGTTGTTAGGAGTCTGGTCTGTTTGAAGTTATACAGTCCTGGCTTCTCTTGCGGTGATGGGAGTCAGAAGTCAGGCTGTCATCAAGTTGCAACTCTTTATTGAGTTCATGTAATGCTTAGGTTGATGTCAGTTTGACAATATGTAAATGAAATCAATACTTACACATTCAGTTAATGGAATCAGACTTATATATACATTTCCCATTGTTCAAAATATACGCAAATTCTCTATTAAAATTGCTTCAACCTTAACATATAAAGAAATACTTTGATTTAAATATTTTTGAAATTTTGCCATGTTTGAAATGGTGCTTGTAAAATTCTTGTGTTAGATATCCAGTGAAGTGAGAGACTTAATTTGGACGAAATGTCTTTCACATTAACATGCATTTATTTGAAACAATTGCAGGAGACCAGCTCTGCTGTTCTCAGACAGGTCTTATTTGGATAGGATTATATGTATACTCTGCTATTGTTTCCAGACAGTTTTCACATGTGAAATTGAGGTGATTCATTTGATGCTGATAATTAAGGAATGAAGTAATTAATTTGCTCTCCAGATCTCCCAAATGCTTCTGAATTACATGTCTGAAATCTGTGTATGAGGCCCATGTGATAACGCCATTGCAGAAAGACACAATACATTGCATTTTGAGTAGTTAAGCTAATCCAATTATACCTTAATTAGGCAATGAGCTGAGTACCCATAATCCTCTGGGAAGTCATGGTGCGACATTGTGCATCCTTAATGACTTTAATCGGGCAATGTGGCTGTTATCCAGTTTGAAATTATTCACAGATATATCTTGACACAGTCCTTAAAAAGTGTTGTGCTTCAGTGATAACAAACATAACTGTAGATTCAAAGTTTGAGGGTTTGAACCTCATGGGGCAAGGATTTTACATGACCCTCACAAGTGCAAAGTACTGCTCCAATCCAGGAACCATCATGAGGGACAAGTATAGGTTGTAAGAATGTGTTTCCCCAAATAAGTTTAAACATTTATTTAAGAATCATAATGTGCTGAATTTTCTGAAATAGATTTTATGAAGACTGATATATCAATAAATTAATGTTAAATAACCACATATTTAAATCATACTAAGTGATATATAAGAACTTACTATGGTTCAGGCTTAAATAAACACTCCTAGCCATTAAAAGTCTTTAAGTCATTAAAGATGCTTTTGGTTTATTTTGGTTTGGACTGATTATTTAAGGCTGGTTCAAGGATGTTGTACTGGTCCCTGTATAATGTGACTGGGTGTTGTATCATGCCGTTTGTGATGATCTGACATGGCTTTGAGGCAGCACTGTGTCTGTCTCCTACTGACATCAAATAAAGTCTAAATTGATATGCCGAAGAGAGCCCTCAGACCAATTTCTTACTTCTACACATAATTATAACACACACTCCATGACTAAAACATGGGGTAAGTTTGTCAGGGGGGACACTTTTAATGTTATGCAGGTCATAAACTTTGACCCTCAGGGTTGTGATGGCCAGGCGTGATAAAGACGGCTGTGTATTTGAGGGCCTGAAAACTGAACCATTCATACAGAATGAATCATGTTACCATAGTTACAATCATTGCATGCTAGACTGGAGTGATTAAACAAAAATTGAGAGGATCACAGGAAATGACTATATAATACAACCTGGAGTTTAAAAATTGTTTATGATAGATTTAAGTATTGTTTATCTTTTTGAAATAAATATATTTAATGGTCCAAATATTTATTTGTAATTAGCTGGACGTCGCTATATGATTGAAATACTATCGCAGCGACGGTAAACCCCAATACACCAAATATTTATTAAGTTCTTAGATTTAAATAAAACTGCTCTTAATTGAATCATACTAAATCCCACATTAAGGAATTCCCAGTTTTAAACTACCAAATTCCATACAAAGAAATTCCAGGTTCATCCAATATTCATGCACATACTACCTAAATCCTATATTAGGGGAGTCTTTCTATTACATGTTGTAGGGCCCAATACTGGGTTTTACACAACTGGTATTCACATACTTATAGAGTTCGATTATAAATGATTGCATGTTCTGATATTCCAGGTGCCAAAGTGACCGATGTATTTGTGACTATTGGACTTGGGAAGGAGAAGTTCCAGACCTCGACCATTAAATATGGCAACAAGATGGGGAACCAGGTGGAATGGTTTGAGGAGTGTGACCTGTAAGTTGCCCACTATCAGGCAGGGATCATTTTGGGTCAGAAAGTGATTGAGATTTTTTGCCTATTTGGCAAATTTTAATGGGATTTTTTAAATATAAGTGAGATTTTGTTCAAAAACAATGTAAACAAGAAAAGTACTTGAAATCAATCATTGGCTATTTAATTTGTGATAGAATGGATAAAGTAAGATGTATTTTGCTTGTCTTAACTGAACCAGATGCTATATAAAATGTCAAATGTTTGTATAAATGTGTATTAATTAGGTTTTTTCACAATAGAATAATTTTTATATTCTTTTATCACTTTTTGTTTCTGGTGCAATTTTAATGAAAAATATGCGAGTATATCGCGTCCCAAAATGACCCCTGATCAGGGGTGTAACTTTGCTTTACTAAGTGCGTAGGCATGCTTTCCTACCGTGGAGGATCTATCGGGGAAATTTGGATATTTGCATGGTAGTGGGAACAATCTAGTAGCTTTTAGGCTTTCTGTTTAATGGAAATATACCCATTTTATTGTGGAGTTTCAAGTAATTAATTCTTAAACTACTACTGACCGAACATACTACTGAGAACAATCGTATATCTAGATCTGTCGTATGTAAGCAACTTAATATATCATGAATTTGTATTATTGTTTCATGTGTGTTTGACTTACCTGTGGGACTGACATTAAAGTTTTTATTTAATGCTTACTGGTGAAATACTGTATTCTATCAGCGAGATTAAATCTATATCTCACACAGTGTGGGTGATATAGATCTGCCGGGACTACTTTTTTAGCTCACCTGAGCACGTGTGCTCAGGATGAGCTTTTAGGATCGATGAATGTCAGTCGGCCGTCTGTCCGTCCGTTGTCCACAATTTGTTTGTTTGCACTCTAGCATCTTCATTTTATGAGCAATTATCTTCAAACTTTAAAACAATGTTTATAACCATAAAATCTCGGCCAAGTTCGATTATGGCTGATATCGGAACATTAGGTCAGGAGTAATGCCCCTTTTAAAATTAAAATAACCACTTGAATTGTTTGCACTCTAGCATCTTCATTTCATGAGCAATTATCTTCAAACTTTATATCAATGTTTATAACCATAAAATCACGGCCAAGTTCGATTATGGCTGATATCGTACCATTAGGTCAGGAGTTATGCCCCTTTTAAAATTAAAAAAAGCCAGATTTCACATTGTTTGCACTCTAGCATCTTCATTTCATGAGCAATTATCTTCAAACTTTATATCAATGTTTATAACCATAAAATCACGGCCAAGTTCGATTATGGCTGATATCGTACCATTAGGTCAGGAGTTATGCCCCTTTTAATATTAAAAAAATGCCATATTTCACTTTGTTTACACTCTAGCATCTTCATCTTTTGAGCAATCATCTTCAAACTTTATGGCAATGCTTACCTTAATATAAAAAAATGCCAATTTCACTTGTTTACACTCTAGCATCTTCATCTTTTGAGCAATCATCTTCAAACTTTATTACAGTGTTTATGACCATAAGATCTCGATTGAGTTCGATTAATGCTGAGATTCATCAATTAGTTCAGAAGTTATGCCCCTTTTAATCTTCAAAAAATGCCAGAAATCACTTTGTTTACACTCTAGCATCTTCATCTTTTGAGCAATCATCTTCAAACTTTATGACAATGCTTATGACCATAAGGTCTCGATTGAGTTCGATTATGGCTGAGATCCATCAATTAGGTCAGGAGTTATGCCCCTTTTAATAAAAAAATGCCATATTTCACGTTGTTTACACTCTAGCATCTTCATCTTTTGAGCAATCATCTTCGAACTTTATGACATTGTTAATGACCATAATGTCTCGATTGAGTTCAATTGTGGCTGAGATGGGCCATTTAGGTCAGGAGTTATGCCCCTTTTAATACAAAAAATGCAAGATTTCACTTTGTTTATTCTCTACCAACTTCATTTTTTTAACAATCTTTTTCAAACTTTATTACAATGTTTATGCCCATAATCTCACAATCGGGTTTAATTATAACTGATATTGACTTGTAAATTCAGGAGTTATGCCCATTTCACCATAAAAAAAAGCCAGATTTCACTTTTACACTCAAGCATCTTTATTTCTTAAGCAATCATCTTTCTCAGGTGAGCGACCAAGGGCCATCTTGGCCCTCTTGTTTTACATATAATGGGTATGTACATGGGTATGTAGCAGCAATAAACATAAAATAAAAAGAAAATTTATTTTGAGAGAATATGGAATACATCTCATCTCAAAGTGATACTTGTACAATCTTTATATCTTTGCGCGCGCTACGCGCCCGTGAATATATTAAATTGAATCACTTATCAATGAAATATATTTCATTTTCACTCAAACAAACGCATTTCCTGTATGTATTAATCAAACAGTAAAACCTAGGTCCCTATGGACATCCTGTTGATGAACTCCCTATAATATAAACTTAGTAACAGAAAACATATAACTTATGCTCTTAATAAAAAGCCCCAGTGCGTTTTAGCTGGGAAAAATATATTTTTCAAAATTTCTAATTAGCAAAGCCTCAAATGATGTTTGATTAACCTCTTAATGTTTAATTAAGCCCACATAATGAAATATTCGCCCGGAAGTCTTAGTTGTTCAGACAGGGCAAAATCGTGAGAAAGATGGGCGGAGCTTGTTCTGAAACACAGTAAAACCACGGATGTCTCGGTGTGCATGGAGTGTTTCAGAAGTTCATGGACTTTTTCTATAGACTGAATAAATATTGATACACGGTAGTAGAGGAGATAGGAAGAAAATCCACAAACTTCTGAAAAAACCCTTGTATGTTAATTTTATGCTGTCATTGTGCTGAGCTAAATATAGAACGAGACGGTCAAAATTTGCATTTTTTCTAATAGAATCTTTCCTGTATATTAGGCATTTCTCAAGGTCTTTCAGTGATGAAATTAAAACTGAATTATATATGTTGTAAGTTCATTCGGATTTAGGTCTAACATCTATGACATACTGGGACTTTAAGCATCATCATATCGATGCTTAAATTGCACAAGTAGAGCATATAGTTTGGTGCATAAGTGCATTTGCATAAAGAAAAACTGAAGTCTGTAAGGCAATATACAAGTTTCAAGCAAAATTATTAACTTAATTAGGTCTGCTGTTAATAAAATATGTACTTAAACACCCAGAGGAGAAAATTAAATGCATTTTGCCTAATAAAATCATTGTCATAAAATTAAAAAACTGTTAAGCAATTTGATTATTTCCTAAGTCATCCTAAGATTTGTCTTTTAATAGGATTGGTGTAGCTGTAATATATATAATTTATGTACTTTATTATGTCTGCAATAAATATCACTTCATTTTCAAGACATTATAGGTTGTGATTTTGCCAGTGTACTGATCTGGAAGACCAATTTTCAATATTTTAAAATTTAGATACACACACAGGTAAAATGTGCACTAGCCTAAAATACATTTCTCCTGTTATTAAATTGTTGAATTGTCAGTTTCACTAGCCAAAATTCTTAAGACTAATGTAAATTTTGGTCACTGGTACAGTTCATTAAAATTGTGAACATATGACACTGATGTGATTAAGGTGTGAATTATGGCCTTGAGGAGTTCTGGGCTTCCTCAAAAAAATATAAAAAAAGAGAAAATTACAACACTGCTCATAATAGAATTAAAAAGACATAAAAGCTTGTCATTTATTGAGAGAGTTGCAGTTCATATTGTTGACAATGCATTTTTCAGATTTTCCCTCATTATTATCATTGTAATTTTTTTTTACAAATGTTGGGAAACATTTAAAGGATATATTAATACTGAAGTGCATTAAGTATTTATAGATAAAATCAACAACTGTGAAAAACAAACTTTTGATAAAAAAAAATATATAACTATGGTATTGGATATAACTTATCAGAGAGAATGCAAATTTAGTGACTTGGTCCCTCCCACAGGAAGTAATTCATTATCAGGATGTTTCTTTCATATGCCATATGCTATCTGTAATACAAGGATGTATGCTGGGTAGGTCAGTGTAGATATGACTGGCATACTTGGGTTGAATTGCAGGCCACAGTCATGGTATGATACAAACCAGGAACAGCTGTACTCAAACACATAGTGAAGACCCATTAAAACAGGATAACTACCCATTGTTTTGGGAAAGAATTCTCATGTTCAGATGTAGGCAAGTGGGAAAAATACCTTAATCAAAGAAGTTCAGCAAATCTAAGGAATGATCATATACAGGGCTCACCCTGGCTGTAAAAATGTTTGCGCCAACACATTCGCCAAATGAGAAAAATTAGAGCCAAATTTAAGAAGTTGGAGCTAAATTTAAAGCAAGTGGCTCCAATATGTTTTCAGAAAACTTTATTGTCTTTATATACTGGTATGATATATGCTTTTGTTATACTTGAACTGTCAAAGACATATTCAATTGGTGCATAATATTTAAAAATAAAAAGAATTTAAAAAAAAAATGTTGAAATAAAAACAATACAAATACTGTCATATAATTCTAAATGTTAATTAAATTAATTTAATTCACATTTAGTTTTATAAATAAATTATTAAAAAATATTTCATTCAGTTGTCAAAAAAAAAAAATTTCATTCAAAAAATAAAATCTTATAAAGAATTTTTTTTTTGAGAATAGGTATATTAAAAGGTATATTATATTTTGATACATCAATAACCAAACATCAACAAAAAAAAAAAAAAATGTGTTCATACAAAATCATAAATATTAACCTGACTAAAAATATCATATGAAAATTAAAATTAAAAAAAAAATACAAAAAAAAATACTTGGGTACGTTATATATTGGGTACGTTTTGACTCGCTCCATTAGCGATTAGCATCGAGTCATTTATATACATCGGTACATCTATGGCATAATGCTATTTACCAGTTGGAATCTAGCTAGGTTAACCAATTAATCAATTTAAATGTTTTAAAAGAAATGGTAGTAAACAGTGCTGATGTTTTTCGCAAATGGCCGCCATTGTGATGATTGCGCAATTTCATAACAGTTCCAAATACAGGTATAAACAAAAGTTGGTAGAGTGTGACAAATGTAAACAAGTTACAAGCTGCCAATACCATCCTAGTATTCCAAATCTTTGCATAATTAGGAAGCCTTAAAATGCGTGTTGATTGGATAATCCCACAGCAGGTGCTAGTTACTTTAAGTAGTATACAGTGTAGAGCGACCTGTATTTTTGTGCATTACGGAACTTAAACAACCGCTGTACTAATTTACTGATTTCTTCTTCGTATGCGCCAAACAAATTCGCCAATTTCATAATTTTGTCGCATTTGGCGCCTTTGGCGACCGACAGCGTGAGCCCTGATATATTTAAATTATCAGTTTATCAACACTAGCTAACTGCATGTGAAGAAAAGTCTCTTTGTCATGTTTGGGACAAATTGAATCCGTTTTTCTTATGAGTATTCATTAAATAGGATTTTTGTGACCCCGAATCAGTAGATCGGGGCTAATTGTTTTTGATCTGCCTGATTGTTTGTCTGTTTGTCACAAGACTTTAACCTTGACCATAACATGGAAGTCCCCTTACCTACAGCCTCCAACTTTACAGATGCTGAATGAGCTCTATCCACTAAGTGACCTTGACTTTCAAATGACCTTGACCACCATGGCCGGGGGCATGGCATTCATTCAAGCATAGCGCTTGTTTGCATTTAAATTAGGAAAATATATACTTTCTAGTATTGGGAATATAGCCAAATACTGGTAAAAAAACAACACCTGTAATTAAAATGTAACACTGTCCAAGTTAAGACCCCAAATCCTTATTTTATGATACATGTTTTGTTGTTTGCAACACTTTGTTATATCCAGTAATGTGAGTCAATATAATACGTTGTCTAGACTAAGACATACTGTGTTTATTCAACGTAAATAAATTACTTTGCACTTATCAGTGTAGAGCTATTGTGGCATGCTCCGGGATCCATTATAATGTAATGTGAATGCCAGTATGATGAATTTCAAATCATGGACCCCAAATCTGCGAATTTATTGCATTTCACTGCATTGTTGTCCAATATAAAGCGGCCTCAATTCCTGTGTTCTAATGGATCTGTTATGTATGTCTTGAGTATAACTGTATGTATCTTTTGTGAGATGATATTTTCATTTCAGTATTCCAAGGTTTTTCATTCATTCAAATTAAGTTATTCAGGTATGGTAGGAAGGAACCTCATGACATTTTGATATATTAGTTCATTCAGTTGTATCAGATTCATTTATATGCAAATTAGATGTGATCAGTGCAGATTGCTGATGAAAATTCACTGATCTTGTTGTATATGGTAACAGGCAGAAATTCAATTAGCATAAATTATGCAAATTTTACCTTTCATACTGTGGCACAGATCGATGTACACACATATGGCTTGTTTCCTGATTTCAAATTTGAAAGATATTCCTTCATTGTTGTGGGGATGGTGTAATTTCATATTCCTTATATTCTGTATAATTATGGAAACTTATCAGTTAACAATCAACATTGTTGAAATAGTCGCATAACAAAGCAGTCATATATGATTTAAGTAAATGATAATATAGTAAATAATGCAAAATAAAGTTTGGGATTGAAGGGTCATTAAGTCATGGTCATGGTAACTACAAATACAAAAAAAAAAAAATGATATTTTTTGGTTAAACAGCAAAACAAATAGGGTATTGCTGTTTCAGATTTAGCACTAGATTATACATACATGTGGTTATCTTTGGTAGTAATTGAATTTCAAATTCTTATGATCTGTTCTTATATAGGTACCAGTATATCAGCATTCTTTCCGTTGACTCAATGAAAGCTAAAATTTTCTATATTAGGCTGACAGGAAAGATGACATCAGGATTTGCCATAGCAACTATGAGACCTCTAAGCTTACCATACACTTGTATGATTAGCACACTGTAAATTTTATTGTGATATACAAATGCTATTTTCTGTTCTCAGAAATATTTGACATTTATATGCATGTAAACATACTTTCAGCATATTGAATGTCATAACAGCATAAATAAAAATGTGTGTGTGTGTCGTGAGTAATGATACATGAATGTTGAACTGTAGGTCTAGTGTTACATAAGTAATACCATGACAGTCTATATACATACAGATAGGACGTCAAAGCTATACAACTTCCTGTAAGGTGCATGTATAGTTCAGTACAGTACATACCTGTGCAGGTGACTTACCTGTATCATGCATGTGCTATGTGTCCACCAGGCTGCCCCAGGGGGAAGGGGGATGAACTGGAAGTTAATCAACACTATGTATGATTAATAGTGCAATGGCTCAGTTGGACAGGAAAGATTCTTGAAATACATCAGTTTTATTTTCCATTTCAGTGAGGGGAGAAGTTTTAAGGATACAACATTTCTGTTCTCCTTATTTGGGTTTCCATTACACACAAAATTGCCATTTCAACCTCAAGTTGTCTAAATTGCACCCAAAATTTGTCTCTTATATTTCAAGGGAACACCTGTCCAGTACCTGGTATTCAGAATATTTCTATCAAAACTGTAAGCCTCTGGTATTTTAGACATAATTAAAGAGATTACCCATTTTTCCTTTTCCCTGCTGGAATGTTGAGTGGTACCCTGCCTTTTTGTCATTTCCTAACTAAAGTACATACTTAGATAATTGTTAGGTTTCTGTTCACATGTATGAAATTTTTAAGTTCATACATGGCAGACATTGTTGAATGTTTATGTAATAAGTAAAAAAGCCAAGACATGTTCACTGCTGAAAAACATGCAAATAGACACCGTCAACTATGTTTCTGTGTGTTGTGGCAATGTTGTTTACTGGCTGAAATCAGGGCTGTAATTTGAGCACCATCGTCAGACAGACATTTATCTGGTTTAACCCTTTCCCTCATAGAGGATACCATGAAAAGACCTATGCAAACAGCATAAAACCTGATCAGCCTGCGAGTAACTCGCAGGCTGATCAGGTTTTATGCTGTTAGCTGCTCCTCAGTGGTCTGGTAATGAGGATTTTACAGTTAAATTTGGTAAGGTTTAACTGTGGTTTTCTGCAGATCAGGCTTTATGTGGTGCCTATTGAGTGCGTCAAAATGAGTCTATATGAGGGAAAGGGTTAACATTTATCCAGCTGGTTGATAAGAAATTTGTCTTTTTGTCATAAAACCTTAAACTGAGATGCATGAGCAGTTAGATTGGGCGTTATTCGGGTTTCACAAGGTGTAAATTTGATTGAATTAATTTGACAACTTTAAGTTTTGCTCATTTTTAAAGTGTTGATGAATGGTGTAAATTCTGTTCAACCTTTTCCTCATTTAGACTGGGAAACACATCAGACAGATCAGGTTCTCCTTGTTTGTGGATCAGATACATATATATATATATATATATCTATTTAAAACTATTTTAATTGACAATCTTCATTTTATTAATTGTTTATGAATATTCATGTGGTCTAGGGTAAAATAATAATTAGTAATTATATTTAATATACACTCTATGTATTAAATTTCTTGCCATTTTCTAATGCATAGTTGATGGGGAGAGACTCCTGTTTGGGCTTTTGTGTCACCTCTGGGAAGGTGAACAGCCTGATCTGTATTAATTATTGCTGACATGATTTGTGTCTTCTCAGCCTTATTCATAAGGTGTGTCATAAAAACAGCACAGTTGTGAAAGTCAGACAGGTGTTTCTGAAGTGTCTACATGTCGTGAGCACTGTGAACATACTTAGGATGTTTCCTTTGTTTTAAGTTCTCAATTCATAATACTTGAGTAGCAATAAAAAGCATAGATGCATCCTTAATGAATGGCAAAAAAAATATGACAGTATCACTCAGGATTGTTTTTCGCTTTGAAAAACTGATATACATTTACAGTGTTGCTTACTTCTGTCCATTTAAATTGGTGTAGAAGGTGATTTGCATATTCAATTAAAGGTTTAATTTAGATCTACATAGGACTCACCTGTCACTCTCCGTCTTGTTCTGTCACATATTGTGACATCTTTTAAGAGTTTTGGATTAGCATTTTTTTACTTAACTGGCTCCCATGGAAGAGAAGTTAGATCATACCAATATCTTGGGTCCGATGCCTTAATGTGACATACCAGAGTAGTAAGAAATAGTACTGGTATTTCTCCAATTTGGCAGTTGCAGTCACAGGACTTGTTAGCCTGTTGTCAGGATAATGTGACTGGCTGTGACTTAAATAAGCTGTTGGTGGGATGTTAAACCCAACCCAACAAACAACTTACTTTTTGTGTGGCCTGCATAGCATGGCAGACACATAGGGAACACTTTGTCCATCGTTTGTTGCGTGTTTTTCAATGTTTTGTGTGTACATACAGTCAAACCTGTCTTAAGCAGTCAGTCAAGGGGAACAAGAGAAAGTGGCCGCTTAACAGAGGTGACCACTAGATGAACTATTGATATATAACAAAATGCTACAGTTTGGTAATATTTAACTTGACTGCTCAATGCAGGTTGGTCGCTTAGTACAGGTGACTGCTGATACAGGTTGCAGAGTGTTAGCATCTTCTGTATCCTTGATCTTGTGCTATTTTATTGGGGTTATATGTCACCTGCAGTAATTAAATCTTCAAATAGAAATGACATCGTTGAAACATAAGCTTATTAAAGTATGAGTAATTGAACCACATTGATAAATGGATTATTCACATACCTGAACAACTCAACTGGGTTGATGGAAAACATGCAGAGGATTGATAGCATTATCACGTGAATCATTGATGAAACAGAGTTTGTTTTCTTTTTTGTATGTAGACAAGTTGTTGCATTTTAGTCTGGGACTAAGATAAGATGATACATGTACTGTGTTTGTTTGTGTTGAACATCCCTCTAATGGTATTTCAGTCATCTTTATATGTATATTTATAGTGCTGCCTCTCTGCCAAAGCACAGGGTCCATTCACAAAGCAAGAAGTATTAGCAGACAGACCCTTATTAAACATAATACAATAACAGCTCTTCCAAAGCAAATCTTTAGACAAGTGGCTTGATACCATACCCAGTCACATTTTCCTGACACTGGGCCAGCCAGTCATCCTGAACTACCCTCATGTACAAGGGAGACTCTGATATGTATACTAAGTGAATTAAATATCTTGTAAATACTTTATAATTTTGCAGATAATACTAACAGCTCATTGCAACAGAAGAGCTGTTATGGAATGACCTATGCAGCCAGTATAAAATCAGATCAGACTGGGAATACATTGAGGGCTGATTAAGTTAATATACTGTTTTGCAACTCTCCAGTTCTTATTCAAGGTGTAATCTACTTTCAGACAGATCTAACTTGTAACTGGTAGCAGGGCTTTTTTTTCCTTCTTTAGCAGGGGCCATTCATTGGTGCCTTCCCCTCTGAAAATTCTTTAAATTCATGCAATTTTCCCCAACTTTGCATCTTGCTCCAAGATTTTTCGTTTCCCGGATGAAAATAAAGGTCATATTTTTCCTAAAACATAACATAAAGGCCCTTTCCTCAATATCTGAATAAAGGCCTGGGTAGGCCATGTTGTAAAATTTGGTAATTAAGTATTCAGGTGTCTAGAATGTGTAGACTCCACGCCTGGTCAGTAAATATTGTGACTGCATGTTGTTGGGCAGTATTGACCAAAACATTGATATAAACATGTCAGTGTGCAGGCTGTCATTGTAATAATGATTTAAGGACAAGGTCAGACAGTGCAGGCTATAAACCAATCATTAACAGATCATGGCTTGTTAATGGTATGAAACCCATTAGTGCAGACTGATTACAGAGACAGTCAGTGTGACAAGCAGAACCTAGTATAAGAGATAGACAGAAAAAACAGACAGATTCAGGACAATAGCTTATATACAATATAAATCCATTACAATATTTAAATTTAAACTTATTATTTTTACATTGATTGGGAAATTACTAGAAGTTTTATGGCATGTACTGATCCCTTTCGATAGTTTGTAGGTTGAACTAGTACTTTGTGCCTAATAAAGGTCTTGAACAATTCCAGCCCACAGTGGGGTTCAAACTTGCAACCTTCAGATCCATAGTCTCAGTAAGCTTCCACTAAACAAAGGTGTTTTGGATCCATACCTGGATTCCTTGTCAAATAAATACAATTTTGTATTTGACAAAAATTTACAAGTTAGCATTATATCCACTTTCATTTTATAATGGAGCATGTTGTAATGGATCTTAATGGCACTGTGCTTAACCCTTTCCCTCATAGAGGACACCATCAAAAGACCTATGCAAACAGCATAAAACCAGATCAGCCTGCGAGTTACGTCAGGTTTTATGCTGTTCCCTGCTCCTCGGTGGTCTGGAAATGAGGATTTTGTAATTAAATTTGGTAAGGTTTAACTGTGGTTTTCTGCAGATCAGGCTTTATGTGTTACCTACTGAGTGCGTCAAAATGAGTCTATATGAGGGAAAGGGTTAAACTTGCTGATTTAGAGTGGGGAATAAAAGAATATCCTTTAGAATTACCGTCACCTTTATTATGCATCAGAGTGCTTAGACTGCAAATAATGACAGTAAGCCTTAACAGGTTCAAAATGAATGAAAACAAAAGCAATAAGATGTCCAGATAATCAGATACTGCAACCCATATGTAAATTGTATTGTATTTTAAACTGTGTTAGTTTTATGACCCAGTTACACATTAAAAAGTAAAGAATTGTATAGATATAGCCCTGAGGTTTGACCATGTGGAAGTGAGGGGCAGGGCTTATTTTGGATGGGGATACTATACTGAGTTAGGATTGCATAACTTTAAGATGTGTACTTCATTTCTAGATATGTTTGTGATTGCATTCACAAGTATTTCTTATCATAGATATTCAATGAGTGTGTTATAGATTCATTGTGTCCACTGATCTGTTGATATCTAGCTCTATTTTAATTTTACAATGTAATATATGACCAATTTAATAAAATATCAAGAAAGGCTAATATACCTTATCAATATATGACGTACACTATATACTCGTTAAATTATACTAGGACTTGTCATAATCAACATGAAGCAGCAGTACATAATCTCTCATTCAAATAAAAATCAACAATGACTGAAATACTGTCAGAGGAACATAAAATCCAGCCAAATTAACAAACCATCATTTCAAGAATTCCTATCAACTGTGTTACTGATAGCTGTCAACCTGTTCAAAGCAACTGAGCTTTAAATTCTTGTTATATATATTGACACATGCATTCTTATAAGTAAAACTGTTGGTCACAATGGTGCTTTAAGCAAATATTCTAGAGAATACTGTTTATTTCACATTTCACCGTCCCTGGTGGCCTAGTGGTCAGAACGTTCACCTCGGGAGTGGGAGGTTGTAGGTTTTATCCCTGGCTGTGACATTCCAAAGTCATAAAAATTGGTACTGGTATAGCTCCCTTGCTTGGCGCTCAGCATATAAGGGTAGTTCCAGGACTTGTTGGCCCAGTGTCAGGATAATGTGACTGGGTGTGGTATCATGCCAATGTCTATGGCATGATACTGCAGTGTGGCAGTACTATATCTGTCTCAAGTACATAATGTCTCCAAATGACTGAAATACTGTTAGTGGGATGTCAAACCAAACAAACAAACATTTCACCTTCTTTAAACAGTAACCTGGGCTTAAACTGGTCAATTAATGTTATTTCCATGATTGGCCATTTAAAACAGTTTAATCTGCATTAACCTTAGGAATGGTATTAATATTCTTTTAATGCCTTTATGTATCAGTGTGTATCTTTCTTAGTTAACTTTTTTGCCGAGTTTGCATTAATTGAGCAGTGACCTAAGGGTGGAGCTTTTTGTACTTCCTACAGTTGCTATGATTCAGTTGCTATGGTAATGACCAGCAAGTATATACTACCACCCACTGCCTTAAGGGGACATTTTACATTAAGGTGTTGAGTGTAAGGCAGTGTTTGGCAGATACTGTGATTTATGACCTGTAGAAATGGTGTAATCTTGTTGATGGATTTGACAGCTATTTTCAGCTTATGTAGACAATCAGATATTTATAACTTTGTAATTAAAACCTTAATGTTTTCTGTTGATGTTATAATGGATGACTGATTACAGGGCATTTCATGTTAAGAATTGTGAAAATCTCCATAATCATTGATCATTGTACTCCATATTAGGGTAATAATATTTGCTGTATTAGCCCTATACACAGAGAGATTAGAAAATTATCCAGAAATCATAATTATGAGATGTACCGGTAGTTATTCATCAATTACTGTGCAGTATTTTAAGTGAGAAAGACCGAAAACTGTCATTATTTCATAGTAAAGAGAATTCTAAAGACACTTTGAGGCCCATTTGCTGAGCTTTGTTTTTCTATGAAGTATTGGACGATAATTTGAGGCAAAATTTCTCCCTTACTGAAAATATTTTCCCTTTATCAGAATACTTGACTATAAAAAATAAGCGCAGATGTTTATGTTATCCTTTTTATAGAGCAATTGGCAATATCTATGAAACATAAGGAAGTAAAATTTATGTAAAAATTGTGGTCCAGATATTATTTGACTGCAAATAAATCATTAGATTGATACTGTACACACAACATATTTTATCATATACTGAAATAACTAAGTATTATGCAACAAAAATGTTTTAAATTGATCTAGAAAGAGATTTTTTCTCATTGGCTGATTAATGAATCAATAGAGTAATTGAAATAGTTGAGTACTAATCAGTACTGGTAGATGATAAATTCCATAGCTAATTGCTAATGTTTACATAAACTCTCAGTACCTTAATTTTAATGGGAATGATGTTTTTAATCATTGTTTATACATCTCTTCTAAGTTATACATGTATTTTATGATATGGTATATATATTATACCCACAATCCACTTTGTTGGGTGGGGTAGACACTGACATATGATGTTTAATTGCCATCAGTTCACTGTACTTTTCTTAACCCTTTCCCTCATATAGACTCATTTTGACGCACTC
>CM037786.1:13552660-13602660 GCA_021229015.1 Solen grandis | reverse complement strand
TGATGGAAGGAATACCTTAAGTCGGCATCACAAGACATAGTATTGTTACATCGGGTTTCATTCAATGCTTGTCATTTCAATTAATGTATAACAACTAGGGTGGATTATTTATAGTAAAAAACGAAACGAAACTATGTAAACAGCTGTAAACGTGAATTATTTTTTTAATAAAGAGGAAACATATGAAACAAGAAACGAACAAGAATACAAGTCAATGTTTCTAATAGAATTACTATTTCAAACATTTTGTAAAAAGCCCAGTTAAGCAATTATGAAACAGAGCTCAAGATAAAAGATGTATACCGGTATATATACATAAAATTATACTCTTGGACTCTATATCAGTATAACTTAAATTAATCTACATTTTTAGGAAAAAAATGCTTCCCAGTTTAAAGGTTGAATTAATATGCTAGTATATATAACTAAAGTTATATCACTCAAAGTGTGCTTAACATCTGCATTATGGGCCAACCTATTAAAACCTTTGGTTGAAATGTTCTGAGAAGTAATATATATATTATAAGCATACATATTTTTTAATCCAATCGTAAGATATTTAAGATAGCTTGTTTCTGTTTGACTTTATTTTAATGTTTTGATTACGTTTACTATGAACAAAGAGCAACTTTCACAATGTTATGTAAAATAGTTGGTTATTAGCAAACTATGAGTAACAATTATATCATATCATCGAGTTACCCGAGTCATGGTCCCTTAATTTAAACTTTATATTTTACATCGATTACGAAACAGTTTATCACAACTTGTGTAGATCACACACGGCGGCTCTGGTAATACGCATGTGGCTATGATGGTGGGAGGAAACCGAAGAACCCGGAGTAACTCTCGTGTCTGGACGGGCGACTGCTTTACCTGCCTATGCACATGCCCAGGAATCAAACCAGGGACGCATTAGTGAGAAGCGAAGCGCGTTACTACTGTGCTATCGCGGTTATCAGAGAGAGAGAGAGAGAGAGAGAGAGAGAGAGAGAGTCATCAATATCATAATGTTATAAAAAAAACACAATAATTTTATATCTTCCATGAATAAGGGATGAAATTTGATCGGCTCTGACTCTAACGCGAGTTCAAATCTTGGTGATAGCGGGTTCCAGGAAACCTCGCCTATCTCCGGCATCCTTACGAGCAACCTCGCCTATCCCCGGCACCCTTACGAGAAACCTCGCCTATCCCCGGCATCCTTACCAGAAATCTCGCCTATCCTCGGCATCCTTACGAGAAACCTCGCCTATCCGGCATCCTTACCAGAAACCTCGCGTATCCTCGGCATCCTTACGAAAAACCTCGCCTATCCCCCGCATCCTTACGAGAAACCTCGCCTATCCCCGGCATCCTTACGGGAAACCTCGCCTATCCCCGGCATCCTTACCAGAAACCTCGCCTATCCCCGGCATCCTTACGAGAAACCTCGCCTATCCTCGGCATCCTTACGAAAAACCTCGTCTATCCCCCGCATCCTTACGAGAAACCTCGCCTATCCCGGCATCCTTTACGAAACCTCGCCATCCCGGCATCTTACGAGAAACTCGTCTATCCCGCATCCTTACGAGAAACCTCGCCTATCCCGGCATCCTTACGAGAAACTCGTCTATCCCCGCATCCTTACGAGAAACCTCGCCATCCCCGGCATCCTTACCAGAAACCTCGCCTATCCTCGGCATCCTTACGAAAAACCTCGTCTATCCCCCGCATCCTTACGAGAAACCTCGCCTATCCCCGGCATCCTTACGAGAAACCTCGCCAATCCCCGGCATCCTTACGAGAAACCTCGCCTATCCGATCTACAGAACCTGCATCCCGGCATCCTTACGAGAAACCTCGCCTATCCCCGGCATCCTTACGAGAAACCTCGCCTATCCTCGGCATCCTTACGAGAAACCTCGCCTATCCCCGGCATCCTTACAGAAAACCTCGCCTATCCCCGGCATCCTTACGAGAAACCTCGCCTATCCCCGGCATCCTTACGAGAAACCTCGCCTATCCCCGGCATCCTTACGAGAAACCTCGCCTATCCCCGGCATCCTTACGAGAAACCTCGCCTATCCCGGCATCCTTACGAGAAACCTCGCCTATCCCCGGCATCCTTACGAGAAACCTCGCCTCCGGCATCCTTACGAGAAACCTCGCCTATCCCCGGCATCCTTACGAGAAACCTCGCCTATCCCCGGCATCCTTTCGAGAATCCTCTGCTATCCCCGGCATCCTTATGAGAAACCTCGCCTATCCCGGCATCCTTACGAGAAACCTCGCCTATCCCCGGCATCCTTACGAGAAACCTCGCCTTATCCCGGCATCCTTACAGAGAAACCTCGCCTATCCCCCCGGCACTCCTTACGAGAAACCTCGCCTATCCCCGGCATCCTTACGAGAAACCTCGCCTATCCCGGCATCCTTACGAGAAACCTCGCCTATCCTCTTACTCCTCCCCGGCATCCTTACGAGAAACCTCGCCTATCCCCGGCATCCTTACGGGAAACCTCGCCTATCCCCGGCATCCTTACGGGAAACCTCGCCTATCCCCGCATCCTTAAACGAGGTAAAACCTCGCCTATCCCCGGCATCCTTAAGAGAAACCTCGCCTATCCCCGGCATCCTTACGGGAAACCTCGCCCTTTAATTCCCCGGGCATCCTTACGAGAAAAAAAACCTCGCAATCCCGGCATCCTTACGGGAAACCTCGCTAATCCCCGGCATCCTTACGGGAAACCTCGCCTATCCCTGGCATCCTTACGAGAAACCTCGCCTATCCCCGGCATCCTTACGAGAAACCTCGCCTATCCCCGGCATCCTTACGGGAAACCTCGCCTATCCCCGGCATCCTTACGAGAAACCTCGCCTATCCCCGGCATCCTTATGATTTCACGGTACGATAATACGGTTCTTCTGAGCGCGAAAAATGATAATATTGTTTTCAAATATGGTGATCAATGTTGAGAGTGTCTTTAAACATGGCAAGTAAAGATTCATTTGATAATATGTCACCTTATCAAAAATTAGAGAATATTTGCTGATGACGTCAGAGTGGATTCAAGTCATTTAGCTTATAAAAATAGGCCCTATTTTCAACCTTTCGTTTCATTATAATTTTAAGGTACATACAATTATAAACGGGATTTTACTTACAATAAAAGAAGCACTTTGAAAGAAGTTTGGACTATTTTTCACTGTATTTTTCTGATTAACATTTTATTATATTTCACCCATTCCAGTTAAGACTGAAATTTACAGGTCAGCGTTTTTCTTTTGTAAACTTTGATCAATCAAGGAAGATATACGCAAATACCGAAACGTAAGTCCACTATATGCCGTTACGCTTACAAAAGTTTCATAACTATTTAAATTTGATAATTGCTTATAATATTAATACATGTTTTCTCCCGTAAATCTTTTCATTTCTGTTGCTAGCAATTACGTATCAAACCCTTACTTCAATAGAACTGTGAGGTTTTCACATGGAATCGTCATACAGAGCGGACATGCTTTGTTTACGCTGGTCAAACAGACTTTAACTTGGCCACAATGGTTGACCGCAGTCGTGTTTGCTCCCGAATATCAAATCGTGACGACGGCTTCCGGACAGGGGGGTTCGACATGCATATAAAGGACTCCCTTTCGGGGATCAGACACACAACTTGATCGTCAGCACTCAAGGTATGTACTTTTTAAAATATATATTCATTCTCCCCATTTAGCGGCATTTTATTTTTTATAAATATTTTCATATTTTGTTTTTTTTTTAAATTTAAATCTAAATTTTAGAGTTCATATTTTTAAATTTTAGGTTTTTTTAGTTTAATATCTATTTCATGATCTATTCTTTTTTTTTTATTTTGCTTATTTTATGACATTTAACATATATATGAATTGCGTTTTGTTTATCTATTTACATTTTTTATATTTATATTATGCGCTAAGATTAAACTTTTATTATTGATCATAATTACCTCAAACCGATATTGCAAAGTAATTAGTGATAATTTTGAAAGTATTGTTTCTTGATGACGTCAAGACTCGTTTGTCTGTAATAACATTTCAACATACTATGAGCGGGAGCAGTGCATTTCCAGTAATCAATATTGAAAAAGTTTTACTAAAATTTCATTTTTTTCGGCGACAGCAGTAGGCTTCTGCTATTGACCCAGATTTTTCACCAGATTTGGACCAATAAGAATTTTTCAGAAATTCATCTCTAAACGCAACTGCTTCAAGGCAGTATTCTCATTGGCTAAAGATCCAGGCTGGTTTATCATATTTTCACAAATGTATCTGGACATGGAAACTGTGCGCGAAATCAGAGATACAGACTGTTTGCAATGTAACAGTACCAGAATTAAATACGATCTTTGTACAGGTAGTAACCTACATTTTCACAACTATTTACTTCTGCAAAAGATTTAAGTTATGAAAAAACAACAAAAAAAAAAAAAAAAAAAAAACCCACCCCCAAAACCCCACGAATAAACAACAAACAACAACAACAAAATTATTCACTGTATACATTTAAAGCCTTTGTGTACTTATCTTAGGGTCCCGAAATTCTGTGTACCGGCTTTTAGGCTATCACGGTCCACTTACGCTAATACGCTGGTAATGCGAGGATCTGTAGCAGATTAATAATGATCTTAAATTTTTTTTGATCCCATGACAATTTTAATACGATGTTAATGGATTGTTTTTCGTTCCATATATATCCTAGATTTTGCTGTTTATGCATTAATTACAATAAAAGTTACTCTTTCCAGAGTAACCCAATATATTACAATCTTCTAAAATTCTCAATAATATACTTTTCCATACCCATTCACACAATAAGTTAAACTAAGCATGTCGTTAAACAACTTTTATTAAAGATATATATGTTTAATTCTCATTACTATCTTGCAGTATTTCTATTTGTTTTACCCATACATAAACGTCCATCCGTATTTCGAAGAAATGGACAAGGTGTTCCGAATGACATATACCTCGAATTGTGATAAAATTCTTTAGTCTGTCGAAAGCCAATCTAATGTAGCAATAAAAAACAACACCAGCAGGCATTGCTAATTTGCACACTTACTTAACTGCACTGTATCACTCAGCGCGACGTAGCACTATCTATATGATACTTAATAATGGACTCTCAAAAACAAATCAAAGCGCCCAAGGCACTGATAGACTGCCGCCGGGGTTATTATGAAACAAAGAGCGGGTTCATATGAGTTGCAGAAAATGTGTTGAGTTTTTGGTGTCATATGACTTTTGCCTCTATCGAGTTCACCTCTGCTGAAACGCTGGGTTTAGAATTATAGCTATTTCATGTCAATCATACCGACAGTCCTCATTGTGGCTTGAGCGCTTTGATTATGCCTGTCAGAGTCAAGTTATAGGAATGCTCACCAACATAGGAAGTTTTAAAAACTTGTTATAGTAGATTAATGGGCCTTGTCTTACTGAAGATGGCGCAACATGGGGGACATTTGTGTTAATTTCTGTTTCTAAATATCTGTTGACGACCATGTTGCAGATGAAACTGTTCCTGATCGCAGCCTGTCTGATTGCCCTAGCAGCCGCCCGCCCCGGTGGTGATGGGGAGAAGGGTGGAGAGGAAAAGCCCAACCCAATAGCCGCTCTCATCTTCTTCTGTTACGAGACGTACGGTGAGGAGGCCAAGAGGTCTTGGGATGATGTGTTTGACGCCCTGGAGCCAGTGTGTGTCGAAATCATGGCTGCCGTGGAACAGATGGCCGAGGAAAAAGTAAGTTGAGATTGGTGGTTATTTTAGTTACTAGCAAAATAATCAAAATAGTTCGAATCAAATTGATTTGTTCCCACCGCAGTATCTCCAGCTTGGTTAGTCTTATTTTCACTCACTGAATGCTTGAAGTATCAGAGTATTGTGACGATGGAACTAGACTGTAAAATGGCTACATGAACTTACAAATGTTTCCTTTTTTACAACATACTTTTTCTTTGCCTAGTAGCTAGGCTAAATGATGACTCTTTGCAACAAACGGGTGCTGTAAAATATGGTTGAATTTGGGTCATAGC
Source organism: Solen grandis (assembly GCA_021229015.1). Lineage (NCBI taxonomy): Eukaryota > Metazoa > Mollusca > Bivalvia > Adapedonta > Solenidae > Solen > Solen grandis. Next base: position 13,596,606 of record CM037786.1, on the reverse strand, counting down.
CATCTGAATCAAGCAGCCAACATGTTTTAAGTAGATAGTTTCCAGATTCTGGATGCTTCATTGCATGCTTAATGTTTGACTCCCATTTTTATAAAGAGGATTATTGGCAGGGTTTCCTATTGGTCATATGACCGGTCGATTAAGACAAGTTTGACTGTGTACGGTGCGGCTTTTTTATCCTCATTAATTCATTAAAAATCATCTTAAGTAAGAGATTATCATTCTGTAAGCATTACTTACAAATATGATCATTACAAACATATGTAATATTGATTGACAGAAAATAAATAAAATATATGGCCTATATGTAGGATTTCCGTTACATGTTGGATTTCCGTTATATGTCGGATTTCCGTTACATGTTGGATTTCCGTTATATGTCGGATTTCCGTTACATGTCGGATTACCGTTATATGTCGGATTTCCGTTACATGTTGGATTTCCGTTATATGTCGGATTTCCGTTACATGTCGGATTTCCGTTATATGTCGGATTTCCGTTATTTGTCGGATTTCTGTTATATGTCGGATTTCCGTTATATGTCGGATTTCTGTTATATGTCGGATTTCTGTTATATGTCGGATTTCTGTTACATGTCGGATTTCTGTTACATGTCGGATTTCCGTTATATGTCGGATTTCTGTTATATGTCGGATTTCTGTTACATGTCGGATTTCCGTTATATGTCGGATTTCTGTTACATGTCGGATTTCTGTTACATGTCGGATTTCCGTTATATGTCGGATTTCTGTTATATGTCGGATTTCTGTTACATGTCGGATTTCCGTTATATGTCGGATTTCTGTTACATGTCGGATTTCCGTTATATGTCGGATTTCTGTTATATGTCGGATTTCCGTTATATGTCGGATTTCCGTTATATGTCGGATTTCCGTTATATGTCGGATTTCTGTTACAGCCTGACGGCGATAAACCACGCCCCACCGGATCCCCTGCCCGGCGATCTCAGACCCAGGCCCTCGAGAAGGCCCTCAGGAGTGAGGGCGGGGAGGATGTTGACCCTGCTGACATCGTGCTCTACATCTGTTTTGAGCTGAAGAAAATGTCCGAGAAAGCTGTGAGTACTGGATATCTGCGTACAGACGGACACATTTATTTAAATTCTTTACTAATTATTATTTGCCAATATACATGTATATCTGGATTTTAAACAGACCCATAGATAAACGATGCATTTTCCGTGAAAAAATGAAGATTAAATTGCACTCGGTTTATATTTTTTGTTTTCATCACGTTTTTATTAACTATGTGACTAGATCTTCTCTTTTACAACCGATACTATTTTTATTGCGATTTCAAAGGAACCTACATTTTGAATGTGCATATTTGTAGGATTCCTCTGCGAAGAGAAACCTGGAAGCCCTCCTGTCTGCCCTGGAAAAGATGCGACCCATCTGTGGCATGGCCTTCGAACTGGCCGCAGCAGAGCAAAGCTAATAAATGACCCCTAACCTTACAGATGACGTCACCTGCCCGTATTTCCGGACCGCGAATTCTAGAACATGTACTTAGATATCATTTTTTTATTTTGGCATTTGGAACGTTTTTGTTGTTTTCTTTGAATAAAAATCATAACTATAATAACATTTTGTAGTTTTTATGATACGCCCCATCTTATGTTTATATTTAACCCCTGCCAAATCTTCCTATCTATATTTCCCCATGTTCTACATGGTATATGGGCCTAGACCTCTTACTGCAAATGTTCTGAAACACATATTTATATTCGGCCCAAATATATCAAATTTTATTTATATTATGATGCGGTCTCATGAAATGATATAATACTTTTAGTGTTTGATATTGGTTTAGACGAATATAACATACGAGACATGTTGGGCCACTGTCAAATGATCTGAATTTTAATTTTGTCCAAAAGTGTTGTGGTTTGAAGAATTGTGTGGTCTGAAAATTTAAGTTGTTAATCATTTCAGTTTTCCGAATATTAAAATTTTCATAATATTTAAGTATTAAAAACTTATGAGGTTGATTTTATCAGTTATCCAAATATTTAAGTTGTTTAAAGCTTTCTAAGCATATAATGAAATGGATTGAATATTTAACTGGTTAAGTGGTCTGAAAATAAGTAAAAGATCGAATAAGGCAAAAGGGCAATAAAAGTGAGATGGTCTTGATATTATTGTGGTCTTTATATAGGGGTTTTTCCAGTAGATCAATAATTTTACAAGCAACTCACTCTTATACTTTTGTAATTGTGAAAATGATATGCTAGATCTCCCCTGACTGAATAAAAGAGGGCTTCTCAGTTTTAAGATGGAATTCATATGTATTCAAAATATAGTGTGCACCATACAGATGTTTTATTTCTTTTCTTATAAAGCTATACCAATCAAAGTGTGGTTAGCACCTTTCTCATGGAACAACCTGTTTCACTTTTTCGTTGAAATGTTTTGAGTCAATTTAATCATAAGATATCGGGGCCTCCGTGGCCGAGAGTGTAAAGTCGCTGACTTTAACACTCACTCAACCCCTTACAGCGTGGGTTCGAATCCCGGCAGGGTCATTCGGATTTTCAAGTGAGGAAGCCTTCCAGCTGGCTTGCGGTAGGTCGGTGGTTTTTGCAGGATGCCTCCGTGCATTCGGGGTCTTCCTCCACCAGTAATTAGCTGGACGTCGCTATATGACTGAACTACTGTCGAAGCGCCGGTAAACTCAAATAGTCAAGTCAAGTCAAGTCATGTCAAGTCAAGTCATAAGATATCGAGTTACACGAATCGAGGCCCATGATTTTAATTTTATTTTACATAGATTACAAATTGTGTAAAACACTTTTGACAGCCCCGGTAGTAGCGTGTGTGGTTATGAAAGTGGGAGGAAACCAGAGGGCCCGGAGGAAAATCTCATGCACATGATTAGGAATCGAACCCGGGACGCATTGGTGAGAAGCGAAGCGCTTAACCACTGTGCTATCGCGATTCCCAGAGAGAGAGAGAGAGAGAGAGAGAGAGAGAGAGAGAGAGCATTATCAACATCATAATGTTATCAATGTTAAACATTACATTGTAATATTATTTCCTACGTAAATTAGAAATGAAATTTGACCAGCTCTTGACTCACAAAACTGGATGGTAAGGCCTTCAAAGAAAGATTCAAACCGTGTCACAATAAAACTTCTATAACTTATCAAACAATATTTATTTACATTTAATTATCGTTTGGTCCAAAGATTTTGTGTCCCGGCCACTATTTTAATGCATCAAAAAATTAAAAAGGACATTACCATCTGAACTTGTCTTGCATTTTCCCCTTGTTAGAAATGTCACTATATACATAAGAGGCCTCCAGCGGTATTGGTTTGAGCCAGAACTCGTATTAATACATAAGAAGGACTATTTCGTCATGAGAACAAAACCTTAAAAAGACAGGAAGGCGTCTTATCACACTAGCACCCGTCCTGATAGTTTATCCAATAACTCATTTATCTTTATTATAAACCGGTGTGAATGGATGACTATCCGTATAACTGTGGCTATTTCTGTTGAGACTTATATCGTACGTATTTAAAACGACAAAAGACGATTTAATTTCCTGTTGGTCCTCGCATTATGAGAGTGATAATTATCGGCCACGATCTTGCTTTTTTGTAACTTAATATACAACTTCAATATTTAAAATATTAGAAAAGGTTGGTACACTCTTTGTTGACTTTGAAGGAGACATATTTGGTTCCCAGGGTCTCAATACAGGCACCGACTATCTATTTTAGCTTTAATTAAAACACCTCGTATCTATTGCACAAATATCACTACCGATCGAACATTTATGTAAGTAGGGATTAGTTAAAGGGCTAAAATATCAGCGGAATATATCGTGACATGAAGTGGACACGTGCGACCTGTGTGTTGTTGTTGTGCTGGTGTCTACCGTGGGATTGTTGATTTACCGGCCGGTGAATCGTGATAACAAGCTTATTGTCTGGTAAAATTAACTAGAGACCTCTTAATATTCATTGACTTTTCTTCGGCAAATGTCATGGATTTAAAAGTATGGTACAACACGTACATGTATTTCTTAGAAGCCACGTGTATCACACGCCCTGCTAGCGTAAATGATAATGTGTTAGAGTTCGAAACTGAAGGTTGTTAGTTCGAATCAAACATAAAGCATAAACATAATTATCTTTTTTTCTTTAATGAATTTTGTTTGTTTGTTTGTCGGGATTAACGTCCTACCGACAGTATTTCAGTCATTTGAAGACGATATCTACTTGAGACAGATATAGTGCTGGCATCATACCACACCCAGTCACATCATCTTGATGATGGGCCAACCAATCCTGCAACTACCCTTATATAATGAATTTTGACTACTGTGTTTAATAATGTACCTCATGAAAATCACACATATCACAATTTTATCGAACTTGTTTATTACTCAAGCTAGTTTCTCGATACTCGATCGCCTATAGAATTAAACATGTCGTATAAGAAGTCTTCTAAACAACAACAGCAGCAGCAACAACAACAACAACAACAACAACAACAACAACAGCAGCATCAACAACAACAACAACAACAACAATCCATTCACACTGCAAATATTAAAAAAAAAAAAATGTGAAAATAACATTTTTTATTATTTTAAGCATTTATCTGCACCGATGATTTGAAACAACCACGTCGAGATAACAAGACCATTAAAGTTACCACTGAGCCACCCGGACTTATTAGAAGTATAAAACATTGCAAACCATACGACCATTAAAAAAATGGAAACATTCGTTATAACTTACGGAAACTAACGAAGAAAATCACGGAGATTAATCAATCTCACAGACAATACAAACTGAATAGTACTGTTTGTACGGCGATGCTTACCGGTCCCGGTGGTCGAGTGGTTAGAGCGTAAAGAGAGGTTGGGGGTGTTATCCCTGGCCGCGACATACCAAGGTCGTAAAAAATGGTATGGCGTAGCCACCTTGCTTAGGGCACCCAACATACAAGGATTCATTGGCCCGATGTAAGGATAATGTGACAGGATGTGGTATCATGCTACATTTGTACGGTGTGATTTCGCAGTGTGGTAGCACTATATTTGTCTAATGTAAACAAAACTCCGCAAATCAGTCTATAACAATCCATTTTCCCTCAGTCAACTACAACACATATCGTATGAAAATACAAAAAAACCCAAAAAAATATTCTGATATAACTTACTACAATTTTAACGAAATTGTAACAACAAACAAGAGAACAAAGATGGCCCTGAATCGCTCACCTGGGAAATATTGCCTTCATTGCCTTTTATAAAACAGTCATACTGAAAATCCATCAGGAAGTACAGCAAAAATTAATCGTAATTCCACACAAAAAACTGTACCTTGGTCCAAATTTTGATATTCATAGCTATTAAATCAAGTGACCCCCAGGGGGGGGGGGGACCAATTTGTATCCAAGTTCCATGATTTGAAAACTTGGTTCAGGTCTACAAGGCCATGTAACATACCAAATATCTAAACCCATGCTATTGCGGTTTCTTACAAGATCATTTAAAGACTCACCTATATAAGTCTATGTAAAATCAAGTGACAATTTTGACCCCAGGGCCATGATTTTAGATGTCTATAAGGTCATGTGACACACCAAATATGTAAACTCACGGCCTTGTGGTTTCTGACAAGAAGATTTTTCTTGACTTTCCTGTATAAGCCTCTTTTAAATAAATTGACCCCTTAGGCGGGGCCAATTTTGACCCCATGGCCATAATTTGAACACAATGGTAGAAGTCTATTAGGCCATGTTATACACCGAATGTCTTAGCTCAAGGCCTTGTGCATTTTGACAAGAAGATTTTTCTAATTCTTTTTTCCAATATAAGTCTATGTAAAATCAAATGACTCCGGGGCGGGGTCAATTTTGACCTCAGGCCCATGATTTCAACAAACTTGGTAGAGTTCTATTAGGCCATGTTACACACCAAATATCTAAACTCCAGGCTTTTGGGTTTCTGACAAGAATTTTTCTAGTTTTTCCTATGTAAGTCTATGTAAAATCAAGTGACCCCTGGGGCGGCGCCAATTTTGACCCCAGGGCCATGATATGAACAACCTTGGTAGAGGTCCAAAAGACAATGCCACACACCATATATCTAAGCTCTAGGCTCTGCGTTTTTTTTTTATAAAGATTTCACTTTAAAAATCTATTTTTAGCCCCTGAAACAAGATATGCAATGGACCGGAACCATTTGAATCTCCAAAGAACATTCCTGCAAAGTTTCATCAAAATTGACCCAGCGGTAAAGGAGGAGATGTTGTTTAAAGACAAGAGGGCCAAGATGGCCCTTAATCGCTCACATGATGCTACAGTGCAAACAAATCTGCCTTTTTTTTATAGTGAAAGGGGAATAACTCCTAACTTAACTAGCCGATATCAGTTATAATTGAATCCGATTGCAATATTATGGTCATAAACATTGTTATAAAGTTTAAAAATGATGATGGTAGAGAGTAAACAAAGTAAAATCTGGCATATTTTGATATTAAAAGGGGTATAACCCCTGACCTTATCAACCGCTCTCAGCTTAAATCGAACAATTGTCATAAAGTTTGAAGATGATTGTTTGAAAAATGAAGATGCTAGAGTGTAAACAAAGTGAAATCTTGCATTTTATGACATTAAAAGGGGCATAACTCCTGACCTATTTGACCAATCTCAGCCATATTCGAACTCAATTGTAACATTATAGTCATAAACATTGCCATAAAGTTTGAAGATGATTGCTCAAAAGATGAAGATGCTAGATTGTAAACAAAGTGAAATCTTGATTATTATTATTTTTATAATTAAAAGGGCATAACTCTTGACCTAATTGACCGAACTCAGTCATATTCGAAATCAGTCGAGGCATTATGGTCATAAAGTTTGAAGATGATTCCTTAAGAAATGAAGGTGATAGAGTGTAAACACTAAATTGTTGATACGGACGACGGACACTCACGGGATCACAATAGCTCACCCTGAGCTTTGCTCAGGTGAGCTAAAATTGTTGACTCCGGACGCACGCACGCAGGCACGAACGAACGGCGGACGACGGACAAAAGGCGACCACAAAAGCTCACCATGATCACGTTTTTGCTCAGGTGGGCTAAAAAAACAAACACAAAACAAACAAAAACTAAATGACGTACAAAATTTAATAACCGTTATTCGTGTGTACAACACATCGTTTATATCACATGTTAATTCATAAAGAAAGAAAAACAAACACCATTTGAACTCCTAGAACAACATATTTAAGAAAACAATGGTAATTTACATAGATAATGAATGAAAACTACACCCACTCGAGTATCATCTCACTTAAGTTCTGAGGCTTGTGAATCCCGGTTACTAGAGTTGAACAGTTATAACGTTTTTATTCAATAACTCTTAAATCAACATATCAGCATGTTGGTATATTAGCATGAAACATGGTAAACATTACCTGAGTATATACTGTTTCCAAGACTGAATAAGATCTCATGAGAGATGTAGGTCCTAGAGTTGTACTCTGAGATTTTAATGATTCAATATTCATTTATAAAATTAATCCAAATATCTAATTTGATAAATGTCACTAAAGGTAATGAAAGTGAAAGACAAATTTAAATATAAAAAAAAGAATAATTCAAATGACCTAACTCTAGATATGTTTGATTTAAAACCTGGAAATTATTATTTGGTCATGATTATTTGTTAGCAAAAAAGGGCGAGTATTGACAATGTTCATTACAATCGAAAGGCCATAACTCAAGACGTTGGATCATATCATAATTCGACATCACCGAAACCAAACGTACTTTAATCTGATGGACGAAATTTTGACTATTTTTTTTTAAATTTTACACACAAAATATAATTGAAAGCTAAGCTGGAATTATCGTCCGTCTGCAGAAGAGTGATTTTTATTGGGGACAAACATGCTCCGTTCAATGATATTGTTTTGTGCGAGAAATTAAAAGCGTTAAGATCAAGGTAGTCCATAATGAACCCAACCACCCAATTACGAGTAAATTTTCACTAAAAAATAACCGTTTACCATGATTACAGGTGATTCAAGATATATGATAAAAAAAAAATTCAAAATAGAAACTGCTAGATTGTAAACATTCTGAAATTTTACTTTCTTTAATTACTCATGGGGCATAACTGCAGTCAGATTCAGAATCATACGTGGATAAGAACACTATCTCTGAATCTCAATCAACACTGTAAGTACAGCTGAACCTGTATCGGCGGCCACCTGTATTATGTGGTCAACTTGCATTAAGCGGTCAATTTTTATCTTACCAAACAAGATTTTGTTACATGCTTGACCCCCATTTAGCGGTCACTTCTATTAGCCGTTACTTTCTCTTGTTCCATTGACAGACCGCTTAAAACAGGTTTGACTATTAAAAACGCTAGAATGTAAAAGAACAATTACAGGCGATGGATGCCTCAAGATCCAATTATGTCACTCTTAGCACTTCCTGGACAGGATCTCAATGAGCTGGTACATATAAAGGACTATCATGATATTATTCCAGCAATTATGAGAAAATAGAACATAATGTCTTTTTAGATCAGTAAACTCTTGGCTCACTGCTTACCAAATCTACATATCTGTTCTAATCAAATAAAAATATTGCATTTTTTAAACACTATTCCACTGCAAAAACTTGTTTTGTGTTTATTGAGAGCAATTAAAATTTTAGTAATACACTGAACGAGATAAATGTTAATGTTGATACCAATCAAACAAATGAGGTGAGCGTTTCAAAGTTATATTTAAAGAATAGGGAAACTATTATAAATATTTTGCTTACTTCACATCTATGTGTTCAGATTTTCTTAAATCCATGGATTGATAAAAAAGATAAAAGTCTCGAATTCCACCAACAATACTTAGCGCTAGGTTATACTTAAATTCTCAAACAAGGTAGATACACAATCCACCATTACTATTGTATGTAATATTCACTATTTTATGAAATATTCAATTACTTGACTTAACTGAATGAATTATTACCTTAATAACGAACACTTATTGTGAAGAATATTTTTATTAAAGAAGCAAAACTAAAGAAATTAATACTTAATACCTCTAAACATTTAAGTTTCATTTAGCACTAAGAATTGTAGATGGAATTCGACCCAGTTATTGACATTAACCATATTCCTTATAATACATACAGTCAAACCTGTTTTAAGCGGTCTGTCAATGGAACAAGAGAAAGTGACCGCTTTATAGAAGTGACCGCTAAATGAGGGTCAAACATATAACAAAATGCTAGTTTGGTAATGTAAAAACTGACCGCTAAATGCAGACTGACCGCTTAATACAGGTGGCCGCCAATATAGGTTCAATTGTACTCGTATATTTGCTTCATTTGTAGATTCCGTTGAAAAACATTTATTTCATTTTAAATATAATATTTTATTAACTTATTCAAAATATAGTTTAAATATTTACAAAAACTTATTCTGCTGCATCCATTAAAGATATCACATAAGTTCATAATAATAAAACATGAACAGTTCAAATAATTTTGTCCTATACAGATACCCATTACAATTATTATATAAAACGCACTAAAAATACCATAAAATTATTAAATAAACCCAACACGTTATAATATGAAAATAACACATTCATGCTAAAAAGGAAGTAATTGATACATTGGTACTTTTGGTATCGTAAATTCTTTGCAGCAGGTAAATGCAGTCGTATTTCACTATTTTGTACAAAATGTATGTTCAAAGCTTGGAATTTCCTCATTACATGTACGAATTTATTTGATTATTCACAAAAACAATATTTAAATGCTATATACAATGTTATCGTATATAATATTAATTAATATCACTTAGTATTAAAGCGATTACCAAATGTTCTAAAGATTATGTCACACCTGTAAATTATCACATAAGGTATTACTAACAAAAAACAACAACAACAACAACAACAAAAACAACAACAACAACAACAACAAAAAACAACAACAACATTTATTGACAATTCATCTTGTAAACGGTTTTATTTTTTATTATTATTAAGTTGACTTGCTTTTAATCTGATGTAGCTTATTTGCAGAATGTGCATCTGTCCAATGGTAACTAATTTAACGGGCAATCAGATATGATCTCAGCTTGCCACTAAATCAACAAAACTTAGTAACGAGTTCGTCAGTTATTTCCTTTATTAGTCAATAAAGTTTGGGTCTTTGATCTCGATGATGCTTATGCTGGTATCTCTCTCCAGACGATGGTTATCAGGCGATGTAAACATGGTTTTGGCGGTTTTTTCTGGCCCCAGTTTACTGGAACAGAACTGAGTGTTCAGTACTTCCTCCACCGTAATGTTGTCACCAGTGTCGTCAGGTTTCCGAGCATGCTGCTTAATGGCAGTAACTGTATATAAAGAAAAAATGACGATCTTTTCCGTATTAATTGAGTGATTGCTGTTTCTGCGAATATTGTGCATTAAAGCAGCTCGTTCACAGATGATCGGTAAAAATTTTAAAAAAAATCTATATTCCCTCGTAAATGTTGGTGAAGTCTTTTGTTGCCTGACAAATAAACTCGGAAAGTGTAGGTCATATTGCACAGGAAAAACGCTATTGCATAAACACAACTTCGATTGAATTATTATAATAATATCATATTACTCGATCAAAATACGATATCCCCGAAGGGCACGAATGACCAGGTTACAGTAGGATTTGGTAAAATCATCCTATGAAGTTAGCGCATGTGAGAAAAGTAAATGGATCTTAATGTAGATTTTATTAGTCTCAATGTAGTTTCAATACCGTCTGTGACGGTATTGCCTGTGATGTGGAAACCACCCATTTTCTATTTCGACCACGGATGGTTGCATTGTGTGACACTGCGTCTGTAAATTGGTATTGATAGACGTAATACACACACATAGTTAAAATCAAATTTTTAGTCAATGACCATCTGTGAACAAGCTACTTTAAATATGAATGGATTCATTTCTTACAATAATCGAAGTACTAAAATTTAAAGAACAAACTAAGTCAACATTTTCTCATTTGGTGAAATAAAACATTCAATGTATATTTTAGTTTGCTGATACACATAGATACAAAAGATAATGTTAATTTAACTATACAATTCTCGGGGCTACTGCTGGCTTAGATTTAGAGGTCAATTCAAAGATATAAAACAATTCATGCTTCATAAAATTGCAAGGCCAAACCTTTGTCGGAAGTGTGAAAATGCCTGTAGCAAGCCATCAAGACAAGAAGTACCAGCAGAAGAAATCCGCCGGCGCTTATACCCAAAACAAGCAGAAGTTGAAATGTATCATGGGCTCCATCTTCAAAAACCTACAAATACAAACGTTACGATGATGCTATAAAACTACTTCATTGGATACATTTATCGTACCTACTAATCACATGACATCAGATTAAATAAATACATGTAGAAGCAACCATGCAAAATACACATGCACATATCTTGGTAAGTATTAAAAAATGTAATAAGTCAGTTACTGCATGGAATCGCTTTCGTTCATTGCTAATAAAATTTGCATTATTGAACATATTTTCACATAAGACGTCTTGATACTTCATATATTACATCTATATCAACGTTCTGGAAACATTTTGGACATGTTGCCGAGATTATCCGTTTGTGTAAACGTCAAATGCGAGTTTCCAAAGCTAAAATTGCCGCGATCTATAAATAGAGACTGTGACATTAACTGAACACTCTGTGTTTCAGGCACCTGTGTTTCAAAAGCGTGTTCAGTAAATTGGGCGAATCATTTTATATACTGGCCTTTATTTAGCAGATGAAGCAATCAACACATAACTCTTTTGGAGGGAATTTGTTCATATATGAAACACGAAATTAAACAACACTTGCAAGCATGTGCCAAAAACTTTAAAGGCTGAATTCAAATTTTACCGATAAAACCATTCGACGGTAATTGGTTATTATACTGGGACCAAGACTTGAGTAAAAACAATCGGTGGTTACGAAACAGATGAATTGGATAGACCGGCTAGCAATAGACTGGACAAGCCTTCCTTTTAAAAGGAAATTTTTATTAGTTAGATACATGAACTTACTTCAGGTGAACACAGTTCAGAGTTATATGAATCCCCATTAACTCCAAAGTAAGTCTGCAGCGTCAGGTTGTTTCCATTGTACAAGAATACGGAACCATTGTTGATGATGTCGCATATGTTGTTGATTGTACTGACAACTTCCGTCCTGGTACCCTCTATCACGAAGGATACGACAATACTCCCTGAAGCAGATTTCATAAATATAGGAAGATATTTAACTATCACTTTGGAAAAAAATCCATATACTTTCATCATAAAGCCTACTTTTCGACAGGTAGTATGTTAAGATATGGAAAGTTCACTATCTCAATTTAAACACTGACTATTGGTAAAAAAAGAAAAAAGTAACATCAGAATTTTGAAAGGAAATATTGCAAGTAAATCTATCTAATTCGTCGCAAATATAAACTAAATACTTTATATGTTATTATTACAGTCCTCTTTGCAGCCAAATTGCTTTCAGAAAGACCTTAGAAAACATATACACAAAACTTTAAAGTCATATTGTACGTCTCACCAGAACTTATTTCACTTTTGCTGAGTCTCACGCTGGACCAGTTGCTAGCGTATTCCTCGAAAAACAGCTGCTCGAACTCATACTTGTCTGCCTCCGTTGGCAAAACCCTTTCAAACTCTCCTTCAAGTGTTACCTGAAATATGAAAATCAAGGAACAGACATAATTGGATGTAGAATTGTAAAGCAATATACACATACAGTAAAACTTTCACTTTGATAACATGATATAAAAAGTGTTTGTCAAAAATAATAAATTGTTGATACCTGTAACATGTTATCGTGTAAATGAATAAATTACAGGTCCATGTATGTATATTTAACCGCAATGTCGATAAAAAAAAGACTGCTTACAAAAAAAATAAAAAAAAATAAATAAATTACATCGCAACAGTCAGCCTCGACTTCGAAAAACTGAACAATAATCGAAAACTTCTGACCTATTAGTTAGACATACTATCAAACGTCTTAAAGCTCTGACGTTCCTTTTCAATCTAATTCATATATTTTTGTCATATTTATTTGCAACAAGGTATCAATGAGATCACTTTCTATACATACCTCATTCTTTGGACGGAACTATTTCATAAATCAATGTTTATCTAAATTCTTTAAACCTTTTATAATGCAGCAGCTTGTTTATAGAATTATGATATACAGACAAATCCACTTTTTAGTTAACATATCTGTCCAAATAGGAATGTAAAATTGAGTTTGTTGATTTGCGTTTAATCAGTATCTGAAAGATGGCGTTATTGGAAATTTCAGATATACTTCTATTTTCTTAAAACATTTTAAGCCATTACAACTTGCGTGTGAATTGCTTAGTGTGATGTAATTCCCCTAAGCAATGTGTTTGGTATCGGTCGTTTGATAACTCACACCCCGAAATCCAATGTTTTCTTTTATCAATCAATCTATGAAAATTTTTAATACCACCAACTTTTCCATTTTTGCCATCCCTGATATTATCTAGTTGATATCTATAATCGACTTTCCTATATATGAATGAATCTCGCATGAATCTGTTTCCCCATAATATTTAAGTTCGTATGTGTGCAAAATTGCTTGGTGCATTTTATTTTTCATAAAAAAAACCCACAAAAACATTTACATAGAATACATAAAAAAAGCAAGTAAAAAGAAGTATCAACATTCTTCCAGTAGGAAATATCCATGTAAAATAAAAGAAAGTTTCGTCCAAAGTCATCAAAGAAACATCGAAGAACTTCCATCTTTGATTATCTTTTATTAAAAGACTTTTGACCTATTTATATATTAGCGGTATAATATACAATTCTATATAAATCATGTTTATACCACAGACAGCTTTATCAGATATTAATGTAGACATCTTTACCTTCTGTCTTTTAACACTCCATATAATTGAAATGGAATTCTATACAGTGCTTGTATTTCATTTTTCCGGAGCTATATTTTAAAAATTTAGTAGTCATGAACTTAACCAAACAGGGAAATTGAAAAGAATTAAATCCTCAGAACAGTAATGCAACTACCAACATTGAACGAATTGAATTTAAAAAACAACAACTATATCACACATGTATTCAAAATCAGCAATGGTGAAATAATCAAAATGGTGTTAGAAGCTCCAGGAGTTCATTATAAATATGGTGTTGTTTCAAGGTCTAAGTTGATCAATCGATTGAGATATACGTATAAATTCTTTAAAAATGACGTTTTATAAACTTGAAACATCTCTGACTTTGAATTTATCTCATAAAAATGATAATAGTTAATTGGGCTTTTGTAAATCATGTAGCAATAAGGCATTGGTTATTTTAAAATCTGTAATCATGAGACTAACTATAAAGGTTGACTGGAGACTGGTGTATATTGTATATATTAATGTAAGATGATGAAGGACTATATCTGTTTCAAGTTGATAGTCGACAAACGGGCGTTAAACTCGACAAACATGAACTGAAAAGTGACATACCTTTAACAGTTTTGTCGTTTCTGGATCCATGTTCACATGGTCTTGACGGATGACAGTAACTTTTTGATAAACTGTGGTGTTGTATTCCTGTGGATCTGATACAACGTAAAATATTAGGTAGTAAATTCCAACAAAATCAAGCCTGAGATCTGTGAAGTTGGCCTGTCCTGAAACTGGGTCGAACTTTACAGACATGTTTCCAGACAATGTCGCAAAACGTGGTGATCCATTTATATCAACAGTGGCTGTCCAATTGTGAGACTGAAATGCAACGTTATGTTTCAATCATAATATATCAATAATATTAGGACATTATAAATAATAATTTTCATTTAGAAAACAACGGCGACCCGAAAATCATCTTTAGCATATTAATGCCCGACACAGATTTCTCCATTTTTCTGGTCCTCGAATTTCAAACTGTAACGCCCAAAGGTTTAACTTAAAATGACAAAATAATTGAAAAGTGAAATCTAAGTGAATGAAATATGTAATCTAAATTCTACTCTGAACATATATGGGAGAATATATTCTGTTCAAACCTTAACTATTTTGAATTAATTAGACACTATCCTCTGCTTTGTGATTTAAAATGGAGCTGAAATATCCAAAGATTTTCCCATTTCATATAAATTCACAACTTTCCGATGATCCTAAAAATAACATTTATTTTAATTGAAGTTGGTGAGATTGTTTAAAAGGCTATTGTGTAAAATGTAAAAATAAAATACCCGCCACGAAATATCAGGGATGACCTCACCCGTCTTTCCATCCCTTAAATCTAATAGGACAGAAAAAGGAAGATATTGAGGAATTGTTCCAGATGGAGCTTCAACCACACTACTTTTCACTGGGCGGGCTGGTATGGAAAATAAACTGGATTGCAAGGTGAGGTATGTTGCAATTTCTGGATAAGTGATATTGAAGTCAAAAAGGCATCCACTTCCGATGTAGTGCAGGGTCAGGTCAGTGAAGTTAAACCATCCAGAAGAAGAGTTGACGGTCAGTGTTCCGGACAGGCTGGATTCACTGTGACATGTGCCATCCCGTAAACTGGCTGTGAGTTGCCATGGATGTTCTCTTGTGCCTAACTCAGTCACGTAGTTTCCCTAAGAATAACTCAGATTTGAATATACTGCATTTACATTTAAAATAACATCAATTTGATATTACAACTTTATGTGACAATTCAGAAAAAAAGATGCCCTAAAGTCGGTTAATAAAACTGACATCAATAGCTTAAAAACCCGTGGCGATTAATTTAATGATTTCATACCATGTCATTTCAAAGGTAGCACTAGTTGTTCATCATAACTGTCAAAATAAACATTATATATATTCTCATATATTGTCAAACTGAACTTATATAGCAAGAAAAACACTTTGTGTTTGTATTTGCTTTTTTGCTTTTTTAGGAATACTCAGTCGATACACGCAAATTAATATACATTTTCTTATCTCATTCATAGCCATGAAAACGAAATGTTTTCTGTCAATATACTAGCACACAAAAAAGTCATTTTAAACGTATGTTCACAATTCATGTTTCCCGTGGGTACCGACTGTGGCGATTACATTAATGATCACTGACAGAAGAAAACTCATACCTTGGGGTCACGCCCTTTTATTTTAGGCTGAACTCGCAAAATAGTATCTTCATATTCCGGGACAGGCTCTTCAACGAATACGATATCTTGTACGTATTGGGTATTGTGAACTGGCTGAACTTCATCAGCTGATTCAGAAGGAGCTTCAACATAGTTACACTCCACAGAAACGTTTAAAGAAGAAGAGAAATCCCCGGCCTGACACTCATTGACAATGTCGGAGGTAATGCTCATATACGTTGAAAAGTCGATGCTGTCTGGTACAGTGGAATTCATTGCTAAGGAATAAATGATGAACTTTTACGTTTAAAATATGCTGATATAAAACAGTAAGTTTTTATTAGAAAGCAAAGATAATTAATATCATTTAAACCATCGAATAAATAAATCAGTTTTTAAAAAGAGAATTCAATATATGTCACTGATCTCAAATCAATTGATTGACTGAAATTTACTAACAAAAATGTGGATAAGAAAAACAAATTACATTCTGATGGTTCATCCCCAATTTCAATTTCGACTTCAAGATCGGAACTAGACCGTCTTTGTCGACCAGTTGACGAAGATG
The DNA here is from genome assembly GCA_021229015.1 of Solen grandis. Taxonomy (NCBI): domain Eukaryota; kingdom Metazoa; phylum Mollusca; class Bivalvia; order Adapedonta; family Solenidae; genus Solen; species Solen grandis. The sequence continues at coordinate 13,579,851 of CM037786.1, read as the reverse complement.
CACTCACGATGTTGACTATTCTTATCTTGCTGAAGGGAATATCAAGAAATGCTGCAAGGTGTTCAATGATGCTTGGTCCATAAAATTGCTGAACTGTCATAGCAGGAAAACCAAATGAAACAATAATCACAGGCTTTGTTTTGACATCTATTTTCTGCGGGCCTTTGATAACGATGGAAATAAGACCAGTGAACCGATCTATGTAGTTTGTCCCTGTTTCGTCCGATAATGTCGGTGTGTATTCATTGCCTTAAAAGTATATACACATGTAATATAAAAAGTTTGATGATTATATAAAATGCAAGGGCAAATAGGAAATACGCATCCTTAAACCGCCAATAGACATAAAACGTTCAAAGCTTATGCCTAGACTGACTTAATTTATTTGATTTCAACATTAACTTTACACGATTATTGTTAACCAATTAGCAATAAAATTAACGGTGTATGTTAATTGTCTGTCTTGGTTTCTAATTCATGATTTAAATATATCATGTCAGAAAAGGGACTTGATAAACCTAACTGTCATATATAGAGATGTATGAATGCCTATGGGGCGCTACTAAGAATTACATACATAGACGAAACAACCTATTGGGAAGGGAAGTGCTACTTTGATATTTAGACAATATAATTACTTCTCTATCAATAATTCTGGTTCAAAAAAGTAAAAGCACTTTATCACATACCGATTTGTTTCTTGACGGCATAATATCCAGCCTCGTTTATATAGGCGTTCTTGGCAAGAACAATCTCGTTATCAACATACACGTCGAGTCTGTTACTTCTTGCATACCAGACCGTCAGAATGTTCCCTTCATTGGCAGCAGAATTTAGTAGATAGTATCGAAGATGAAAGGGTGTCGTGCCGGTGAAATGAACCAGATAGTCTAGACCTGAACAAAATAGCTCGTTCATACATTTAAAAACTAAATAAACAACCCTATCCAATTCCTAAAATTCCAAACAACAACACATGCAACAACTTTACAACATTTCGGAAAAATATGTAAGGGTATATATACACACACATTTTATTTGAACGATATTGTTAAAGTGATATTTTTGTATTAAAACAAGGAAATAAAATATTTTATTTTTGATTTTTTTTTCTAGATGATTGACATTAGTAAGAACGATGAGAACAACTGACCTGGATTTAATTTTAACTATATTAACTTATATTACTCGTATAATATTGTACATTATATATGAATTTTCACTCATTGTAACTCACGATTATTAATATTTTTGTTATGGGGACTATTAACTGAACATGATCTCTATTTTACCTCAAAATGAGCGTTTTCATTCTATGAGCCAAAGCATGCCCCAAATGATGTGACTCTGAAACGAATTTTTGTTTCATGATCCAAAAATATACGAGAATGCGATATCTTTGATATCTATTTTACATGTTTTAATTTCATTATTTATCCCACTACTTGATTTCATAAGGTGAGACGGAGTATGTCAGTTGGGTGTTTCCGACGATGTATTTATAGAAGAAGCAAGGATATTCAAAAGTATGGCACATACCAGTTGATACTATCGCAGTAAAGGTAGACAAACGTTTTCCACAAGAATATCCATGACAAAAACTGTGATCCTGGGGCCCATTTATCAAGTCTACATAGCCATTTCCTAGAACAGCTACTGGAGATATCCGTCGAGTTTCCGTATCACGGTCCATGCTTTCAATTATCAACATTTTGTAATTGTCTGAAAAGCACTTGTAGGCTTGCCAGCTGGTAACATAAGTACAGTTATCTCCCCTATAAATACCTGAAATGATAAAATTTTATTAATAAGATATGCTCTTTGTATCGCTGATTGTGTAAAAAAACTGATCTACGTGTATGTAAAAGCTGAATTTTGTAAACTTAATATTTCTCTAAAAAATCAATACATTCAGCAAATAAACCTTTATTTAAAAATATCCTTTTTGATAAAAAGCTTGTTGCACCTTTGTTTGGGGCGAAAACGTCGTAAGGTATACTGGTGCCATCAAGTTCTGTGGCCATTGTTTTTGGTATTCTATAGTCTCCAAGTCCACGGCGGGGATCACCATTCCACTCATATTCAGCCTGTGGTATAACAAACCCAGGGGCTCCCAATAACGTACCATCAACGTCTTTAATCAAAGCCTTTTTGAGACCATCACAATCCATATCCACACAGTCTCCTGGATTGATTTTCCTACAAGAATAGTCTGAGTAACTATGTGTAACAATATTTAGATGAAAACAGGACCGTTACTAGCAACAATTCATTTGAAAGGATATTATTTTGTGTGTGTTTTTTAAAACAGCAAAAACAAAACACATTGGCTATGGTTATGAATTTGTAGCCTATATGTTTTCAAGTACATGTACATGTATATTCATGTATTCGTCCTACTGCTGTATATTATTACACAACTGTAGCAAAAGACTCACTCAATAATGTGTTTTTATATAAGACTAGCGCGAAATAAAAACTCAAACATCAACGAAAAATGTTTGTTTTAACGTCCCATTGACAGTATTTCAATCATATGGAGACAATTTCTACTTGAGACAGATATAGTTCTGCCACACTGCAGTATCACGCCGTAGTCTTGTGACATAATACCACATCCAGTCATATTATCCTGTTACCGGGTCAACCAGTCCTGGACCTACCCTTATATGCTGAGCTGCTGAGCTATCCTCTTAGTCAGTAAGTCTTTAACTTAAATTTGAATAATGTAATACAGCGATTTTGTATACTGACTCTAAATCCGAATGTCATTGATTTGAAGCGCGCTAGTTTAATTGGACATTAAAGAAATTTTATCAATCTTATTCAAATTAGGCTGTGATTCTGTTACCTTAAAACATTTATAAAATATGTAACATAGGTTCCTATATAAATTACTATCTATCATATAGTAAACATAATGGACCACAACAAACAATGAAATACACTGTACTACATTTGAATGAAGATGATTTTAAATGTAGAAGAATTATACATGTAGATATTTTGAACATACAATGATCCCGATTTTTAAGAACATAGTTTCGTCAAACGCAAATCAATACTCACGCTAAATTTGGCCTATGGTAAAATACTTTGCTTTTCTCTTCAACCTTAACGAGGGTTAGATAACTGGAATCTATCGGATGATGAGCGTCGTCATTTGTAGGGTTTGTTGTCAATAGGAATCGTCCGTAGCATTCTTTGATACCAAAACGTGCAAAAGTAATATCTATAGATAAAAAAGGAAAAATTAAGATAAAGTTCAGCAGAATACATACGAGCACACATACACATAACTTGAACATTAATAGGCTATATTTGATACCACATATATACAGTCTACTTGAAAAACACAACTTAATATAATGAACTTACTGTACAAAGCAGTTAACCCGCCAATAGAATTATATGAGGTAAATTCTGTCGTGTAACCTCCATGTGATCTACTTGTGAAAGCAGGAAACATTATTCCAATATTATTGTTGTCGCTATTCCCGTGCATACTGAGCGTGCAGTTCGTCGTTGTAGATCCAACAATTACAGAGTTTCGGATTCGAACTGTTTTATCTTCTTTCAAGTGCCGACTTGACATCGGTCCAATAACTGCAGCCCATATGCCAATATTGTTATCTATAAGTGTGTTCTCTTCTATTCGTACGCTTGGATTATTTCGATAAAAAACACCGATGTTCGTACTTCTCCAGATGGTAAACCTCGAAACTCGGCTGCAATGAGTTTGTATACCGGGTAATATCCCAACCCCAATCCAGTTGTGATATGCTTGATTATTCCCATATCTCATGGCTTGCGACATGTCGCAATTTTCGTATGGAACGCGGAAGCCAAATCCATGACTGAACGATACATAATTATCGTAAAGTACAAGCCCAGTTTGAGTTGCCTCGATACCAGCCTCATAATAGCGATATCTGCGATATCTCTCTGCATAAAGAACACCATCAACCATGTTATTCACAAGCCGAGTTCGTAATCCCATTGACAATATCCCTGAAAAGCAAACATGTGCGTAAATGAGAAGCTCATAATTTTTGAACAGGCTGCTTGCAACGCTGTTGTAAGGAAGAACACATTTTGGATCGGACAACAATTCGGGGCTTTATTTAGTAATTTAATATTTATAGATTTCCCTCTTATTTACTACAATGAGTCAGTCGTCACAATAACGCAACAGTGCAGAGGTACAGCGTCTGATAACCATACTAAAGGTTGTAGGTTTGAGTCCTAGGGAAGTAACATTTTTTCTAAACTCCTTTTCTTTATAAATTTCTTCTGCAATATAAGACATATATATTTTTGTCATAATGAAAATCATTGATTTAAGTACACACACACACACACACACACGTATAGAAAACATTAAGTTACATACAATTCAAATCTCAAATAGAATGTTTGTTGTTTTAGATTACATACTTATATTATCTTATAAAATGTAGGCTAGAGAAATGGGGAGAGAAAGAGTGGCGATATGTTTATTGTTAGCAATCCATTGAGACAAATAATGGGTTTATCGTTTTTAACGACCGTATTCAAGGAAGGTAAAAGTGGGTTTATAACATTTGATTCATTTGCATAGCTTGGAAATATTTAAGTTACTGTGAAAAAAAAGGAAAAAAAAAGAAATGCTACATCATCATATTAAAAACCCTGTTCTCTCAGCGCTATCAGCGCTTTGATACCTTAAAGAAAGAAAAGTGCATTTCTGTTTAATGCACAAAAGCTCATTGTTATTATTAAAATAACATAAATAATTACTATATTGATGAAAATTTGACGCATTACAGCTCTCTTTACTTGGTATAATGTAATTGCTCACCATGTCCTGTACTCTTTATGATAACATTTCCTGCTATCTGCAAACCATCTAAACGGAAAACAAAAATAGCTTCACCGAAGCCGTCGTGAAAAGAACAGTTTATCACAATCGAGGGCCTTTCATTTGAAACTCGTTCCGTCTCCTTGAATACTAATGAAGAACGAAGATCCGGTATTTTCCCCATTATTTCTTGGCCTGTATGTTGAAATTCTACATTTGAAAGTCTGGCATAACCTACAAAAACAGTTGAGCAGAAATGTAAATTGAATAATATATTTAAAAAAGTTATAAAATTATCATTTTATAAAAAAATATATGTACAATATTTACAGCAGAATAAGAAATGCGTAAGTAATCAAGACACGCCTACGTAACAATGTGGTTGTTTAACCATAGAAGCCATTTGAGTATTCTGATGAACACTGAAACTTGGGTGATTTTATGATCGCAATAAATCATAGTGTTTATATCGTTATTTCTATCGTATCAAATGTGTAAGTTTTTGCATTTTTGTAAAACATTTTCAATATGAACCGATACTAAAAAGCATGAAGTATATTTCACATGGATTTTATTCCATAGTTATATACGACGTTATGCAGGACGCACGTGATTGGTGTGATATTTTAAGCAATATTTACAGAAATTAAACAATTGAAGTAAATGAACAAGCGACAACAATTTGTGTGATCCAGTCTTAGATTCCATCAAGACGTATACATACACAAATATACGTAAAGCTCTACTCGAGAACAGTATAAACTCTTCATTCACTTTGCTTAGCAGTAAATTTTTGACTTTAAAAATAAAGGCAATCAGATGGTAAATTTGCAGCATAACAAACATTTGTTTTTATCGCCCAGTAAGCTGAATCAATAAAAACTGTGTATAAAAACAAAGTTATTGTAAGCTATTAAAATGAATTTAGATTATAACAGATAAAACAAACTATAAAAACCAACAATAGCAAGAAAATGGTTACTTTAAGTCGAGAAGAAAACATAAGATCAGTCGGGAAACCGGAAACACGACTTTTCGCCATATCCGTCAAAACGATGATTTGAATGGAACCACGGAGTAATATCTACTTTAAGGCATAAACGCTACAAACAATTTCACAAACCTTTGAAGGAGTATCTACCAAATGTTTTACGATTAACATTTACACTGGCACCGTAGGAAACAGGTATTTTTCCATTCATGTTCTGACCAATTATCCTAATATTTCTAGTCAGGAGCCCAACTGTTGCTCTCAAATCAATCTTGTTCCCATGGATTGTTTCTTGGTGAACTACGAAGAAAGTAAGAAATTATTATTCAAAAGAATGAGAGAGGAACTTGGCATCGCATAAGCAAATGTAAGTACTATTATGTTGTAAATTTACACTGTATATCAGTGAATATATTTTCATTTGAAATGAATTGAAATACTCTCTATTCAAATTTTCATGCATGTTATGAAATGTATTATAGGTATTGTTGCTCAGTTATGGTAATGTTTTCAGTGCCAAAAAAGCCGCACAACTTAGTTAAATTGTAATGGTCCATGGACTGACTCTAATTTGTATATACGTTATGATTTTCACTGATTTTGTATTGTTTTAAACACCCGCTGTAAGTGTGCATGTTGTGAATGAATTACATTGTCTACTTTGTAATTAGCTAGTGTTAACAACAAAAGCACGTAAGGTATCGGACATTTGCACTGATGTAAGACCAATAATGTCAACAGAGAAAAATGTTAGAACAAAACAGAAGCTTAACCGGCTTTACCATTTTTTTTACTGGACGCCCTCTTTGAAGTCCACTTTAGGATATGACAGGGACGTTTAGGAATCCAACTCAGAATTAAAACTTCAAACAGTGGCATTGCTTCTGATAAATTTAAAGAGCAATAAGTGAGTCTGCAAATGATCTCTAAAACGGAAAAGATTATATTTTCGAACATCTTTTTACAGTACTTTCAGTAGGAATAATGTAAGGAAAAATTGTTTAACTTTCTAAAGAATATTATTTACCGATGTGGTTGTATCTATTGCTTTATCAACATGGATAGTTTGCCTGTTTTCTGATACACCAGATATCGCGAATGTTTCCGTTTCCACTGGGCCATTACTTGTGGAACTTATAGAAATCCGATCACCGACTTTCCATTTGACTGGTTCTTTCAGGTCTATTTGCCTTGACCCTTTGGTTGCTGACGTATTGAGAAACGTCCATGTTCTTCCAACGTTTTTTCCAATTAGATCAAGACCTCCATAAACATCTGGAAATACAATGCTTAGATGACCTCCTTTTGAATTTACGCCGGTACACAATATAAAATCAAAAATGAAATTATCATACTAGTATATAAATACATAATATTGCGATAATATGTTTGACTGATTTAGAAAATAATTGCAAGGTTCGGAAAACAGAGATTATTTTGTCTTTAGCATACCATTTCTCTGCACAGGGGCAAAGTGTATTTCAAATTCGAAATTTGCATGTCGCTCGGATAATTACTCAAATTTTACTTTAACTGGTCTAGATCTTTAGAAATAAACACATTTGAGCACTTTTCCGCGAAGCTTTTATCACATTTCTATATCAGAAACCGCAGTATTACTTCAGTATAAATTCATTTTTAGTTTTACGACATGTAATTGGAATTTAATATTCAAAATATCGACAGGCTTCACAAGCAAATATGTGATAATTCAGATCAAATTCAGTATGTTGACTCTTCATTTCCATTTTTAGTCCTATGCTAACAATAGGCTGAAAGGCTTAAATTATCTTGTCGATGATGTAATACCGGTAATGATCATATGTAGAATTAACTGTTGACTGTCCGACTGTTCCCCGGTATCTAGATTGGGTATATGTTGGAGAAACACAATGATGAATAAGTCCGTTCAAGGTTAAAGAGGTTTTCTTTTTTTCTTTTCTTTTCTTTCTGTTACAATCAACAAATTCAAATAATAAAATAATATAGTCCGTGAAAACACAGTAATATTAAATAATAATAATGATGGTTATCCACATAAATGTCCGTGAAATCACAGTAAATATTAAATATCAGTTAATAAGTTTCGTTAATAGTTTTCGTTAGGAAATTCTTATTAGAGGTATTTCCTCTTTGAAAGTCAAAATTCTAATCTTACTTTTCACAAAGATAAGTTCGTCTACCCGAGACGGGGGTGACAGACATATGACGTGACCATTTTAATGCGATTAGCGATTAATTGCGCAACGTGTGAATTGCAACGTGTGACACGCCAAACATGCCATAATACCCTAGCGTTTTTGTTACATGTGCCTATGATAGAAAGAAAAAGAATGCATCACGTGGCTGAGACGAAATGATGAAAAAATGTTAAATAAATGCACCATATAAACATATCAATACCTTCCTTTCCTAATGAAATTATGGAAAAAATCATTGTAACAGTTTAAAGTACAATATATGAGAAATATTTTACCGGTGTATATAACGACAAATAGTCTCCCCTTTAACACTGAAAACTGTTAAGACGTAGATTGTAGGAATGTCAGGTAGACAAACATACACAGTAACAAAACTTAAAATTTATAAAAAAAAATACCTAAATGTAACTATAGAGTACAATAAATTTCCAAGCTGAAATATTTACAGTTGAGAGTTCAGAAAGAAGAAAATCATTCAAAAATCATAAATTTGACACAAAATATCGACAAAATATCGCACAAAAAAACCCCTGCTTCTCATGCTCACACATTTTGTTTAAGACACAATACTTTTAAAATTGCCAGTTGATAATAATAACTAACTTCTCCCAAAAAGTGAATACTTAAAACTTAACTTTAAACACACACACACACACACACACACACACACACAACTACCTTGTGAACTGTTGAAAATCAATACGATACACAAGAATAACAGTAACATTTATATCTACATGATTCAATTTAAATATAAATTCTGATATTCTAATCCCCCGAATCTCGGCAAGTTCATCGACGAAGCCTTGCAGATAGCTTGCGGTAGTTCGATGTGAGGGTAATATTACACATGAAATCATGTGACCTTACTGTCAAGGCGACGTTTATCTAAACTGAACTAATTGCTAATGGAATGCAAGGAATTAAAATATTTAATAATATGAGACTTACCAATATTTCCAGACCGTGGCCCTGTACCATTCCAGAATGGACGGGATGTTTCATTTCCCCGCAATATGATAGAGGCAAAACCAGTGAAAGGATCATCCGGCCAACCCACTACAATCCTTCCTCCAAGTATTAGGATGTATTCGGCGTTGAGTTCATATTGCACTGTTGCATTATCTAAGAGCTCAAGAACGCCTTCAACATACAGCGTTCCAAGAATATTAATTTGTCTCCCATTTACAACAACCCAGCTGTCTGTAAATATAAGATAATAGCAGAGATGAAAAGCATATATTATGATTAAAGGTTTAATGTTGAGATAATGTCGTGACATATTAATTATTGCAAATGCTATTACAACGAACTAAAAACTTAAGTATTTTACAGCTTTATTTCGAAAAACAAAAACCAAAACAATAAGAAATGTCCAAATTATGGGATATATTAATAAACAACTAATTTATTTAGCAAATGAAACGCACTATGATATATACGAAATTTTAATAAATAAATGCATTCTTACAATAGTATAGGACAAATCTACCCGATAGTTAAGTTATGCACATGAATTTTAAGTAGTAAAATATAAATGTCACTGTATTTAGTATCCAAAGTAATTATACGTTTGTTGTTTCATTATACAGACCTCGCTTAATATGAACATTATCATATGCTTTTGGAATGCCATAACTACTTTTCTTTGGGCATCGCTTGAAATAAACCCATCCATAGTGTTATTCCAAATTCTCTCATCGTGCCAAAAGAAGTGACGCAACGGCCGATGGATGAAATGAATAGTTTCATTCGGGGGTGGCGGCACTATGCAGTAATCGAAAAAACAAAACTTTGCCAAAAAATGTACAGTTACATCACTTCCATATGAGTATGTACTTCTTTTTTGTCGGGCTGTCCCATGAACTGTAAATACAATCACGTAAATAATTAGCATATACTAATCGACAAATAGTGGTCACATATTTACAATAGAGATGATTTGATATATTCATGTTGATAGTTAATAGCTGTTGAATTTATTCGGCTCAAATTTCAAAAAAAAAAAAAAAATCACAATTTTTTTTTTTTTTGAAACATTAAAGTTATAAAATCTGCGCAAAAATGCTAGTGCATGAAGGCTAGTGACACCAGTATAATCAAGAAACAAAACCTTGTCACGATGCGCCTGCCTTTAATGGATATGCTCGCTTACTAGTAATAAACTATACATACAGTACCCTGAGTTCACGAGGCAAAAGGGCACCGATACAATATTTCTGAACAACATTCTAACAGCGACAAAAATGAAAGTTCTGTGTTTTTTACCCTATGAAATATTGAACAGTGTGAAGCATTTCTCACACTTAAAATAATTTCCCTTTGTTAAAATAAGCATGCGAAATTGGAGCATTCATGCTTTCCTTTGTTAAAGTAATAGACAGTACCGAAAGAAGAAACACGAGGAACTGGAACTCTGCATTGTCGCCATCACTTAACAAGCGTGCCTAATGTCAGTGTAATACTGTCAGTCCCCTGCAGCTAAATGTTATTGGGCGAGAAAAAAAACGTGCAGCCTGTTTATTGCCCAATCTCATTGAAATCAGATTCAGTATGCTAACTGGATCTGACCACATCGTATAGAGGGTCGTCTCAGATTGACCTTTGTATCAGCCAATTAAACCGGCGGCTACAGAATCGTTCGGTATTAGGAAGGGGGAAGTAACTGAATTAATTAGGGTAGAAAGATATGTAAGGGAACGGGTAGCTCATTCGGTAGAGCATTCGCCCTGTAAGCATAAGGCCCCTGGTTCGAGTCCCGGTCAAGCTGCTCATTTTTCTCACCCTGTGACAAACGTTTTACCGAAGTCAGTTAGAAACGCGCTATTTAATTGGTTTAAAATCGAGCACTTGTTTATGCATATGAATTACTTATAAAGGTCAATCTGACGTGACCTCTATTGCGATGTTATCAGATCGTAATCGCGGATAGTAGAGAAGCGCATATTAGGATATGGTTATAAAGAGATTGTTTATTGCCACAATTAAAATTCATGACATATTCCTAGCTTCCATATTGCCTAAACTTTTGACTGCATTAAACGATTTATTTATCTTAGCATCTACACACTATGATATTCATGCCTTGAACAAAAAGGAAGGGGAGTGTAGTAGTGCGACATTTTGACTGCGCATTTCCACTTTCCTTTACCAACGGATGTACCAAAATATTTTACAGTTATTAGCAATTAAACTGTTTTGTGTTTTTTATTTTTCATTTAATAAATAATTTCTGTTTCATTATAGAATATAAATGACCAGCTACTAAAGTAAAATATTAATGCATTAAATTACCTATGTAGGTCAATTCGTTCAGTGTGTTGTCCCAATGCCAGTCAAGACTTTTAGATAACTGGTCGCTTGAATTTTTTGGTTTTGTAGCTTTTCCATTGAGAGTAAATATGTCTGGAGGTTTGTCATATTTGTTTGATCACAACGAAATCTTCAGGCTGAAAAAATCCCCCAAAACACATGCAGCAGAATCAATGACTACTATGGACGATCCCACAAGTAATTATAAAGAAATTTTTGCGAAAGTGTAAAAGCAATGCATTAAGACCACCAGTAAAATTCCAAGAAGAAAAGAAATATGTTGGCTATATGAAAATAAAAACGAATGATTGTAGAGCACCAAAGGGGCTCGTATCGTTATTTGGTAAGTAAAAAAACAGAAAGGGGGTAAAGTGTCCTAAGAACCAAAACACATCTCTGTCTCACTCGACAGCTCATCGAAAAATCAATCTTTCAGATATCCTCATGAAATTGCACAATCGCTATGCCGATATATATTTCAGCTATGTCAAAATTCTTTTCTACGACATACGCTCATAACCGAAAGATTACCGAACTGTCCCTTTTAAAACTCACGATTTTCAAACGTTCATTTAATTGTTTCAGATGCAACATGTAAAACATATTGAACTCTTTTTCATACAAAGTCTAATTCGTCACTGGTGATATGCATTTATTTGAACACGGTTTCGAATTCTTGCTTCAAAAATATTTGCTTTGCTTCCTTTAAGACCTCGAGACATGCGCATATACTTTGCATATGGTCTTGATCTTTGATTGGTCAAAATTACAAAAATAATGATGAAATCAAAATGGAGGCAATGTAGAAGACCAAGCAGTGAGAAACATAAAACCGTGTCGAAACATAACAATTTCATCAGCAGAGACATATTTGACAAGACTTAAGAATGCAATATGTTCAACATGTTACACGCACAAGATTTGCATTCAGATTAAAAAATCAGTATACGTACGATTGCGAGGTTAAGTCGTTGAACGAAATTTTGACGGATTTCTGTGATATTATTGCGCCAGTGAAGGAAAACTGGTGACAGTGACTTTAACACTATATTTTCCTGTGAGAAAAATATTTTGGCTACACGATCATGCAATTTCTATAAAAATAATGAGTTGATGTGCTTTTGAACAAAACAGGGTAATTTTGGTCATTTGTGACATTTAGCCCTTTTCTATGGATATTAAGTATGCTACACGTATCTGGTTTCAAGTTATTGACCTCAGGTACCACAATTGGTAATTGTAACACTATAAAATGACTGGAACGTATATACTGCAATATCACGAGCCCATTTGAACTGAACAGTAATCCCACACCATTTTTTTCAAGTATTCATTTACTTAATATATTTATATGAGACAATTAAATGCATGATTAATACTTCACATGTGTCTGCAATTTTTCAAAATATTTCTTCCCCCCGCCCCAAGTCAATCAGAAATTTTATACACTAAGATTTTTTTTATCATTAAAGATACATATACAGGATTTCATCGCTAAAACAATGTCATAACTTGGTGCACAAGCTACTGTACTAAAAAGAGAATGTTTGAGAAATTCCATTCTTCAAGTACGAAAATATGTAGTGATGTCAATTTAAAGGTTTTGTTTTTAATTTATATTGAAGATATTCTTACATTAAACATGAACAATATACGAAGGTACACCTGTAATGTAAACTGATTGTTATTTTCTTCCATCTGTATTTTCAGTTATTAAATTATAATGATGGAATTTAAACAAACCTGGAAGTTTTGGAAGACCGCAGAATAACTGACATTGTCACGTGGTCTCATTGATGTGAACTCCATATTATATGTGTATTTGTTTATAACAGCGCCAGTATCGCAATTAAAAACACTTCGTCCATGAATATTTATTAAACGTGCGTCACCGTATCTGCGATAGTATTTATTATATCTATTGTATGTGTTTACTATCAGTCTGTGTAATTTGTATTTTGGTGGACAAAATCTTGCACTGTGCCCAAAACTATAATCGGGTGCAGGAACACAGTCTTCAGGGAGGGTATCTGAATGTGGCAAAATAATCCAGCCGCCCTTAGGTTTATCTGTGGCAGTTCCATCTCTGTCTACAATTACTGAATCCCATTCAGTAGTAAATTTAGCTTTGTTTGGCGTATTGTTGAAATGTAATTGTTCCACATGATACTCTAAATAATTACATGACCGACTAAAAGAAATAGCGACGCAATTGTCTTTAGCAAAGTTAAAGAAACATACATTTTTTGCACGGAAACCAATGCCATATGGGAAAATTGCTCCGGATTTTGTGCAACCTTGAACATCATTTGAAATAACATCTGCAGTGCCAACAATCAATGTATCATTCAACATAGGACTTTTATCTGTATAACCGTGTTTAGAAGATATTTCCCTTCCTTCATAACCAGCCTCTATGTTTTGTATCAATTTGAAATCTTGGAGCTGTAGGTCACCGCCTATGACAATTTCAACGCCTTTCAAATTATTCCATGCTGTGAGTCCTCGGAATACATCAAACTCAGAGGGAACGTATTTTGGGTATACCCATAGTCCATACCAACCAAGTGAGTGAGCTGTGTTGTTCAAAAACTTTCCAAGTGGTGAATATCTCCCATTCAAATTATACCAATATCCGATATGTGAACCGCCCGCAACAGCATTATGTTCCAAAATGTTGTGGGGATTATTAAAAAAGAATGCAGCCGGTGATAAGTCTCTGTTCAAAAGGCTTGAACTTTCTCTAACAAACACAGCGAGATTGAGCTTGAAAGTGTTTCTTGTACCGCCGTCTATGAACACAGCTATTCCCTTTGTATCGAACAATACTGTTTTTTCAATCAGCATACTATGTATATCATTTAAATAAATAGCTCTGTTAAATGTTCGATGAATTGAACAGCCTTTGATGTAACTAGTTGACATATTTCCGTTTTTGTAGAAATTAAGAGGATATCGACCTTCTCTGTATGCCTGTCCTGCAAAGGTTATCTCGGTGTATGATAGTCTCACCCGGACACGGTCAACATTATTATCGAGTGCACTAGCAAATATATGAACTCCAAATTCACTGCTTCCCACTTCTTCTCCGTACCTTCCCAAGAAACATGTCTGAATGGCGTTTACTCCTGAAATCAAAATTAGAACAATTTCAAAAAAAAATAATGCGTGTGGTTTCTTTCCTAAATTCTGCTATTGAAATCTAATATAGCTTTAATTATAAATACATGTACCTGTGTCGAACCCGGCAGGGCATGCTTTGATTTCATCTTCCCACTGAGTATCCGAGCTGCCTCGAACAACAACGTTACGGGTTAGCAATCCGACTTCCGCTCGGAACTCAGCCAAAGTTTCTTTAAACATCTGATCTACACCTGTGTGGTTTGCCTTGAGTTTGGAGTCCAGTGTAAGCGTCTTTTTGTCGGCAGATATGAATGTGATGATTTTCTTCTCATTCTCACTCTGAGTATGGTGGTGGCCTGTGGAGGCAATCACTATTTCGTCACCAACATTCCAGTCCACTGGATATTCTAAAGTGAGGGAGTTAGAGCCGGCATTGGCAGTGGCTGCTAGTCTTGTCCATGTCAATGGTACTGTTTTACCTATTTAAAAAGAAAACATATTTAGTTTAACTCAAAAAGAATACAGATTCACTATTATAACGAATTAACGAATTAGAAAGATTGAATATATTCAAATTCAATTTCTTTTATTCAAAAGCCTTAATACCATGCAGTTCAAGTGATCCATTTATGATGGCTAAAACCTTTGTCCCGTATATTGGTAGTTCCTTGCTTCGGGGTTGCCCATGAAACGTGATAATTCCTTTATGTTGAAATGGTTCGGACTCAGAGCCTACCTAAAATACAAAACAATATATAAACAAGAGGATCATGGTGGCCTTAGAATGCTCATCAGAGTACCATAAGCCTTATCAAAACAATTCAGGTAAATTTATTTTACCTGGTAACCTTCAGTATGTTTCTACACAAATTATAAACCTCATAGTAGGCCTCATTTTTTAAGGGATCATCTCTATCTTAGCAAATATTGTAGAGGGTGACTATGAAGGTGCCAAATGAAAAAACTTCCAAAATAAAAGCAATCTATATAGAGTATATATAATGAAACTAATAAACGCCCCCACCCTAAAGGCCTCATTTTCAAGGGAACAGATTTATTTTAACAATTATTGTGAAGAATTATGAGAGGACAAACTTGTTTAGGAGATGATTCAAAGTTTTCAAATAAAATTCTGTTGGTTCTGCATGGATCAATTTTATTTAAACGACGTTTTCAAAGGCTATCCGGAGACCATTCATGCCAAATTTCATGAGTAGTTTCAGAGCAGATGTCTTTTAAAAGTATTGTTAACGACAGACGACGCTTGACGACAGCCACATGATGATCATAATAATAATCATAATGTGTTTTGGTGACCTAAAGTGTACTGCATTAATAAAAATATATCAGATATTTTTTTTTTACATTTAAACATACACAATAACAGTTATCCAGCACATAATGGAAAACTAGTAGTTGCAATAATGGTAAGCATTGAATAAAACGCATTGAATAAAAACAATCATTTACCTGAAGTACGCCTCCTTCGGTTATCAATATTATTTCACATCGTAATTCAATGTCCTTTGCATCAAACACAAGTTTGCCTCCTGTAAAACGATAAAGTAAATATTTTATTATGCTTTACTTAGTTTTCAACATTTTTATGTTATGTTGTTAAAACGTAAGATATTTGGACCGATCATGGAAATCTGAATACCTGATACAGGTATCCAAATTCAATGACCTCTAGCTAGCAAGCAACCTGTTTGTTCGTACTATCGGTATACAATAGATACATATCCTTGCATGACGAACTCCAGTTTAGGTGAGTGACATTTTCTACTTTTACCTGAAGAAAATGCGCTACTACAATTTTCTTTGTATGGTTTTTATCATTTTCTTACAAATGTTTTCACGGCACACAACGAACGATAATTCTGCAACGATACGTAAGCGGGAAAATATTAATGAAAATACTATGAATGAAACTGTGTGACGTAAGCCAGTGACACGCTGTACATTAAGTCTAAGCTTAGAGTTAGGCATGTAATATGACCTCAGATAACAAAATATGTAATTTAATAATAATAAAAAACGAGTGTTCGGCCCGCATAGTAAAATGATATAAAGCAAAAGATCAATCAGATGTGGAAAATTAATGAAACATTTCCAGATTTTCAAGCCACTTGACTTTCTGCTTTGCTGTTTCCAGGTTATGCTAAACGCAACATTAGGACTCTCTGTTCTTTGATTTATATTTTACTTGCTATCAGTTACTTTAAACCTGTGTCTTTGGAGTGAAATCTGAAATATCTGAAAGTTAACAAAGTAAACTCATTTTCATCAGTGATTTTCCAGTCACGAACCACTGACTTTCAGGCTGATGACCTTTTCTCTTAAAAGTCTGTAACTATCTAAAAATTAGCAATTGTATCAAATGATGCAGGTGCCTATGTCATGTGGAGGTATAAATCATATATAGAGTGTTATATAATTGTTACAAACAGAACAATGTGTGATTATGTAGTATTACATGTATTCATTAGAGGTGTACATGAAATTAAATTTAAAAAAAACAACATGTATCAGTCAGAACTGATTTAGTGGAACAAGAAATATTACTGAAGGTGATGAAATCCTGAATCGGAAAATAATATAGAAGTAGCTCACATCACAAATTTTTTAACCAATTCAGGCAACAAAATTCTGTCATTCTTTGGATGACGCGCCTATAAATTATTCCACGAACTTCTACACGTCAATATGAATAAGAAAATTTCGTCTCAATAGGTGAAATAATATAGAAGTAGTTCGCGTCACACAAGAAGTTTTGCGGCAAACAAACAAACCGACAAATAAACAGACTATACCCCCCCCCCCTGTAAAAACAATACAAAACAAAAAGCAAAAAAGAAAAAAAAAAAAAAAAAAAGAAAAAAGAAAACGCATTTTAAACGATCTAGAAGTAAGCATACCACAAAAGCATTGCTGCTCAAATGGTATACAAACAAGTTTTTGCCTTTTACAGTCTGAGTCAACTGCAATGAAATTAAATATGTAGGAGAACATTACACGTTTATTTTAGCTAGTAAGACTGAAATAGGCAATGTACCTGATTGAATATTCTGTGCAGTTAACATAATTAACATTCAACAATCTTTAAAAAAACCCAAGAGTTGACACATTTTAAATAACTAAGATATACACATACTCAAATAAGACAATGCATGAATATTGGATACAATTTTTACAGAATAAAACAGGCTAGGTTGATTTCTCGATATAACATAGTGCCTTAGTGTTTACAAGGATGACCCATAGTCATAAAAAAACAAAAAAAAACTGAGAAAAAAACCCCAACAACTTCTTCACATGTTTTCATTACTTTTAATGAAAATCAGATAGAAATATTTAAATTTATGTTAAAAATCATGAACATAACTCATATTGTCACATAGCCGCATTGGTTCACCAGTCTTATCTACAAGCTGAATTTCTTTAAAAGATCCAGCTAACAATGATATATAATATTTATTAAAAAAGTATGTAATGTATGATTCTAAGTGTTTTAAACGTATCTTTTTTGTGGTTTAACGAAGAATTTGCTTACTTTTTAAGTTATAAGTTATCAAAGTTCAGGTACAACCAATCAAACAGAATTCAATAACAAAACACATAGATCATAAACTTCATGTTATATATGCACGTAAAACACACAAGTACATATTATCCCAACATGAATTTACCTTTGATAAGAATTGTTTTTATTACTGGTGTATCCGTGTCCAAAACTAATATCTGTCCTGCAGGAATGATGACAAAATCTCCAGCCTCAGGAGGATTCTGACCACCCCAAGTGAACGGTGACGACCATACGTCTATGTATGTAAAATCTGCAGCACCACTGAGATGCTGGCGAAATGAATAATGAACAAGCTTTAATTCAAAATTACAACGGTTTAGGTATCGAAATAAAGTCTGTAATTCAGTATGACTTTCATGCTCAACATATGTCAGCTCATTAGATTAAATAGGCATTTGACCATAATATCTGAATTTTGGCTTGACATTGTACTTACAGTGTTCAGTAAAGTGCTTAAGTTTACATGGATTTCGACCACGGTTTTCATATTAGCTGAATTCAGTTACAATGTTAATATTATTTATTAAACCTTATTCTCTTAGGAGAAGCAGGGAAAACAGAAATATCAAAAGGAATATTGCATTTTCTATTTGTTACTTAATCAACAGATTTGAAGCAAAATATTTTTTGCAACTGATTTCTTTTGTTTAAAGACTACATCGGCATTACCTCTTTTGATTTTCCATATCCCCTATGTACTTCAACTTTTGTGTCAACAGAACCGGCATGCGCCCCAGTCAAACAAACAATTTCCGTGTCAGTATAAGACGAGATGACACATTCGACGTTGTCAATCATTACGGCAGTGTCATTACCTACTTCACTGTTAGGAAATTCAGAATTTACACAGCATTAGAAAATTTCTTTTACTACATATATGTTAACATAATTCGACTGAAAACATTGACCTCTCCAAACAAAATGTAATGGCGCTTCAGGGGTATTTTTTTCTAGCTGACATATTTTTTAAAGAGTTTGTGCATAAATACTTTAGACTATTACTAAATGATATATGAAGTACAATTGAGTGTCTTTTTTAAGAGATTTAGCTTATGGTTAAACATCACTGTTTGCTTAAAATTTGTCGAAAAAAGAAACACATTCAAACATTGGTAAGATTTCCTTCTTAATACTTTAATAACATATCTAAATAACATTTTAGATATTTCATTACTATGTGCAACTTATAATGTGTTTTTAGGTTACTGGTGAAAATACTGTCAAACATGCATGGAAAATACAAAGCGAGCAAAATCGCCATTGTGCCAGGATCAAAATGTTCACAATAACTACCTTAAAGGCATGGATTTATATATACACTTTTCTTAATAAATATATTTTAACGGACAAATTCCTTTATTATGCAGATGTAATAATGTGATATTAAGGCTTTCTGAAAATGTAAAAAATATATATATCGCCATATTGATTTTTTTTTTTAATTTAACTGCTTTTTTATTGCATTTGAGCCAAATTTGCATAAATTCACTTAAATGTTACTTTTTGGACAAGCATGATTTGCCAATATAATTTTGATAAAGCCCCTTAAGATGTGGGGTTTCTGTTAAATTCTAAAAGAAGGAGAATTATAACGACACCAACAACGAAAAATTGAAATCGGTGGTAATCCGCCTTCAATGGTTTAAAATAATACTGATTAGAGAAAAATAAATCTCACCCAAATCCATATCCAGTTATTGTTAATGTTGTACCTCCACCTGTTCCACCTCGGGACGGGTCCACGCTAGAGACTGTTGACGTCAAAGCGCTTTTAAACTTGTAAACCAATTCCAACGTTCTTGGTAAACCATTTGTATTTATTGAAACGTCGCAGGTGTTTTCTGTTGTAAATAAAATGCCAGTAAAATCATTTATCTGCAGCACATGGTAAAATAACTGAAATCGCAACTCTTAACTGACAAAATAAACAATTAAAAGAACATTCTAAGAAATAAATACTTTATTTTTACAACATTCTAAATGAAATAACGAACCGCCGATAGCAGGTGTGCTGCACACTATCCGGGTGGAGTTTACAGTTAGTGTCTTGCATTGTTGTCCACACATTGTAACAATAGATGTGGCAGAGAATCCAGAACCAGTCAGAGTTAGTCTTTGTCCGCCATTACTGCCACCTATAACAATATTTATTTAAAATAATTCTGTTACCCTGGCAAATTTCATCCAAACAAATTATCTATGAATATTTAAAATAGCATCATAACATGTGACAACTATGTAAGTTTGTCCTGTAGATCGTAGACAATTTTAAATATGAATACAATTATTGCCCATATCATAAAATATATACTCTTACCTTGTGTTGGAAATATCGCATCAAGCTGAAGTTTATACTCAAAAGAGATGTTCGTATTGGATAGACCTAAATCGTCAACATACACTTTTACAGGTACTGATCCGGTCGTGTGTTCCCCAACTTCACAAACAATACTGTCGATATTTACATACAGAAGAGCGCAAGACACATTTCCCAGCTGCACTGTTGGTGCCTCTCCAAAATTCGAACCGAACACTTGTAAGGTGTCACCCGATAAGCCATACTTGGGCTCAATACTAGTTACCGTTGGCGTGGACTCTTCTAAATACATAAATGTCTTTAAAGGATATGAGATATTATTTGATGTTACAGATACGCGCACAGACCCCGCGACCTTATGCGATGCTGTCATACAAATGATATGTGCTAATCTAATGTGTTCAATGGAACAATCTTTTTCACCAATATTGACAGCGGTCTCTCCCTTTACAAAACCATTTCCGTTTATAGTTACCCTCGTTTTTCCGTGAATGCTTCCACTTGTTGGTGTTACTGAACTTATTATAGCGTTGCCTTGCACAGTTTTATCTAATCCGGCTACTTTCCCGTACGGGAATATTTTTACAACAACATTGTTTATTCCAACCGGAATGTTTGCAAGTTTTGCTTCAATTGATGTGCTGTTCACTTTTACTATTTCAATGGTTTCGTTACCAACATGAACTTCAACGTTGTCAACTAGAACATAAAGAAAATCACCGGTTAACGTCAAAAATGTCGGCCCAGATGCCTCAGTTGGAAATATTGACAAAAGAGAGGGAGTGAAAGAAGTCAAATACTTAAAGGTACAATTCGACGAGGCTTCACATACCGCCGGTAGAACTGACTTGCCTATTTGAGCATAGACCTCAATAAGGACCTCCTTGTCTTCTACTGAGTGATGTGTTTCAAACACAATTTCTGAATACGACTTTGAAAGTATTTTACAAGCAATTTTTTCCATAAGCACTAATGGATTATCACCAAAACCAAATCCAGACACTGAAACTAATGTTCCACCAGCAAGGGACCCATTAATTGGGGTTATACCAATAATGTTAGGAATAACAGCAAAACTTGCGTTCTCAATACTTCTTATATTTGATAAGGCATTTCCTCTATTATGAATTCGTACAGTGATGGGATGTCTAACACCTAGTTCAGGTGCTCCCATTCTTGATAACGAGCAATTTATTTCAGTTTCCGTCGACCACGAAATTTCGCAGTCGATAGTGCTGATTAGCACTTCATTCTGACATTTTTTGGCTGAAAATCCTTCCCCTTTAATGTTAATAATGTGTTGGTTGTTCCAGATTGTGGAGATATTTCATAAATGTACGGTGTGCTACAATTTGAAAAAGTATATTCAAATTTATTTTTGTTATTGTTCTCTGTTGGTAAGGTCTCTGTACATCCTTGTTTTGCCGTAATATTAGGTGTACAAGAAGCATCGACGACTTCGATGGTTTCGCCTGAAATCAAATGATAAAATTTTTAGTATACATGTAATTTTGAAATTATGTAAATATATTTTGAAAACTTTTACAATATTTTGCTCTTATATCATTAGGGATAATAGAAAACATAATTACCTGCAATATTATAAAGAGCTTCAATGCCGCAAACTTTCAATATAACTTCTGATGAAACAGCCTCTGCTTCTATGACCTCTATCACACCGAAAAACTGTTTGATCAAATATTTATCAACATAACCACTCCAAACGTAGTATTTTCCGATTATATTAAACTGATGTCTGTATACACCTAAAAGTAGAAGAAAAATGCATTACTTTCCAAAACCTCTCTTACTGCCGTAGGTTCAAGTCCCGTTTGTTTCTTCCAGCTGCCTTGCGGCAAGTGAAAGGTTCTTCATATCTTTACTCTGGATTTTAATCCATGTATATTTAGCTGGACGTCGCATTATGACTAAATTACTGTTGCTGCGACGGTAAAAACACGTTAAAACGCACACATGTTAAAGTATCATTGATCTGATTTTATGAAAATTAATAAATTTTGAAGTTTGATTGTCATAAAACACTATTGAACAAACTTTAGGTTAAAATAGAAAATATAGGCAGACCATTAAATATTGAAATCTTTAACTGCAATATTTCCTTATTTCGATATTAAGACATTTAAAATGCTTATATCTTGAATGTGAAATATACAAGATGATATAGATGGTTTTCTCATTTTGTTACTTACCATTTCTGCTCGGAGGCCCACTGTTAAATCCCCCTGATATCGGAATCATTGAACTGTTCACCTGGATAATTGCATAATCTACGTCCAGCACAAAGACTGGCGTATTCCATGACCACTGAACAAAATCACCTCTTCGGATTTTCAAATATGGTTTGTCAAATGCATATCCTTCTCCGTAAGCTGAATGGAATAGAAATAACGCGGCACAAACTTATTAAAATCCATTCTAAAATAAAACAATGGGTGTTTAAAAGAATCGTTAATAAAATAATGTGCATGATTAATAATCACTTTTTATTATAACGTTTATAATAGTAACGTATACGATGATTTAAATGTAAAAATTGATTATCCAGACGACATGATTAATAATTATTATGCAAATACCATAATGAATTCCTCCATTGGTTACGAGTTAACTTTTCCAGCGTTTTCAATCTCACAAACAATATTGGTATCGCTCATCAGGTCGATATCACAATCAGTTTCCCCAATCTTCACTTCAATATCCTTATCATCCTGACCAAAGCCTTCACCGACAATTGTGAGTTTCGTTCCTCCTTGTAATGAACCAATCTGGGGTTGAATTGAATTTATCACCAACACTACCATTATGGTCGGAATAAGGTTGGAACTGGAAACACAAAATATTTATAATTAACAATATACATTACAATATAAATCGAAAGTCAATAAAAATGCACCTATTGAAATACTCGTAATATTACACGATTAAGCATCTTCTCATGAAGCAAATGTACTTCAAGGAAACCAACGTTTTTTGTTTGAGTTATTTTTACAATGTAAACTTAATCATGAGAATATGAGTTTAACAAAACATACAATCAATAGCAAAGTTGAGTTTATTGTTTATTCTCAAGCACAAAAACATAATATATTCTCAAATAATTAAACATAGATAAGGAAAAAAGTATAAATATGTTATCGGTAAATAGTGTAATATATACAATTAAAAGCAATTCTCGCAATGTTTTTCTTTATTGGGAACATGTATTTGAAGACGAACACAAGAAAAAAGACAACATGAAAAAAAGGCATATGAAAGACTATGAAAATGCAGTTATGACATACATGTACTATCAGCATAACCTTCAAGTGCGCAAACGAATAATTGAAATATTAATTGGAGGAAATTGGCAACCAAACATTAAACACCACAGCTACTTTACTTCTGTGAGAGAAAAGGGTCTTAATTCAAACCTAATAAACTGGAGGCAGTTATTCTACATGCTGAAATTAGAGAAAAAACACTGTTATACTATGTACCTGTTGACTGCATATCCTACGTTAGATAATATTTTTATTTCTTGTTCGCCAGCTGCCAGAACTCCAGTTTCAAGAATTATTTTGCTGTTTGACCAAAATGAAATGGCTGCAATTTGTCGATCTCCAATAGCGACATCATTTTCCGATGCTCCAAAGGAATCTCCGATTATTGTCAGTGTAGTACCTAGTATATGTCAGATGTGGAGTAGTAGAAAATAATCCTGAAATCCTGAATGTTACCTTTGTTACATAAATCTCATTATGTTTAGACCAAATAGATATTGAAAAATTTAAATCATCCGCCTTTATTAAACATAGAAAAAATAAACTCCACTTCTCTAAGATATTGCAAGAAACATCGCAATTGTATGTGTCAATTAAATCTCCTTTACGAACAGAAGCTTTCAAATATTAATTATTCATAACCTTTTGATATACATTCAATCATGTTGTTTTTTGTTTGAATCTATTTCATGATATGATTTCTCTGTTGGTAATATTCATACCATGTACGCTAGCTGAAGTCGGATAGATGTCACCGATAACTGGCTGCCCCGTCTTACTGTAAGTAATCTCAGAGAAAGACAATCTCACCGTCCCTTGATCTAGTATAACATCGCTTGTACCTTCAATTGTCTGAAAATAGTTGTGACGAAATTAATGTTGCAAAGTAATTAAAATTGAAACAAAGCTTGAATGTTTATAAAAAGTATTATAGTGAAATAAATTGTGTCTAGCGACGACATTATGCACAAGTTCATTGTTATATATTAGTGTATACTGCTGCATACATATATGATAATGGCATTATAGTACATATAGAATTAATCAATGTCAAAATAAGTATTTCAAAAGAAACATTATCAGTTAAAACACAAATACATATAGTTTTACTCGTTGCAAATGAAATAAATACAAACCATCGGCGGGAGAATGCATCGGATTTCATCTTTTCTATATGTTACAATGGTGCAGATTTCAGAACTGACAGTAACAAAAGCATTGTCCATAAATCCATATCCAGATATCGTCAAAATTATGCCACCTAGTTTTAGAAACAAAACACCGAATAAAACAGATGTACATGTATACTTACATCACTATATTAAAATGGTAAACAGCATATTATTTTGTGAAAAGATTCAAGTTTATTCTCATTAAATGTCTTATAGTATACTGCGTAAAAATTTATTCTGAGTTCAAACTAAGGACGAACTGAATAACTTTGAAGAACAAAACATTGCCATGCCACAAAAAAAGCAGATTTTTTTCATATACAAAATGATAAGGAATAGACATGAACAAGTTGGGTGTAAACTAATACGAAGTGTTAGAGATTATGGCATCAAAGTAAACCAAAATCTGATTTATAGCAGCCATACTGAAATCACAAATAATGGAAATAAATTCTAAACACCCCTGGATAATACATAATATCTCTTAACTTCCGTTTTAATTCAAACCTTGAATTTTGGCTTGCACAAACTTAAATGGAAGCCACGTTTGTTCACTTTGCAAAGGGAGGAAACTCTTCATAAGGAAATACAACCCTTGCAAAATCGTACCAAAATAAATAAATAAATAAATGAATAAAAAAATTGGAGCACTCTAGAAGAAAAAATAGAAGTGATTGATAAAACATCCGATTTGTTGATGATCCAAGCTTCAACGACTCTAATTGTGATTGTTTTATTCCTTGAATAATATATAAGTACATACCTCCAAGTCCTGAAGACGTTGGACTGAGACCAGTAATATCGGAATCATATGTAAAATAAACGCCGTCTCCTGCGTGGCTTGACCATCCTTTTCCCTTTATTTTCACTTGGACCAAATGTTCACCTAGCAGTCCGTCTTCGACATTACATTTTACAAAGATTTCTGATGAATCAATGACGCCGCATTGGACTCCACCTATTTCCACTGTGTTGTCTTGTTGGACATAACTAAAACCAGTCCCCGTGATGGTAATGAGCATTCCAGACGAACCTGTGACAAATTGACAAATACAATATACACAACAATGGAAACGTTCGCTAGGACCTTCTTTAGGTACGAATATTCAAAGCATAACATTCATAGCATTGCATCATATGTATATATTTGTATATACCGGATGTAGGAGTTACTCCAGTTACTGTACTGGAGATGGCAGAGTCCCATTCGAACCCACAATTTCCTGTACAAGCTGACGGAACGTCGTTGACAAAGAGTCGTACTTGGGACTTATCGTGAATAGTTGAAGTCATATCGCCAGTTAGGGGGTCGTACATCAAGCCACCGTCATCGATTGTTGTAACAGTGCTCCGAACATTTATCCCGTTAAGATAGTCATCTTCAACCTTAGGAACATATAACAAAACTGTTTTGGAATGGGTATTGAATTCCGCGTGTGTTGATGAATCACTTATTTTCTTTAAGTTAAATCAATGTCAAAATATTAAAATGTAAAATAGATGAAGGACTTGCTAATTCCTGAACGTAATTTAAATACCGAGCGGCTGTTGGTAACAAATACAACTGATTTGAAAAGTTTAGAGTTTGAAACTTACTGTCAGCTCCATTAAGTCCCCTGGCAGTGTAAGAAAAGTTATATCGACATAAAAATTTGCACAGTCACCACGTCTTTGCACGGATAAGGACCCTATTCCTTCAATTGCTTCAAGATTTCTCCATGCTTTTCCACTTGACGAGACATCCATCGCTGAAAAGAAATACTGTATCTGTGTGACCTATTCAATAGGAACAAATTCGAATACCTTCCTCGATGAGAAAAATACACTATTGAATAAATGGAACACTTACGGATATTGGACAGGAAAACAATATCTTAATATTACTTCACATCGAAGCAGTACGTCACACTTAGATGGTTTAACTTTTATACCTGTTCTACATGATTGCCTTAAACAACCGCAAGGAAGAGTAAGAAGCAAACATAAAAATCACGCCCATCAATATATGTTGAGCATGTGATATTTTATCGTAAACCTGCTCAATAGCCTCATAACTCATCCCAGTATCTATACCACCACAGCCATACTGACCGTTGAACGTGGTACTTATGTGCTTATGATTTGAAAATGCACGTTCGCATATTTTTATTGCTAGGTACCTATAATTGTGAGATACAAGCGACTGCCTATCATGTTCTACTACATATATTAACTAGGAAACTTATCTACTGATTCGTCGTTTTTAAGATATAAAAATGACAACTTTCATAAATAAAAAAATAAATTTCATCATAAGGCAAAACATAAGAGAGCTGCTTTTCAAATAAATAAAGTAGTAATTTTAAAACAACAAAAAACAAAACGGAAT